>CM076578.1:558348035-558838925 GCA_034641835.2 Pinus albicaulis | reverse complement strand
ATCTTTGAAAAATCAAAGTGAGAGGTGGTAAGCGGAAAACCACCGGTGGTATTCGCGCAGGTCCAAGGGCGGTTTATGGTTTTTCCCAAATTCACGCGATACCATTCAGCGTGCACCACGTGTTCAGGAAAAACTGCTTATATCGTGCGGCTTCGAAGCATTAACAGTCGGACAATAAATCTATGCGATATGTCTGTGAACTGTCGGATGTGGGCCGGTGAGATCCTACGGCGGAGGTGCGAGCACGATATGTGAAAGTGCACAGGGTGGAGGCGGGCCATCGGGTTCGATCACAGCCGTCAGATCACGCAAATGGACGGTCAAGATTGCAGGGATCGGTGGTGCTTAATCAACGAGGAAATGGAAAGGGGAGGCGCCCGATTGTTCATAGCCGTCTATCTGTGGATATCGACGGTGCATGTTGACCCAAACCATTTCTTCATCGGGGGTAAATAAAATAAGAAAAAGGCATTTTGCTGGGATTTTTCAGAGCCTTTTAGCGCTCGGGCCTTGAGCTTTAGGTCACGCGGGAGGGGGCTAAACCATATCAGCCCGCAGGGGCTTAACTTTCCAAAAGGGCAGAAAATTGTTTTATGAGCCTTTTCAAGGGTTTTTGGAGTTTTTCAAAGGATTTTCTGCCTTTAGGCGCCCGGCTGCAGGCTGGGGGTCACATGAGGAACAGGGCTATAGAATATAAGCCCTTAGGGGCTAAACTCTGTTATAATGTAAATTGGGGTTCTTTAGGCCAATTTTAGTGCTTTTGAGACCAAATTAGGGGTTCCGGTAAAGGGGAAAAGGAATTTTTGAACCAGACAGAGGGTAACATGAGGCTTAAAAAGGGGATTTGATGATTTAGAGGGCTAGTGGAGGGATTTTTGGAGGAAATTGGAAAAGGGAAAAAGGGGTGAAAATGGGAATTTGGAGGGGATAAAATAGGGCAAATGGAGGCCTTTTTCACAGCAGTTTTCTTCACAAACTGTGAGGCTTTTAAATGGAAACATCAGTGAAGATTCTTCAAGGAGCAGAGGACACATAGAGGCTTCAAGGATGAAATATTTTCAAGGGAAACGTTTCTCTTGAAGGCTCAGAAGAATATTTAGCCACATGTTTGCTTGTCAAAATATTTATAGGTGGCTAACACTTAATAACTTAACAAATGATAGTCTTTCATCAAAAGACAAACCAAGACCTAAATTGACATTATGTGGTTTATCATTGGTTCCAAGATTTACTAACTCAAATATTAAGGTTGAACTTTGAATTTTAGAATTAGTAACTCTTTTAAACCTATATTTTAAATCATAAAGGTCCTTTAATTTGACAACTGACTTAAGAATTGGATTTTCATCATGTTCTTCCTTAATCTGAGTATCATGTTCATTTTCATCTATAATTTGATTATCATAAGATCCTTCAAATGTAAGGAAATATATGATATTATAATCATGATTATAGACTCTCAAATTAGTAATATTATCAGGAACAGATGGTCTAAAAATCAATTCAATAGAAAACCTATCAGGACTAAATTCTTGAGATGGAATTAATTTCAATGCTACATTAGCCAATAAATCCATGCTGGCATTTTGTATTCTGGGTATAGAGGAAATATTGATAGCTAAGAAATGAGAAGTCAATTCTTGGACTAATGATTGATAATGTTTAAGATATCTAGAATGACAATGAATAGTATTTCTTACTTGTTTGACAATGATTTTTGAATCTCCTAGTACCTTCAAATATTTCATGTTAAGGTCAATTGATTTGTACAATCCTTGAATTAATGCTTCATAGTCTGCTATATTTTTTGTGCAATTGAATTCGAGTATGCAGGCTAACATAGTTTTTTCTCCTTTTGGACTTATTAAAATACAACCAGCTCCTGCACCATCTTCTGATTTAGAGCCATCAAAATAAAGAATTAACTACTGATTTATTTACAATTTTTTTTACACTTAGAAGTGTTTATCTAGGAATTTTTTTCAATTTAAGAGATAACCGCATTATCAAATAAGGGTGATGGTTGAGCATTAAAATTTCTAAGAAATTATTCTGCTGAGTAATTTCCAATAATATTATTATTGAATGCTATTGGCTCATTGATTCCTTCAAGATCATTTACTGTATGTTTCATGAATTTCTCTCAGTCTACCCAAATTTGGTTTGGCTTTCCATTGTGGGGTAGACACATATGTGACTAGTCTTTTGCGAAATATCCATGAAGATTTTCATACCAGTCTCTGCTTAACACTAAACCATAAAATTCAAGAATATCAGCCATCAATATATCAATTATTTGGGCAACCTTAGCGTTTGATGACAATCTGATAGAGACAGAATTTATTTCTCCTAAAACCTCTACTTTTGTTCTATGAAGTTGTACTATATGAACAGGAGAACTCTGAGGAGTTTTGTTCAACTTAGCACATACTGATTTTTGCATGATATTAGAGGAAGCCCCTAAGTCTATTAAACAATTATGGACGTTCTTATTATAGATCTCATAGGTTAAAAGAAATGGAGTATGAGAGATGGATTGATCACCTATCATAATCAGATCTGTAGCATCTGTTTTAGTTGAAGGAGAAGGAGGTTTACCCATTTGATTAGCAGCTTGAACTACTACTGGAGCAGGTAAGGTTGAAGTAGGGACTGCATGCAAATCTCTAAGTAGAATCATTTGTATTTGTTTTATCCTAGTAAGTTCATGAATTGAAATGTTGGCCTTGGTATTATTCATATCTTCAACTACATTATATTTGATGGTATCAAAGACTACCATTGTATTTGATGTAGGTGGAACATCTGAAGTAGCAGGGTTAGTTTGTGTAGCCTTAGATGTAGGCTTTTTACTTACTGTTTTTTCCTTAGTAGGCGTTGAGTTCTTATGTTTATGATTTGGCTATGTTGCTTCAATGGTGTTCTTTCTCCTTGTACTTACAGGTAAAGCTTCTTGTTGCTCATCATTTGGTAGGATAAAATCCCACATTCCATTTAGTTCAAATTTTTCTTCTACATCAGTTTCTTCTTCTTTTGTTTTCTCATCATATGTGTCTTGGTCAGACTCAACATTAGATATGTGTTTCTCTACAGATAAAGATTCCTTCATATTTTCTGCCAATGTTGGCAATTTTGCTCTATCGACAAAAATAGTTATATTAGATGGGAGAGAAGAAATATACCATTCAATTTGAACTTCTGCACCAGGGAATGATGTAGCAGGGATTTTATTGAGTAATTTATTAAATATGGAATTGAAGTCTTTTATTTTCTCTCTTGTTTTAGCCTTTAGATTTGATAGATCGTTGATGAGTGATGTAGTAGTTCTGTCATCTCCAAACTTAGCTAAAAATTATTCTTCAAACATATTCCAGCTAGTTATAGAGCGGGCATGTAATGAGAAATGCCAGGGTCTTGCAGATCCTATGAGAGTATATGAAAATAGTCTTACTACATAGTCTTCTTCGGTAACCTCTTTTAAATTGATGGCTAACATGTAATTATGGATGTGTTCTTCAGTTGGAAGACCATCATCAGGATTAAATTTAGGTAACCATCTTTCAGGGTATTTTGGAAGAGGATGGAGAGGAGCATGCATTTGTACAACACCTGGATTGTTCCATGGTTGTACATTTGGTGGAGGTACTTGGCCTACCATTGGACCTTGGGTGGATGTGATGGGTTGAGTTTGAGTTGAAGAAGAGGCAGGCTGAGTGCTAGAACTAATTGAAGGAATAGTATTATGAGTATTGGAACTAGTTAAAGTAACACTGATTGTTGGCATGGAATTTGTAGAAGTGATTGGAGGTAATGGAGGTGAATGGGGTGGATTACTAGATAAGACCTCAATGGTGATTGACTCTGATTCAGTCTTATTCATTTTCCTTCAAGAAGTATCAAGAGGAAATTAAAAAGGAGGGGTTCATGTCTTCTAAGTTTCTAATCAAGTTAATATTCGTCTAGATTTCAAAGAAGATGAAACACTAATCTCAGATGATTGAGAAGTTTCAGGCTTTTAAGCAGAAATGGATACTCTATCTAAATTTTCTATTAAAGACTGAACTTCTGGGGAATTTTGATGAAAATATGGAGATATTATTGGTTTAGTTTCACTAGGAGACTTACGAGAGGGATGTTCAACTTCAAATCTTAAAGATTTAGATCTAGCTAATGATCTATAATTTAAAGGGGATCTAGAGGGAGAGAGACTCTTAGATTGGATTTTAGATTGATTAGACCTTCTTGCCATTCACAATTTCCCTCCTTCTAGCGCCAAAATGTTGAAGCCTCATAATTCCATTGCAACAACATGGGGGAAAACCACCCAGTCTGGAGCTTAGAGCAAGCCCTTTTCCGTTTGGCATGGTGGCTCCGACTCGGGATAAAGGGACCAGTTTCCCAATAAGGATGATGTTGGGTGTGTTATGTTTATATAACATGCAAATGAGAAATTATTTAATCTATCATATGCATTTATCAAAGCTATCTATGCAATCTAAAAAGATATCTTCCAACTATTAGTAATGAAGATTATTTAAAATTTGAAAGAGATGAAAATTATGTAAAGATAATTCTTTTAACAAAATAGTTTAATTAAAAGAAATGTGAAATGTATTTCGCATTTATATGTTTGATTATATATGAGATAAGAAATCATAAACAAATATCAGTACAGAAGTGCAGTTCACTTATGATGACAGTTCAAATATATAATGCAGATAAAAGATGACTATCGATCTAAAAATAAAAACTTAATATAACGTGTAGAAGTACCATATATACGAGGTTCTACTCATTCAAACTAATAGTAGTTTTCTGCTCGTCTTCACTTTCAATCAATTTAAAGAGTACAATAGTGCAACTTCAGTTAAATAGCTTCAAATATCAAAATATAACAGATTTCGTTCCATTAATTCATCAAGGCATTCACAAACTTACAAAAGTGCATTATTTGCAAATGTTTCGACAAATTTCTAGACCCTTCTCTAAATGCATGAGAAGGGTTTAAATACTAAACTGCAATATTTTTAAAATAGATTATTACATAAAAAAAATGGAGGAGGTTTCAAACAATCATCCTTGTAAGGAGTAAACTTAAACTACAATCTAGGAAATAAAATAACAACATGAGTATGTGGGTTGATTCTCTTTGCGCATTTGATCTCGGAGCTGGCAAATATCCACCATTGGCTTTAGTTGAGCTGGTTGTGTAATCCCTGATCCGATCTGGCCTTTAAATACTACATTCGAAATTGTTGGCTGTGATTTCTTTGTAGAATCTGTTAATGACTGTAGAGTTAGGCACTGATAATAAGGTTTGATCAAGGTTTGATCATCCTCGTAAGGAGTAAACTTAAACTACAATCTAGGAAATAAAATAACAGCATGAGTATGTGGGTTGATTCTCTTTGCACATTTGATCTCGGAGCTGGCAAATATCCACCAATGGCTTTAGTTGAACTGGTTGTGTAATCCCTGATCCGATCTGGCCTTTAAATACTACATTCGAAATTGTTGGCTGTGATTTCTTTGTAGAATCTGTTAATGACTGTAGAGTTAGGCACTGATAATAAGGTTTGATCAGAAAATTCCAGTAATTTTCTTGATCAAACTTATTTATCTTTTTAATAATTTCCACCTGCAACTCTGTACTTTCCTTCCACTGTGCTTCTAATGATTTGAGTTTTGGGAGCGCTTCATATGTGGATTCTTTAATAAGTTAAAATTTTAAAAGTTGTTCATTAACATATTCAATAATTTCATTTGTCAATATTGATGCCTTTGTTGTTGCTTTTTCTGCTTGTCTCAGTTGTATTTCCCAATCCTTAAATAAAATCCCTCTATGAAATTATCTATCTTAGGAAGGTCAGCTTTCTTTCCTGCATCAGACCCTTTCCATTGAATGAACTCATTAATATTCTTTTCAACTCTTTCACATTCAAGCCTTCTATTACGCACTTGTTGGATCAGGATTTTACTTGTATCACAGTAAGAACTGGTGATTGAAACTTGTTGACAAAAGGTTTATTGTTGCTGCCTTAGCTTTGCATTTATTTCCAGTGCTTCTTTTATGAATTGCTCTACCTAAGGTTGACTTTTAAATTTTTCCATTGTCGTTTCAAGCTGTGTTTTTTTCTCTGTAATCTACACCTGATGCTGCAACTTCAATCTATCAAAGTCTTTTTGAAATTGAGACATCTTCAATTCAATCTGTTTACTGGAATTAATTTTTTCCTGATCTAGAAATTTATCCAGTTCTTGCACTTTGTCTTATTTTTGCTTAAGTAGCAGTTGAACTTCTGTAGCTTTGTCAATGGTAGTAGTCGCATATGCCCCTGTGAACTGTGATATCTTAGTTAAATGTTATGTAGGATCAGTCAGCGGATCCTTCCATAGAACGTCTACAAACTCATCCATAAAATTTGAAATTGACTCATTAATTCTCCGTCTTTTTCTTCTTTTAACTATAGCCTTATGATTCTGGTTGTAGAAGACATCAGATAATCTTTAAAACAATTTGTTCCGTAGGGTGTGCCGGGATGATCTCGTGATCATGATCTTCCGGTACCTGTTGTGATAGAATTGCAGTTTCCACTAAATTCTGGGACTACTCTGGAGTTTGGAAACTTGTTGATTGATCAACATTAGGATTTGGTGGTGGTTTTGTTTCTAGTGCCTTGGAATATTTCTCCCATCCTTTCTTCAAATCTTTTGATTGAGGCTTTCGAACTGCTCGAGTGTATTCTGGATATGTTGAACTTCTTGAGAAGATGGTTCAGCTCCATTAATTTATCCTACAGATTGCATCTCAATACCTTTAATCACCTTCTCGATTATTTTCTTAGGACTCTCATTCCTGATTTCAGATTCATTGTCAGAGTGATCTGAGTTTTGAGAGTGATCTGGTGATTGTTTTGATTCATGACCTAATTTTTCTTCTAGATTCATCTTCAGACATGTCCTTGACCTCATTATCTAGACTAATATTCAGATTAGGCCTGTTGACATCTTCAATAAATAATAAGTCTAAAGGGATTTTTCTAGCCTTTTACTTCTATATACTTGGAAAGCCTCAAAATCTGTTTAACTGAGCTGAATGGATGCATTTTTCAATACATCTGTGAACTTCTCCACACCTTCAAAGAAATCGTCAAACATATCTTTCTCATTTAGGAAAGGTTTCAATTTAAGCTTAGTGGTGAAATTATTAACCACATGATTAGGATCAAATGGCCTCTTTGGCATTAGAGCCAAATTTAATAAAGTGACATTTGAAATTTCTTTGAATGCATGACCAATGTCGAAAAGGGAAAAAGTGCCACACTATAAAGGAAAAGTAGGCCAAATGGACTTCTTGGCATATTTGAGTTGTTTGGAAACACCACTTACTAGAAGTTGGTAGGAAACTTCCCTGGCTAGGAGCTTATCAGGAAAATAATAGGGCAAAACATGGGGAGAAGAATAAATCCCAAAAACTCTGATATAAGTGAAATTCTCTTCAGAAAAACATCTAGCAACCGGTAAAATGTTTGTGCTAGCCTCCTTAGAAATCCTAGGGGATTTTTCATTAAAAATAATTTGATGAATTGGTAACATTACTCCATTGCAAATTTTATAGAAATGTAAATGAAAATCGGATTCCCAAAGTGCTCTATGGTAAATGTGGATTGGAGTGGGGTCCTCGGTTGTTCATTTCCATCCCATGATAGGAAAGCTTGAACAAAAGCAAATTGCATCCATAATGTAAGCACTCATGTAGAAGTGAGGTATAACTCTAGCAGAAATACTTCTTTTGCTTCTGTAATCCATGATAGTTCTGGCCAAATTATCAGACAGAATACTCGTCCAATTCATAATAGAGGAATTAACGATTGCGCTAATCAAGGGGACGCAGTCTATGGAAAACCTAGTGGTATCTTTTTTTTCAAACAGTCTACATAGCATTCCAACAACATAATAGGAAGGGGAAGGTAGTTGTGCTATTGGGTATGTGCCAAATTTATCTCGCTTCATTTCCTTGATCTTCTATCCATCCCTTAATGACTTTCATGAGGTATGTATTCTTCTTCGTAAAGCTTTGGACAAAAGCTTTATCATAATACTTCTGCGGTATGGGAAAGTGACACATCATCCTTAAATATTCTGCAATGAACGAACCAATACTCTCCATCTTAGAACTCTTGAATGATCTATCCGATATATTAAGGTTATCAATAACCCATTTCACCATATCTATGTAGGGTAAAATCTTTGGTCTCATTGCTATTCTGTGAAGGAATGAACATGCAATGTCGAAGTAGGACGGGTCTGAGGAAACTGACACATCTGTTGTTGCTATTTTGACTATTTCTCTTGTATGCTCTTCCTCAAAAAGGTGATACATTTCTTCCCATGAAGAACATCCACAATCCTTATTATAGGTTGTATCTAAGAATAATGGAGGCATGTCTGAGTCTTCTGCAGCGGATGTTTGGGCAATTTTCTTGCCTTCATTTGTCATTCTAGCTATTCTCACTACGTTAGGCAGTTCCTGAATTCAAGTAATAAGAGAAAATTCAAATATGAGATAAATGGAGAGAAGGATAAAGAGTATCATAATCAAAATCTGGCGCTCTATTATTCAAAACACACTTTAAGAAGATATCAATCTTTTCAACCCTGCACCCATTAAATATCGTTAATAACCCACAACTCTTCTTATCAAATCACTTACACACCTTTACGTAATGTGTCTAATATACCAATCTAAGACGTTAGATCTTATAACGTGGTGATTAAATAAGAATAATTCCGCGCACTTGAGTAATAAGTGTTAGTATCGCACAAATGAATCTTGCGAAATGCAACTTGCACAAATCGTACATTGCAATTTTTGGCGGTAATAAAAATTTCCATTTGGCTTCTTTTTGCGAAACACGAAATGCACTAAAGACTCATGTTGTTGCGCTTTATCGAACCTTTTGATACTTATAATTGTTCATTTGTTATTTCGTCGGGTCCAACTTATCGCAATTTTTACCGAATTTGTTATAAGCTTGCTCATTTTAAAAGGCACGATGTGATTTATCTTTTAAAGGTTTTTTTAAAGCTTTTGCAATGGGGATTTTATATAAACTAAAAAGGTTAAAGCGCATATCGAAATTCGCAATACTTATATATGTTTTAACTTATTCGGCTTGTAATTTATGTGATTTGCGATGAGCGCTTTTGAATTCAAAGCGAAAAGGGAAAAACCTTTATTCCTAAAGTTTTTTAAACTTAGGATAAGATGAAACCATGCTCATAAATTTCTATTTATTATTTTAAAGGATCCCCATTTATTAAAATAAAACGGGGGTGTTGTATAGTATAACAATACCCCTTTGTTTAAATCTACTATTTATTCCTGTAGATGCTATGTTTACGACATGTTTGACGAAATGCCTGTCATGGCTGGGTGGGGTCAGATGAGTTTTGGTTGATGTGATTGCTTCCATATGTTTTTTTTTTAATGTTAATTACCCTCTCCTGAAGTTACAGGAAGTTATGGGCAGTGACCTGGGCTTAGGAGCTGAAAATGTGGCACTAATTCTGGAGCTACAGGTGGAAAATTCGTTGTTTGGGCCTGAGCTGCTACCTTTCCAAGGCTACCCTATGGCTCTAGGGTCTAGAGCCGCTCCCTTGCCCTTATATGCCTGCGGCTCAGCCTCAAAGAGGCTAAAAATCAGTCCCCCCCTCAGGGAACAAGGCCCTAGAAGGTTGGGTTACCTCTTGGGGATGTCAATGATGTAGTGTAAGGTTTGTGTTTTGGTGTTTCCACTAGTTCCACTTCCTTAAGGTCATCTAGAAGGTTGAATCTCATATTAGTAGCCTCTCGTCACATGTTTACCCTGTTTGGCCAGTTACTTGTGTAGATGTGGGAAGAGGGTGTTACAGTGGCGCTCAGCTCGACATAAGCATAATACATGGATGCATCTCGAGCAACATGTGAGGAAATATGGATGAGAAAGATACTTGTTGGATTGTTTGGATAGATGGTGGTTCCAACTGTGATCTACTATGATAATCAAAGTTGCATTAATCTCTCTGAGAATCATGTTTTTCATGATCAATCCAAGCATACAGATATTCGGTATCACCATTTACGGGACTATGTGTAGAGGCGGATAAAGTTGTTGCGGTACATTCCAAAAGAGGAACAAGATGATGACATTTTGACGAAGGCCTTGTCAAGAGTGAAGTTCGAGTTCCACATGTGTAGGATGGGGGTGGTTGATAATCCATTTCTTGATGAGAGGGAGTATTGAAAAATGCAACAATAAATTCTCAAATTGATTTTTCCTTGATTAAATTGAGAAAATTTGAATTGCCACATCATTAAACAACTTGGATGTAGTTAACTAGTGTGACATGACTTGTGTCACCCAGTTTACTTAGTAATTTTGAGTTGGAGGAGTTAGAGTTCAGTTAAGCATGTGCGATTGCTAATTTGTAGCAATCAAGGTTAGTTATATCAGGGTGTTTTCAGTTAAACTAGTTCCAACTGTTGGAGGAACTAATGGAGGGTCAATTAAGCAGTGGGAATTTATTCAAACTCAGTGATCATTTAGTTAATTGATAAATCAACCCAAAATATCTAGTGCATGCAAATAATTTGAGTTCTCCAGGCTTGGTGGAGATTCCAAGGTAGTGTAACATCAGTTGTACACTAGTCTTGAGTGTATAGGTGTTGCATGCAGTGAGATGATCAACCTAAGGAATTGCGCAATCCATTTTGGAGAAATTCCTAAGTAATAGGGGCCTAATTTCTCAAGGAACAATGCAAGGAAATACGAGCTCAAGTAGAGGCATAAGTTTACTAAATCTGGGTCATAGCTTCTGAGTGAGCAAAGAGATAAGTTATGCACTTACAAGTTGTTCTTAGTTGAGAAAAGCAATTGTAATACATATTTATTCATCATATTAGTGCAAGAAAACATTGGGTTTTTTAGTAGATTGCTTTCCCCAAAGAAAAATATTGTGTTCATGTGTATTATTTCTTATTGCATATCTGAAATTATTGTTCTAGATTATGAATTACTTTCCGCAAAGCGGTAGAGTAGGATCGTGTCTTGTGATTTTGATTAAACTTTCATGAGCAGTTGCAATTCGACAACATAATTTTTACATATTGTGCTAAACAACTCCAATAAAACTATAATTGGAAGTTAAAATTATCAAAGATACCTGAAGGCCTCCATGCTCTATTTATAATTTGTTGGCCCTTCCCTCCTTTGGTGGTCCCCATTCTTCATTAATTCACACTTCTCGTCCTGATGGGCAACTTCTTCCACTGAGGTTGCAATTCTCCTTTTCTCCTAAGTCCCATATGCCAAAATTGTCCCCAATGCCTGTTGTGGTGGATTAGTCGCACGGGTGTACGAAATCGCACCAGCTTAAAGAGTGTGGTCTACTCTTTAAACTATTGGTAACAGGCAGAAAGTGGGGGAGCTCAAAAGCATAAAACTTAGTGGAAATAGTATGCTAAAGTATGCTCTGGTTAAACTAAAACTAAAACACAAATATACAGAAGTTATATAGAGATTCAAAACGATAATAATGCAAACGATGGCTCAATGGCCTCTTCTCATCAAACGTTTGAAATGAAGAAGAAATTTTACCCACTTGCCAAAGGGCCCCTAGGCAATGACTCTAGGTCCCGATGCAAGGATGTTTCCTTCCAAGCTCTGCCTTTCATGCAATATCCCTCTCTCTGTCTCTACTGTGGTGGACTAAGATGTTGGGTGGACAACTATTGAGTCCTCTTTAGCTCCAGCTCTGGGTCACACACTCTGCTAGTGTTGTTTGGGCAACTTTGGCCAGCATAACAATGTGATCACCATTTCTTCATCTCTTGGTGGCTTTATATAGGGGATTTCAAATCCTCCTTCCCTCCCTTGGTACATGGTGGATGGTGACCCAAGGGAGAGGTATGATTCCATTATGTGCTCCAAAAATTCCATTGTGTGCTCACATAGTGGCTAAGGAGGCATTGGTGGCTATCCTTGGGCGGCTCCAAGCGTGTGAAATCACTTGTCGTTTGCTTTGTGTGGTCCCAAATAGTGACATTTCGCAACTCTCAGGAATGCGCGCATTTCAGGTAAAAAAGTGCACAAACTGCGCGCTTATCGAGGGATTTTGCTCACAAAATGCACGGTTATCAAGGATTTTGCGCACAAATAGCATTTAGGACTAGTTCAAATTTGATTTTCTCAAAACCTTAGAGATTTTAAATACTTTCTTGATTCCATAATGTGTTCCTGCTCTATAAATCCTTAGGCTTGACATTAATTAATGCCATCTTCTGCTACACGATTTTACAGTGTTAATAGTTTCCCCCTAATGTGTGATGTCTAGGAATAAATGTATAGCCAAAATACATTATAGTTTCTTTTCTGTATCGTGCGAAAAGAGAGAGAGAGGCCTGTGTGAATCTTGGAATTGACAACACCTTGCACCGTTTCCTAGATGACCATGGCCTAAGGGGCCCCTGCAAGCAAACAAAATATACAACATATATGCAAAATTTCAACGAGGTGGGCATGTCCCATGCTCGTGATGCTATGGCTAGTTAAACAAAATTGACAGATACATGTGCTGTTGGTGTCACTACTGGGGTAGTGATGTTGGCGGTTGTTGACGACGACTGCTGACGCCCTCAAGGGAATTTTTTCTTTGACGATAGGTGGAATGTGGTACCCATATGCATAAACTGCATATGTACTGGTTGGGACCTTCGCGTCTAAGCATTGTTGACAGAGACGCTTATGGAGGCACGGGTCTTCGACGGATCTGATCAAAGTGCAATGGTTGAATGGTATGATACCATCATGACATGAAATATTTTGTTGTAGTTAAATTTCAGGGGGATCGATGACATCTGTGGATAATTATGTCTCCCACAATGCCACCCGAGGATACCCCTTTGCATGGGGAGGGGTGATCCAAGGTACCGCTTCCTTTTTGGAAAAGAGGTCTCGAGGTCGACAAAAAGGAAGCCTTAATCGAACCATGGGTTCCTGACCTGAGGGGTTGGGGACCTAGATGTGATGGGTTTAACATAGGTCGGAGTATTTAACATAGGGTTCATCATCTGGGTTTGAAAATAGATGATGGGGATTCAATGGCTTGAGGTCGGAGTATACTTTAGAAGCTTGGTGGAAGTCATAGGTATTTCTGAAGGGGAAATCCCTGGACTCGGTGGGACTTCTAGGGTGGGTGTGAACCAGCTATGAATGTCGTGATGGTGCATGTGTGGGGGTAAAATAATCCGACCAAGGGGAATGAGGGATTGCTGCCATGGAGTAAAAGATGATATATAAGGGTGAAGAGGTGAAGGGAATTGTTGGCGGTCTTTGTATACTTACCAAAAGAATAAAATAATGAGGTTTGGTTTGTACAAAACACAGAGACGGGTACCCCAAAACATGAAAGGGTTCACTCACTGAGGGTGTGAGGACGGTGTTTTGTTGGGGGTGGGGGTCCCATTGTTTGGTCTCATGTGTGGGGTTGATGAAGTGGATGAAGAAGTGTAGCAGATGGGATTATGCTGATGGAGGTATGGTGGGCCAAATGTGATGCGCGGAGGTGAGCTTTCAATCTGCTTGTACAACTTGTATGTCCGGGAAGGGGGTTTGAGTTTGAATGGTAAAATTTACCTTATGCATGATAGATGGATGGGCATGAGGTGCTTCCCAGACTGAAATGGTATGGCCATGGTGTCACTTGTGCTGTGATATATGGTCTAATTTGGGTGACAATCGCCATGGAGGGGAGGTGCTACTGACCAACGCGGATATCAAATGCAGGGTGAGGTGACGATAAACGTGGTCAGGTATGAGGACCTTATGGTTTATTTCTGATGGAGAAATGATGTCAGGATATGCAAAGTTTTTTGGGACTCTATCATGCTGAGGGTAGAATGATACCTGCTCCGGAACTTTCAGTGAATGGTGATGTGAATGGTTTGCGGGTTCTTCCTGCAAAAGCAACTACCTCAAGTGAAAGCACCTTATTTATCAAATATTATTGAAAGTCATGAGCTTTAAAATAGAACATGAGAGAGGGCATATCTACCGGCACTGAATTTTTTATTTTTATTTTTATTTTTTTAATTTTATTTTAATTTATTTTTATTTTTATTTTTTATTTATTTATTTATTTTTATTTTTATTTTTTATTTTTTATTTTTTTTCAGGAGTGCGAATGTGTGGCATCACCTCTATTTGTTATTGAGTGCTGATCACAGTGCTGCTTTCGGTCTGGTGATCAGATACTCTCAGCTCCAGTTTTCCATTGGGAGTTGTTGCCTGGCTCGTAGTTTTGATTTCAGTTGGGGTTGCCCCCAGACTGAGATCAGGGGGGGCGTTGCCGATTACTGCCCCCTTTCAAGGATCTCCCTTTTGTTTGTTCCTAGGCTTCTTTTTGCAGCATTTGGAGGATTGTCATAATTATCCTGGTTGTATGGTTGGTCATGAGCCTAGGAAGGGTTGCACTAGATTGACCGGGGCATTACGTTGTGCCAGTGGTCCATTCTGTGCGGGGAATGGGGAATATCGGTTTCCTTGTCCCTGGATGGTATATGAGTTTCGGGGTGACTTTCATGATAGATAGATTGTGGTACGTTCGAAGTAGAATTTTATGAGTATCCAGGTTATTGATTACTACTTCCTAGGTGTCCTTGGGCCAAAGACCCAATCGAACTGTCTGCAGAATTGACGTGCATGGTGCTACTGCTGCCTAGGTGATCTTGGGAAAAATACCCGATCAAACCGTCTGCAGAATCGATGCGCATGGTACTACTGATGCCTAGGTGATCTTGGGTCAAAGACCCGATCAATCCATCTACAGAATCTACCTACCTGGTAACTCCCTGAGTGCCATGGGTGATACTACTACCTAGGATATCATGGGTCAAGGACCTAATCAAACCGTCAGCAGTAGACGACGCACTTGGCAACTCCCCGAATACAGATTACTGCTGCCTAGGTGACCTTGGGTCAAAGACTCGATCAAACCGCCTATAGTAATCAATGCGCCTGATAACTCAAGGGGATGAGGCAAACAAGTTCCCTTGTTCCTGGTTGGTGTATGGTGGTTTGGGGGGAGGAGGGAAAAATGGCTGTCTTTCTAGTGACTGTCGTTCCTCCTGTAGGTACAAGGTGGTACGAGGTTCGTCGTTGACAGACTGGGTCGAGGGATCCTCTTGATAGGATCTCTCGATCTCGTGTAAGGCGTCCCTATATCATGGTATTTCTAGAAAATGGTGGGTATAATGCCCATAGGTGTCACAGAGAGCGCATGCGTGATTGGTACATAGTGGATTGCCTGTAATTTTTGAGGCAAGTTCCTTTTTGCAGGAACGCGACGTTGAGGTGTCTGCTTCGAAGCCGAGGATTGGTTTTAACTCGTCCAACTCCAGGCATATGTGGGTTGGGTGTCCTGTGACATCACATATAGCGCACGCTGATGACTCCCTTTGCATGGTGGGGGTCACTGCTTTCTTTCCTCTCTTGGCGATTTTCTTGGTCGTGGTCACCGGTTTCGCAATGGAAATTTCCCTTGCGGGGGCGGTTTCGACCGCTGCTTGGGTAGGTTGGGGCTCCTCGGGACTGGGGGGCTTTAACCCAAATGCAGTAACGTTAGTAGTTGCTGTGCCTGAAGGGGGAACGAGGTACCAAACTGGGAATGCCAACGATATGTTGGGTAACACTAGTGTTGCCAAAACCTGCTGGGAGGTGAAGCTAGGAGGTGGGTAGAGGAAAGGGGTTTGGGAGGCGGTGTAGACTAAGGAGGCTGGCGTCGCCGATGCCTCGGTGTCGTTAATGCTTGAGTCTATGTTCTGAATAACCTCGGTGCTTGATGTGGACATCATGCATACCGGGGCCCCTGTGGCATCGGGAGATACCTCAGGGATAATGGGAGGATCTCCCAGGAATGATCCTAGGAAAGATGATGGTTTGAATTGGCCAAGGCCATATTCATGATACCGTGAAAGACCATCTCTGGCTGTATCTACATAGGGTAGAACCATATTTGTGTTGGTCAAGGGACGCTTTTCACTGTGCGTCAACTGGTCTACTGTGACGATTCAATCCTCGTGGGGGAACATCATGATGCGAAACACGAAGGATGCTATGGCAGACATGGCATACATGTAACTCCGCCCAAGGAGTATATTGTAATCCAAGTGAGCGTCCAAGACTTCGATGTCTATGTGGACTGTCTTGCCGGCTAAGAAGACCGATACATTTTGGAAGAGGCTGACGGGGGTCGAGGGACGACCGTCATACGCTTTGAGTGTGATGATGGAAGGTTTTAGTTCGAGGGATCCTAACTTCTGCCACACATTCTTTGACATGATGCATGTGGATGCACCCTCGTCAATGACACATTAGTGAATAGTAATATTCTGTACCGATACTGGTATCTGGAAGGCGACCATGGATGGAAGCCTAGGGGTGGCTTTGTCCAAGTTAAAAGCCATCATGCGCGTATCGGCAGGGTCGATAGCGCCTAACGCGGAAAGTAGGGATTTCCGTTGCTTGGGGCATGACTGCAGTACTTCTAATGTGGACATAGCAGCAGGTGATTGAGCTAAATTTTCTACAATGCTATAATTGTGGGCTACTTTGGAGTAGTTACTTGCTCACCTATTAGGCCCTTTTACCATTTTTGGCAATAGTTCCATAGGAATCTTTGGAATGGTTAAAGGTGCAGTCGAAGTGCTTGTAATAGCTCCTAAAGTATTGGTGTCTAATGGGGTGTCGTAGCTGTGATTCCGATTTTGGAAAAACATTTCTTCCCCAACCATGTAGATCTCATGGTTTCTTTCCCTGGAATCGTCTGGGTTTTGCTGCTGAGTGCTGACCGTCCCTTTATGGGGGAAAGGTTCTTGCATCATCACAGTTTGCTGGGAAGATCCTCCCTGTCCTCGGTTACTCTGTATCTTTTTAAGCTTAGGGAGTTCGAGACAGTGGTGAGTATAGTGCCCATACTCACCACATATTGAACAAGAATGGTTTGTTCGTAGATGTGGCCTTTTTCCTTGCCTTTGGGCATTGTTTGGATCCTGGTTCTGATTTTGGTTGGAGTTACCTCCAGCCTGGGATCGCGGTGGGCACTGTTGGTTGTTGTCCCCTGTCCAGAATTCCCTTTAGGCTTGGTTTTTGTCTTTTTATTAACCACGTTAGGAGGGTAGTTCTCTTGATCATACTGGTTTGGTTGATTTTGGGACGACTGCACAAATTTCACCTGTGCATTGTTTTGCGTAGGTGGGTTTTGTGCTTGGGACTGAGTGTATTGTTGTCCCATGTTTTCACCTAGCCGTTGGGGGGGAGTTCTTCTGTCAATACTTCTTCCTGCGTACTGGGTCCCCTCAGCTGGAGGATAAGGTCCTCCTTAGTGATACGCTGGCGCCTTATTAGTCAAATTTTGTTGTTGCATGTGATGACTTTGAAATTGGGATTGAGACATGTTATGGGTAGACCCATGTGTGTAACCAGGATTTTGACTACTGTTGCCTAGGTGCCCTTGGGTCATTGACCCAGTAAGTCTGTCTGCGGAGTTAGACGCGCCTGGAAATTCTTGATAAGATTGCAGGCGCGGAGCATTGGGTAGGATATTGTATATGTATCCGGATTGCATGTAGATCAGTTCAAGCTGTTGGGCTTTACTAATTGCGTCCTCTTCAGATGTGGGGTTACGTTGCGCCACATAATTTTAAATCTCCAACCAACCAAGACATGAAAGACAACAAAGGGATTAAGTTGTGCATGAGCTGAAAAATCTGTTCCATACCCTGCGCACAAAGTTGGGTATCAAAGATTCAGAGAAACATTTGGTGCTGAACTACCGCAGTTGTCTTCATAGATACATTCAGGAGGAAATGGAGTTCCTCGACATCTCCTCGCTTGGTACGACATACCGGTATGTTGCCAAAATTGAGTAGAAATTCAAACAGAAGAAGCGAGACTTTAGATCTGCGAATCAAAAGCAAGAGAAATGTTCCCTCGAACCATAGAACAAATGAAAAATCTAAGGCATGGCGACCCAAGAAAACCTACCAAAGCTGCGTGCAAAGAACAACACCGTGAAGTTGAAGAAGGACATAGGAATGTGGTGTGAGTTCCATAAGAGCTCCACTCACAACACAAGTGAGTGTCGGGCCAAGCAGTCACTAGTGGCCGAGATGAAGGCTTTTGAATCAGATGCATGCTCTGACTATGAATCAGAACTCGACAAGGGTAATGAAAAAGGGAAGTATATTATTGATGCAGAGCCCAACGCCACCGTTGCCACCACAAATATACAGAAGGAGGAACTAGAAGATCCAGAGGAGGAGCGTCTCTTCCACTCCCATATATGGCTAAAGGGTTCCCCACTACAATTCATTGTCGACAGTGGGAGCCAAAAGGACCTCATTTCAATAGAGGTCGTGAAGCGGTTTGGCTTGTCAGCCATCGCACACCCACAACCGTACACCATCGAGTGGCTTCACTAAGGACGAGATCTCTGTGTCAGCTAGCAATGTCACCTTCCCTACAACATCAAGCCCTTCACGGATGAGATATTATGTAACATTGATCCTCTTGATGTTTGTGATGTATTATTAGGCCAACCATACTTGTGGAGGTGACATGATATGTATGAGTCCTGACCTCGCGATGCTATTATTACTTTTGGAAATAATTTGTACAGGATACCAGAGGTACCATCACCTGTCGCTATCTCTTTGGTTACTGCAAAAAAATGCAGTAAGCTCATTTCCAAAACCAGGAAATTTGTTTTCCTAATGATCCACCCTCAGGGAAAGAAGAATACTATGGCCACGACCTCCAAACAAGGCTCCTCCGCACGAAAAAAATAAATGGACAAGGTCATGGAGGAGTACAAGGACATCTTCACCTCACCCGTAGGGGTGCCTCTGCACTGTCAGGTCAAGCACCCCATTGATCTGACCCTAGGTGCGTCACTGCCCAATGGACCGACTTATCGGTGCTTTGTTTTGGAGAATGATGAAATCAAGAGGCAGATTCAGGAGCTGTTGCAGAAAGGTCACACCCAGCCGAGTTCATCGCCTTGTGGGAGCCTGATCATGTTGTTGCAGAAGAAGGATGGGACTTGGAGACTCTGTATTGACTATTTGGCATTGAACAAGATCATTTTCAAGAGTAGGTACTCGATACCACAAATTGATGGCCTTGTAGGAATTTACAGGGTAAGTTCTGTAGATCAAGAACCAAAGGTCATCGCTCAGAAACAGATCACAAATTAGTACACCAGTATAATCATGTGGTTAAAAACCTCAAAGAGGGAAACAGTCCACGCCTTGAGCCAACGCGGCCACTTCAAGGAATTTATTAATATAAAAGAAAAGTTACATATGTTTCTCTCATAAACGGTTATCGGAAAAATGACCCTCCATGCTCTTTAAATAGAGATCATTGACCAATTGGGTGTTAAGCCACGGATCAAGTGCCGTTAATACCTAGGTGAGAGATAACGGTCGGATCACTACAAATCGTGACCGTCGGATTGTAAGTTACAAAAGTACATGGTAAAGAAACACACTTTACCTAACTCTACACTAGACTAAGTTATTCTTAACTATTTCCTATGTGTCGGAATATCCTAACATCCCACCTTAAGAACAACTTGGGATAGGATTGAAGGATTTACAAAGGTGACAGAAAAGGAGCCTATTTCCTATGTGTCGAAATATCCTAACATCCCCCCTTAAGAACAAATTGGGATAGGATTGAAGGATTTACAAAAGTGACACAATAGGAGAAGGAAGGAGGCATTAGAGCCTATCCCCCCTTGATGAAAACTTTCCTGAACTCCAATCCTGGATTGAAGTTTGGTAAACTTCCCTTCTGTGAGAGCCTTTGTAAAGATATCGGCTACTTGATCATTGATCGGACAATGCTGCACTTAAAGAACACGATCATGAATGAGCTTTCTGATGAAGTGTATGTGGAGTTCAATGTGTTTCATATGCGGATGCTGAACTGGATATTTACATAGCTGAATGGCACTCTGATTATCACACCAAAGTGTAGTTGGATGTTGTTGATGAAGACCAAATTCAGACAGGATCTGACGAAGCCACATGGCTTCCTTGCTAGCTTCAACTGTACCACGATACTCTGCTTCTGCTGAAGAAAGGGAGATGGCACTTTGTTTCTTACAAGACCAAGTGATAGGTCCTGAACCAAGAGTGAATACATATCCTGTAGTGGACTTCTAATCATCAGGGTCACCAGCCCAATCAGAATCAGTGAAACCAATCAGCTAGGGAGATGCTCTTGCACTGTAATGAATCCCGAACTGAACTATACCTCGAATATATCGAAGTATTATTTTAATTGCTTTCCATTGAATTTCATGAGGTTGGTAAATAAACCGAGCGACAAAACCAACGACAAAGGAAAGGTTAGGACGGGTATGGGTTAGATACAAAAGTTTACCAACAAGTTGACGGTATAAGGTAGCATCAACTTCAGGGGTAGTACAGTTGACTGAAATCTTGACTCCAGACTGAAAGGGAGAAGGAGCAGGCTTACAGTCTTCCATGTGAAAGTGGTGTAGAAGATCACAAGCATACTTGGAATGAGAGAGGGTAATGCCTTCCTTGGATTGCAAGACTTGAAGACTAAGGAAATAATGCAAGTGTCCTAAGTTTGTCATTTCAAACTTCTTTTCGAGGCTAGAATTCACATGGTTTATATGGTTTGGATCACTACCAATAAGGATAATATCATCAACATAAAGAACAAGGATGGTTAAGGAATTACCCACCTTTTTGGCGTAGACAATGTTGTCAAAATGACACCTAGAAAAGCCATTATCTAAGATAAATATATCCATTTTGGCATACCAAGCCCGAGGAGCTTGTTTGAGACCATAGAGAGACTTCCTAAGGCGAAAAACAAGGCTGGAGTCTTTTTGGATAAAGCCAGGGGGTTGTTCCATGTATATTTCTTCATGCAAATCTCCATGTAAGAAGGCGGATTTAACATGCATTTGATGGACTTCCCATTTAAAGGAGGAAGCAAGGGAAAGAACAAGGCGGATAGAATTCATTTTGGCAACAAAGGAGAAGGTTTCAGTATAGTAAATGCCTTCAACTTGTGAAAAAAATTTAGCGACAAGACGAGCTTTATGTCTATCCATTTTTCCATCTGGTCTAGACTTTGTTTTGTAAACCCATCCGTATCTAACAATTTTTCTTCCTTTTGGAAGAGGAACAAGATCCCAAGTATTGTTTGCCAATAAGGAATGATACTCTTCATTCATAGCTTCATCAAAATCTGGATGACCGAAGGCTTCTTCAAAGGTTTCTAGATCAATTTTTTCTGGAACTTGAGCTAATAAGGAAGAGGCTCTTTCGAACTGAGAACGTGTACGTCGTCGATCAGCAGGGTCACCTGCAAGAGAACCTGCTGCATCCCGAGTAGAGTGGACCCATCTTGGAAGCGGTGGAGTATAAGGAACAATTTCACGAGTTGGAGGAGGATTTTCATCCTCGCTATCACCATCTGAACTAGAAGGAATGCTATTAAAAATAGAAGAGAGAGAGAGAGGTGTCACATATGCCAAATCAGGCTCGCAGGCCAAAGGTGGCACACCCACCGAACTAGGCTCATAGGCCGATATATTTTCATCAAACTTTACATCTCTTCTAATGATTATATTTTTGGATTTGGGTTGAAGAAGTCTATATCCTTTGACATATTTATAATATTCAACAAAAATACATTTTTCACTCTTAGGTTCTAAGGCTTTAGGTTTCGCATCTGGAATATGGGCCCAAGCATCACTTCCAAAAACGCGAAAGTGACTTACATCTGGTTTGATTGAGCTCCAAGCTTCTTCTGGAGTTATATTCTTTAAAACCTTAGTGGGAGTGTGATTTACTATGTAATTTGCACAGTTAATGGCTTCTGCCCAAAAATTGAGTACCAAGTCCTTTAGATTGAAGCATATAATTAGCCATTTCTTTTAAGGTGCGATTCTTCCTTTCAGCTACACCATTTTGTTGTGGAGTATATGGAACAATATGTTGCAATTGAATGCCATGCCCAGTGTAGAAGTTGATAAATTTGTTGTTAACATATTCTCCGCCATTGTCTGATCTTAACTTAAGAATTTGATGTCCAGATTGTTTCTCAACAAAGGCCTTAAAGGCCAAGAACATGTTAAAAACTTCACTCTTGAGCTTTAAGAAATATACCCAAGTGCGTCTGGAAAAATCATCAATGAAGGTTAAGAAGTACTTGCAACCAGAGAAAGAAACAACAGGAAGTGGACCACATAAATCACTGTGCACAAACTGCAAAGGGGCTGAAGCATGCCAAGAGGCACGCTTGTCAAAACTATCTCGATGATGTTTTCCGAGTACACATCCAGAGCAAACACCATCCTGGAAAGATACCATAGGAAGGCCTGTCACCATATTTTCCTTACACAGAGTTTGAAGAGAGTGATAGTTTAAGTGACCAAATCGCTCATGCCAAAGTTTGCTCACATCATCATTATGAGCAAAAAAAACAGAGGGAAGAGATGATGACCCAAATTTGTCAAACTTATACAACCTTGTGGAATCATCAGCAATGCTAGTAGCTAAAATATGTTTAGGATATTTGAGGTCCTTGATTACAACATCATGAGGTGAGAATTCTACTATTTTCCCTTCACCTGAATGAGTTATCTGATAAACAGATAGAAGGTTGCATGACAAGGTAGGAACACATAGTACATCATTAAACTAACCATTATCTAGATGAATGGTTCCAGATCCTACAACTCTAAGAGATCTATCATCACCAACATAAATATGTTTGGTGTTACAATCATTTAAAGAAGAAAACATGGATTTATTTTTAGCCATGTGGTAAGAAGCTCCAGAATCAATGAGCCACTCATGAGAAGGAGAAGAAGAAGATACATTTAATGCATAAATAGATCTTGATGCTTGACAACCACAAGCAGAAAGTGCCATGCCTAAAGATGAAGGTGAAGAGTGCTCCAAATTGATGTTGTGCTTCTTCATTGCTGCTTCTAAGGCTTCCATCTTGTTAAAACATTTGGACTCTAAATGGCCATCACGATTGCAAAAGTTGCAATGTCTATCTGTCTTCTTTTCTTTGTTTTTATATGCCTTATCATTTTGGTGAGTTGCTTTTTCAGTTTGTGGCTGAAATTGCTTAGGACCCTTGTTTGGTTTTGGACCATACTTTTAGGATACTGCTTCTTGGGATTCTTTTGATATGATTGATGTTGGGATGCTAAGGCTTTCTTAGAAGTGTTTCCAGCAGTGATAAGACCAAGGTGTAAAAGTTTTTCTTGTTCTCTTATCAAAGAATCACAAAAGGCATCAAAAGAGGGATTCTTGTAGGTGGTTCCTGAAGAAATGATGGCTTCTCTAGTGGAATGGAAGGCGGAAAAAAATACAAAGTATGCAGGGCCAAGCTTAGTAAGAATGCAATAGATAAGGCTATCATCTTCCTTTTTGAAATTACGACCTTCTAAAAGAACTCCGAGGGTCTTGAATTTGGACAAAAAATCTTCAATAAAGGAGAAATTATTGGGGTCCAAAGTAAGCAACTCATTTTCAAGCTGATGGGCCCTGATTTGATTTTGAATGCCAAAGACAATATTTAGCTTGTCCAGGGCTTCATGAGGGGTGTCAATGTCAAGGATATGAAATCGAAGATCTTGAGAAATGGACATTCCTATCAACCCTCGTGCTTGATCTTGTTTATTTTCCCATTTAGCAACTTTATCATCATCAGAAGGTTTAGTTTCTAGCCCTGTGGCTATTCCATAAAGCCCTTTACTTCTAAGTATATCTACCATGTGAGGTAGCCATTGGAAATAATTGGTGCTGTTAAGAATAACTGGGCATGCACTTTCCATTTAAAAAAAAAAAACTGAAACTGAGAAAATCCAAAACTAACTGCTCCAATGGAAAGATCTCGAAAAATTAGGCCGTTTAAAAAAAAAGGGCTCGAAAAACAGCTTCTGGATGAAGAAGTTATGCCTTTTGAAAAAAACTGAGTTGTAGATGCCGAATAGTTACGGGAACGGGATGAAGTGCGGCTCTTTAAAAAAAATTCCACCCCTTTGAACAATTTTTTTTTACAAAAGAAGCTTGAGAAGGAGACTTGAACCCAAGACCTCTATTCTCATAAACTAACCCCTCACCAAGTGAGATAGTAAAAGCATTATGTTATTTTAGAAAGGAGGAAGGGGGGATTATGATGATGATGATGATTATTATTATTATTATTAGGGGGTGGTGTGCATGCCTTTTCCTGCACAAAAAATGAGCAAAAAAATGAAATGTAAAGCCTTATGGCAGAATGTTAGCTTCTCGATTAGCCTTACCGGCAACTATCACTTTTTTCACTATTTCTGATTTCCTGAGATCGCACAGAGACGCGGAGAAAGAGCATACGTAGCAAAAAAATCCCTTTTTCCTATTTCTGATTTGCCGAGATCGCACGGAGCACGCAAAAAAGAACAAACACAGAGAAGAGGGTATAAATATGGCAAATAAATAAAACCTTAATAAAGGAAAAAAGAAAACCGAAATAAGTAGAACTATTAACAAATATAACTGCAAAATAGATGCTTTATACCTCCATATCTAAACTGACATAACTTGGGCAACCGGAAACCTTTTCGCATGAAACGAAAGGTGTTCCTCACTGTAACAGACACTATGGACACAACTGAGCAGTTCTCCAAGCCGAAAAATGTTCATAAATAGTATATCTACAAAGCATCATTCACATGCAGTCAAACCAGCTTCGTATTTTGATCAACAACGGACGCGACCCTCAAAATAACTCTGATACCATGTAGGAATTTATAGGGTAAGTTCCGTAGATCAAGAACCAAAGGTCACCACTCACAAATAGATCACAAATCAGTACACCAATATAATCACGTGGTTAAAACCCTCAAAGAGGGAAACAGTCCACGCCCTGAGGCAACGCGGCCACTTCAGGGAATTTATTAATATAAAAGAAAAGTTACATATGTTTCTCTCATAAACGGTTATCGGAAAAATTACCCTCGAGTGTCTTTAAATAGAGATCATGGACCAATCGGGTGTCAAGCCACGGATCAAGTGCCGTTAATACCGAGGTGAGAGATAACCGTCGGATCACTACAAATCGTGACCGTCGGATTGTAAGTTACAAATGTACATGGTAAAGAAACACACTTTACCTAACACTACACTAGACTAAGTTATTCTTAACTATTTCCTATGTGTCGGAATATCCTAACAGACCTTCTGGACCAAATCAAAGGGGCGAAATATTTCAACAAGATCGAATTGAAGTTCGAGTATCACCAGGTACCAATTGAACCCTCCGATGTGTGGAATAATGCCTTCAAAGCCAAGGAGGGCCTTTTCGAATGGCTGGTCATGCCTTTCGGGTTGACAAAAACTCACGCAACCTTCATGAGGCTGATGGAAGACATATTGTGGCCATTCACTAACTCATTTTTAGTAGTGTACTTGGATGAAATCCTGATCTTCAACCATAATTGAGAAGAGCACCTCCACCACATTCGACAGGTCCTCCAAACACTGCGGAAACACAAGGTGTGTGCCAATTTGGAGAAGTGCTCTTTTGGCATGAACTAGGCTCAGTGTCTGGGATACATTATGGATGAGCGGGGGCTGCATGTGGATCCAACCAAGATCCAAGTCATTTGGGATTGGCAAACCCCAACCACTCTAACAGAGTTTCACAGCTTTCTGGGTCTTGCTAATTTCTACCGCAGGTTCATGTTGGGATTCTCTCATATCACTTGGCCCTTAAGTCAAGTCACCAAGGGAGGAGTGAAAGAAAAATTATTTTGGTCAGAATCTCAACAGAAGGCATTTGTAGAATTGAAACATCGCCTCTGCTCTGCCCCGTGCTCACATTACCAGACTTGCAACAACCATTTGAGATCAAGATAGATGCCTATGACTATGCTATTGGGGCAGTTCTTACTAAACAAGGGAATCCAGTTGCATATCATAGTGAGACATTGTTCGACATAGACTGCAAGTATCCCACTTATGAAAAATAAATGTATTCCATCATGCATGGTTGCCAAAAATGGAAGCATTACATTTTTGGGAAGGAAACAGTCATCCACACAGACCACTGATCCCTGCAGTTTATACAGACACAAGGGAAGTTGTAAAACATATGCCATCATAAGTGGTCCACATATCTGCAACAGTTTCATTTGAACATCACGTACAATAAGGGAAACACCAATAATGTTGCAGACTACCTCAGCCGATCACTGATCGTGGTGCTAACCACCGTTCTCAACTCTTGTGGGAATGAGACTTTGTATTGGATGCTTCTCTACAAGAGCAATCCAGAATTCAGCCACACATACAAGAAACTCTTGGAGGGTATTCAAGTTACAAATTTTCACCTCCAAGTTGCACTGCTATGTCACCTGGGAAACCTTTGTGTTCTTTCAAGCAAGCGTGCGAAGATGATTTTGGAAGCACATTATAGTCATGTTGTTGGGCATTTCAGGGTCGAGAAAATAGTGGCAGTACTGCAGAAGTATTTCTATTGGCCAAAACTTCGACATGATGTCGGGAATTACATTAGATCTTGCACTTCTTATGCCATTCCCAAACTGACCATAAAGAATCAAGGCCTATATACTCCACTACCTACCCCTAGTCGACCTTGGGAATCCATCTCCATGGATTACATGTCGAGCCTTCCTTCTACTAAGCATGGGAACAATTGTGTTTTCGTGGTCATCGACAAATTCTTGAAGATGGGCATTATGGCAACCTGCAAGAAGAATACCAGAGTAGAATCCATTGCTAAAATATTCTTTGAATGAGTTTGGGTGCACTTTGTGATCCAAAATAATATCATCTTAGATCGAGACATCGGGTTCCTCAACACATTTTGGTTCGTCCTCTAGTCAATGCTGGACACCAAGCTCACCAAGTCCACAAATTTCCATCCCCAAACTGATGGCCAAACAGAGGTCGTCAATAAGATGATCGTACACATTCTCCACATGTACAATTTAAAGCATCCACATACATGGGATGAGAGCCTTCCCTATGTACAACATAGTTATAATCAGGCTCTCCAAAAATCAACTGGCCATAGCCCCTTTCAGGTGGGCTTGGGATTCTAGCCACTATGTCCCATTGACGTAGCCATGCCATTTGCAGCTACTCAGGCCAATTCGGCTTATGTCTAGTCTGAAGTTGACAAAATGAACAACTTCATTGAGCGCATTCAACACATCCGCCAATAGGTTCATGAAATATTGGACAGAGCCAATGCTAAGTACAAGCAACGAAATGATCAACATCGAGTGCCACACAACTTCCAGGTGGGCAACAAAGTGTGGTTGCATTTGCGGAAGGAGCGCCTTGCTAGACCCCACTGCAAGCTTTTCCCGCTCCGATATGGTCCATACACCATCACCAAGGCTATAAGGGTCAATTTCTTAGAGCTCAATATTCCACCATTCCTTGGTCTGCACCCAATGTTCAATGTTTACCGTCTTCAACACTACTTCCCACCTCTGACATTGCAGAACAACTCACACCAAAAAATTTAAACTCATACTGCATGGAATAGGCAACCATAGATCGTATCATGGACATGCAAATCAATAACACTCGCCAGCAAAAGATCCAATTGTATCGGGTTGTCAAAGCTGGCAAGTGGTTCACCAGGGACCAAGTTCTGCAAAAGTTTTCTCATCTCATGGAGGAACTCAACACAATGGGGACCACTCCTTCCTAAGGAGGGAGGAATGATCCAGGTGGATATTGGTGGCCACCCGCCTATTCCACTTGGGGCCCCACCAATGTTTCTTTCAATTTTTCAGTTTCCTTAATTGTAGCACAACTTACTTTTTTGAGTAGTTTTTCACGTCCCGAACTTCTAGAGCCGTTTTGAGGCCCTAAACAACATTTTATGGGAAACCCGGGAGCAACATGGAAGTTCCTTCGATGTTTCTCACATGAAAATTTGTAGTCCTCGGATATATATTTCTAACAAGGTATTATGCGCGTAAAATTGAGATCGTATGCCAAATTTATGTCCCTGGGAAATTGATGTACCAATTTACCCAAACAAGGCCATAGTTTTGGTGCTTCATATCCTAGGATTAGGTTTTTGGATGTTTAGAATTTTCCGTTGTTTCTCAATAATAATAGGTCCTTGAGCCTCATTGTAACATAGTTCAAAGTCTTGTAGCCACCACATCTCTTCTCAGAGATAAGCTACCAGCGCCCTAGCTAGTTTATTTCCATTATGTTTGTAAACAAAATTTAGTTCTTTGATATTAATGAAATGAAGTGTTATTTTTGTTGCATCTTTGTATTTATGGTTATATGTGTATTCTGTTGTGTTCTTGTATAAATTCAAATCACCAACCCCTGATATAACTTTCTTTTTCTCTAACTTGAAGCCCCAGTCGCTCCCTTGCTAAGGCCTCCAAGCGAATATGAGTCTCCAGTCGCTCCCACAGGCCAATCTGAGTGCTATCGTAGCCTTTTTATGCCAGTTCTATGCCAACGATTGCGATATTTAAGGTTATTTTCGAGGGTTGGGGCTTACCCTCTACCCATAAACTCTATGAAACTTTCAGAACTTATAAAAAACAAGAAGACAATGCTTGTAAACCAAAAAATAAAGCCAAGGCTTGACTTGACTTTCCCCAACCGGGACTGACATTCCGTCAAACACTTGGTACATATGCAACCTACAGGTCATGAATGCAAGTCTGAGCATAAGGGATTGAAAACTTATATGAGGTTTAATAAGAAGGATCAATTCCTTCTCACATTAACCGTTATAACATCAATTAGGTCTTGCATTCATTATTCACTTAGTTACAATTAAAAGCATGAATAGAGCCATGACTGATATTTTTCATATAACCATGCTTATAACTAGCATATAGCCAGATAAATAAAAATGGGAGAACAACCATTAAATCCACATAATAACAAGTATGTTTCCTCATCAAAAGCAAGAGAAACTTAGCTCTTATTAGACATAGGAAAAATCCAACTAAGTTTGGGACTTCCACGTACCACCCGACCATAGATTGGCTAAACCAATTCTTTCTTTTAGCTAATCACCCCCTTGCCATATTCAAAGCATGAATGTGGGATCTCATGGGATAAAAAAATCCAAATGCAACCAAGGGAATTCAGGTGTTAAGGCACATCCACCATCACCATACCATGATCTCACCTAAACCGATGTCGAGATCACAAAAATGAACTGAGCTTGGATGCCTCATAATTTTTTCTCCAATACCTTGATGAATTTTCCCGTCTCCAGCCTCAGGATTTACTGTGTATCCTTCCATTACTAGTGAAGGGATTCCTAGGCCTTTGGGAATTTTCCTGAGACCACGTCACATAGATCCAAAATCTTCTAGCAATCCAAAGATCAAACCAAGAATGAACCCCATCACACCATGGCTATCGGGAAAAGACAAAGCTAGGCTAAAATCCACTCCCCAACCCAACAAAACCCATGCCAATGACAAAAAAAGAACCAAATACCAGCATGCACATACAATGCATGTCAAAACTAGCTATGAAATCATACATGCAACTTGTTACTTGCAAGTATTCCTACTGAAGATGCTTGATCCAACTTTTCCTTGCTTGATCCTTGCTTTCCTTTTCTTTTCTTGAATTTCCTTTCCTTTCCTTTACTTACTTGCTTTCTTTCTCCTCTTGGTGCTCTTCTACTCTCTGAGACTAATTCCAAAATTGAACTGACAAAAAGATACCAACTGATGCTCTGAGCTATTTTTTATGATGAGGCCTCTAATTTCTTCAATTATCCATTATTTTCCTTCATTTTATTCCTCACATGCAAATTGTGACATTTCACCTTCCTTTTCTCCTAGTTTCCTTTATTTTCATAAAAAAATTCCAAAAATGCTCTATGTCTTTTCCAAATCCTTAGCCATTTCCTTGCCAATTTCCCCTTAGCGATAAAAAACAACAAGTGATTCCCGCTAGGATATTTTTCCCAACATTCAACTTGGAATAAGTGTTCCCTTAATCGTGGTCTTATTTTGCCTTTATTAACTCTTGTTACATGAAATTTTAACCCAGAGTTGTTACAAGATGTGAGATATTTTTTAAATTCATTTTTTTATATTGTAATATTATTAATAAAATTACGAACAATTTTTTAGATAAAAGAAAATATAATATACATACCACATTAAAATATATAACATAATGCTTTTTTTTTTTCAAAGAAACGAGTAGCATTTTTATAACAAAAATTGGAAACGAGCCAAGTCACTTACATTCATGAGAAGAGAAGTCTCAGAGATATGCAAATTTTTCATTGATACATGATTGCTACCTTCCTTATTTCTATTACCTAATATTACATTACATATATTATATATTCGCCAAAACACTCTATAGATATTAATAGTTTGACATAACATAAAATTTCAGAGACAGACTACTCGTGACCATCTTGCTCGGTGTCCTGGCCAACATTCAACAACTGATTCAGGTTTGTAGTTTCCTTAGCAACAGGCTCCTGAAAATTATTCACAACAACACCATCTCCCACCACCATTGGCCCAAGTGCCTCCTGCAGGCCAAACACTTCCTTCAACACTCCCACCTTTATCGTTTCAACCTTGATATCAATATTCTCCATCAAATACCTTAGGTTTATCATGCCTAAATTCAGTGTTTCCATTGCCTTCTGCAAGAGTTCCATATCCTTGCCAAACCCATTCATATGAACCAACATCACTATCATCTGATATTGAATTTATTTAACAACCAACTTAGTTGCATTACAATCAACTTCTCCATGTTCCCACAACGTCTAGAGTTCTTAGCATCATTTCCACTACCAAGATTTGCAGAAGCCATTTTCTTCGTGATTCTTTCCTAGACCAAGAATTTTCTGCTCTTGATTTTCATAACTTAGCTCTTATTTATAATCAAGAGGTTCAGAGGCGCCAATACTCCCATCGCTTCAAAATTGAATGAACACTCTACCTGCAAACCCGTCATGTCACACTCTTCCAGTCGCAACACCATCACACATCAAGCAAGAAGAAATGTCGAAGTAATGGAAGTAATCTCACCTAAATCACCATTTAATAAAGAGCTTGATGGAATCCACTTGTCCCTTCCCATGGTTATTAAAATTTGTCACACCCACCTGTTCGTAATAACTCTGCGTCCCTTGACAACTACCACTCTTCCGTTTTTCATCCTCGATGTGGTAAGTGAAGGATTATTCCACTGATCCGCTCTTAGCCCGATGGACCACCTATACTCCACTGCGATTATAATTAAACCGCTCCTCATTAAGGGACGTGACATGTTGAAACCACGAGGTCAGTAAAAAATACCCCTTGGGGTAAAGTCACACCGAAATTTTCTTGTTGGTCCACCAACTTATTATTCACTCTTTTAACAAGATAGAATTTCAAATAATCAAACTTTTTTAATAAAATATTTATCCTTGTTATCAATGTCGACGCCAAAATGTTGCTTATTTTTAGATATACTTGTCCAAACTTGTATCACCACCAAAGAGGCACCAAGAATAATCAAATTTTTTATGCCTTTGGAAATACATAGCTTCAGACCTTGCAAAGAGAGAGCTTCTACTTGGTTATTCTAGGCTTTCCCAAGTCCCCAAGCGTATTTTGTTTCATATTTTTCTTCGAGGTTAAATATCACCCCTCCAGCTCCTCCCTCATATAACATAGTACTTATAAATTAACATCCATTTTACCATATAAATTAAAATAATGATTCCATAACCATCTTTAAATTTAATTAATAAGCAGATAAAATTTAATATTAATAATATAACAAGATTTTTAATCATGAACATTTACCATGGATATTATTAACTTTTACATAGGATTTTTTACAATACCATGGGCCTACCCAGAAGAGAAAGATAAAGAGAGGGAGGAAGAGAGAAAGGAGGGAATAAAATCATAATACCATGGGCTAATACCATGGTTTACCAATACCATGGTCTACCCAAGCTTTTGATTATTATGTTAAGGATCTAGCCTTTTAATTATTTTATTACAATACAATGGGCCAATACCATGGATTAGCAATACCACATGACCAAAAACCATAACATATTTCAAAATCAAAATGTTTTACAAATGATTTATTTTAATTTAATTTTATAAATTTTTTTAATTAAATATAAAAGCAAAAAGGTTATAATTACTTTTGAGGTATATCTAAACCCTCCATCCTCAAGACTACTAAAAATATTCCCATAGAGATTAAATCGAGGTTTTAATAAATTAAAAATGAGAATACTTTTATATGTACATATGTGAAATTTATATAATATAAATAATATTATAAAGAACCATGATAGATGCATCTCAAACAAGGATCCAAGCGAAGAGAGAAAGAAAAGTGACTAACAATGATAGAGGAAAGAAAGTGCATGATTCTTTTAATTTTTTTATTATTGTATTTTCTTGGACATGATTGGTCCAAAATATAGTTTTAGTATTTTACAACCAATTAATTTCTTAAATACAATACAATGGGATCAAATTTAAGAGAGAGAGTGATATGGAGGGGGAATAAAGTCGGGGAGAGAGACATACATGTGGGAGAGAAAGGAAGAGAGAGAGGTGGGGGGAGAGAGAGAAGGAGAGAGAGATGGATTTGGAGGGGGGAAGATAGAGATGGAAGAACAAAGACATTGAGAGATAAAGGTGAAGAGAGAGAGGGAGTGACAAGGGAGAGATGAATATGGAATGAGGAAGAGAGGAGACGAGGGAAGAGAGAGAAAAGGAGAGGACAAAGATAGGGGAAGAAAGGGAAGAGAGAGAGATAGGGAGATATAGATATGGAGGGGGAGAGTGGGGGAGAGCGAGAATGAGAGAGGGAGGGAGATAGTGACAGAGTTGGAGGATGGAGAGAGAGTGTGTGTATGATGGGGGGGGGGGAGACAAAGGGAGGTGGGAGAGAAAGGGAGAGAGAGGAAGGAAGAGAGAGAGGAGAGAGAGAGGGGGAGAGAGATATGTAGTTGGAAGGGTAATAAATACATAGAGAGAGAAAGGTGGAGAGGGATAAGGAGTGATAAGGGATAGATGGAGAGACAATGAGAGAGAGAGAGAGAGAGAGAGAGAGAGGGAGGGAAGAGAGAGAGGGAGGAAGATGAAGGGAGAGAGAGATAAATAGATATGGAGAGAGACTGTGCATGTTTTGGGGGTGAGAAGGAGAGATAAGGGGAGATAGAGATATATATGGATGAGGGAGAGAGGGAAGAAGGGAGAGGAAAAGAGAGGGGGGAGGAAGAGAGGTAGATATGGACAAAGAATTGGAAGAGAGAGAGAGAGAGAGAGAGAGAGAGAGAGAGGGAAGTGATAGAGAGGGAGAGGGAGAGGGATATATATATATATATATATGGAGAGATAGAATGTATGTTTGCGGGATGATATAAAGAGATAAAGAATGAGAGACAAAAAGAGATATAAATATAGATGGAGGGGGAGAGAGGGAATAAAAGAGAGAGACACAGAGAGGGAGGGGTGTAGAGAGATAAATATGGAGAGAGAGAGGGAGAGAGAACATGTCATGTGTTTAGGGGGTTGAGATAGAGAGACAAATAAGGAGAGATGGAGGTAGGTATAGATATAGATGGTAGGGGGAGAGAGAGAAGAAGAGAAAGATAGAGAAAGGGAGGGAGAGGCAGAGAGAGAGAGGAGGGAGAGAGGAGGGAGAGAGGAGGGAGATATACACATAATGGAAGGTGGAGAGAGATGGAAGAATAAAGAGACACATAGAGACAAATACAGACATAGAAGTTAGATCTAGAAATTCATGAATATTATGGTTTTTCATTAAAATAGATGTATTGATTTCAATGTAGTTGTTGATTTCTAATCATATTTTATCATTGCACTAGATGCATTGATTTTAGTGTAGATGTCGATTTTTAATCACATTTAATACCTTACACTAGATGCATTGATTTCAGTGTAGATGTTGATTTCTACTCCTATTCAATTTCTTGCATTGTATGCATTGGTTTCAATGTAGATATTGATTTCTAATCCCATTTGATCACTTGCACTAGATGCGTTGATTTCAATGTAGATGTTGATTTCTAATCCTATTTAATACCTTACACTAGATGCATTGATTTAAGTGTAGATGTCAATTTCTAATCCTATTTAATACCTTACACTAGATGCATTGATTTCAGTGTAGATGTTGATTTCTACTCCTATTTGATTTCTTACACTAGATGCATTTGTTTCAAAGTAGATATTGATTTCTAATCCTATTTGATTGCTTGCACTAGATGCATTTTATTTTAGTGTAGATTTTGATTTCTAATCCTATTTGATTGTTTGCACTAGATGCATTGATTTCAGTGTAGATGTTGATTTCTCATTTGATGCAACTAGATGTATGATATACATTAATTTCAAAGTAATTAGATTAATAGTGTGCATTGATTCCAGTGTAAGCACATCTCACCCCCTCCATCTATATTAGTATATCGCCCATTGTCTCTCATTCTTCACCCCTCTATCTCACCTCCCAAACATACACACACTCTCTCCATATCTATCTATCTCTCTCTCCCTCCCTCCCTCCCTTTCCCTTCTCTCTCTCTCTCTCTCTCTCTCTCTAACACTTCTCTCTCCATGTTTATATCTCTTCTTCCCTCCCTATCATTGTCTCTCACTTCTTCCCTCTCTCCCCCCTCCATCTATATCCTTATCTCCCCTTGTCTCTCATTCTCACCCCCAAAACATACACACTCTCTCTTAGTGTAAGCACATAAAAATTATTTATGGCGTGCATTGACTTCTGTGTTACAGTAATTCAACCATGAATACAATACTTGAATTTTCATCCTAAATAAAATGTTCACTTTCCTGAAATGTTTGCTTGCTCAAATTGTAAACTATTTGTAATTGGCTACATTCTTAGTATTCCCATTTTCCATCATTCAACATTGTTAATCACTTTGCATTCAAACGCGGTAATGGAAAATAACTACCATTGAAAATTATTTGGGGTTTAACACTCCATAAGTCACAATGACTGACTTTGGATAAAACTACTATTAATACTGGAGAGCAACTTATAGGCGTGACAATAAGAACAATAGAAGAAAACAATTTCAAATTGATTACGATGAAGATTTTTTGTAATTGACTATATTCTTATATTCACATTTTCTATCATTCAACATTGTTACATTGTCACTTTGCACTCAAAATTTTTATTTCATCATTTTTCATCATTCAAGTTACTATTAGTGTCTCATCTCAACAAACTAAGGTAACTAAGAAAATTTAAAATTAATTTGACCAAATTAATCTTAGACATATTTAGCATATTAAAAATGATCAAAATAATTAGATGTTCAAAAAATTTTGTATGACCACACATGACTGAAACCAGCCTAGATCCATCTTAACCATGGATCTATGAAGTGTCGAGAGGGATGAAATCTCTCGAAGTGGAAACCTTTTCTCAAGTTTTGTACTCAAAAAAGAGGTTTGCATCTCAAGAGATTTGATCCCTCTCGACACTTGATAGATCCGGGATTAAGATGAATCTAGGCTGGTATAAAATAAGAGATAAACACAACACATTAAACTTCATAATTGTTTATTATAGCACTAATTACTCATGACACTTAAATAACACCAACTTAATGAAAAATTTAAAAAAGCCACTTATTCACATAGAAACATAGGTGGAGAATTCAACAACCCATAAAATATATACTAACTAATTTGTATGGCATTTAGTCCTCATCCAATCTCAAATTCAATTCTCATAAATAAATTAAAAATTTATTCCACTTATAAAGAAAACAAATTGCCTCATAAAATATCCAATCTTAATCAAGTCTTACACAATGATTACAACATCTCCAACCTAAACTTTATATGTATAAAACTCCAAAATAATACTTTCTATTCACTCTCATGTCATCATACCTCCACCAGATTACAAAAATCCTATTCACTCTCATGTCATCATACCTCCACCAGATTACAAAAATCCTTTTATATGATGTATAATGGTGATGTGAAAGCATCCAGAAGGCTCTCGATGTCCAAAGACAGTGAACGACCCCACATTAAAAGTTACTCAAACCTCTCCAAGGCTCTGGATGTCCAACGACCTCGCATTAAAAGTTACTCAAGCATATATAAGGATCTGAATGTCCAATGTCATCATACCTCCACCAGATTACAAAAATCCTTTTAAATGATGTATAATGGTGATGTGAAAGCATCTAGAAGGCTCTCGATGTCCAAAGACGGTGAACGACCCCACATTAAAAGTTACTCAAACCTCTCCAAGGCTCTGGATGTCCAACGATCTCGCATTAAATGTTACTCAAGCATATATAAGGATCTGAATGTCCAACAACCCTGCATTAGTCAACTGGGGCACATAATTTATCAAATGCGTTGCAAATATAGGCTACATTAATTTGTTTTTTTGTTTTTTAAAAATAAATTATTGTATTTATTTCTTTAACACAGTATTTTGGTTTTTCACCCGAACCAAGGTTGTCCACCAGGAAGACACGGTTAGTATACGGTAGTATCTGAAATCCAAGTGGCGTACGGAGTGAAGATGGAGCAAGTTGTCCACCAGGAAGACACGGTTAGTATACGGTAGTATCTGAAATCCAAGTGGCGTACGGAGTGAAGATGGAGCAAGTTGTCCACCAGGAAGACACGGTTAGTATACGGTAGTATCTGAAATCCAAGTGGCGTACGGAGTGAAGATGGAGCAAGTAGGTGTGATCCAGCCTACCAACAATACAAATTTGATTTAATTATTATTTTCATATTTTCAAATATTAGATGTATGTAATACCGTGGTTGTCTAACTTTTTATTTTATTTTTATTTTTATTTTTATTAACATGTCCACATACATCACACCAATAGGAAAAGGAAATTGAATCTATAGTGAGTACCATAACAACTTGCCATATACTAAATGCTAATAACCAAGACCCTACACACTACATAAGTAAGTAATTGAAAGCCATATGCTAAATGCTTTTATTAAATATTATAAAAATGTTTACCAAAATCAATACAATTTTTTCTATTTAAACATGAACAATTTTTCAAAATTGAAAGAGAAAATAGAACCACACTGGTTGGCTCGAAACGCATCGACCATGTTCCTGTGCATGTGATTAACGCATCGACCACGTTCCTGTGCATGTGATTATTATCTAACATTAATGAGAGTTTAGGGTTCAAATTTTCCGAATTGCTTTTTTCTTTTCTTTTTCTTTTTACAATTATTATTGTAATTTAAATATATAATTATGATAGAAATTATATTTTTTTTTTAATTTAAATTTAAATGTATAATATGTTTTATTATTTTAATTTTTTAGTAGTTTTAGATGAAATAAACTTTTTTCGAATTGTAAAATAATTTCAAGAAAGAATGTGATTTTTTGTTATTTAAAATGTATTTTTGAATGCATAAATAGATTTAAAAACCAGGGGCACCTGAATTTTATAAAATAAAAAAAAACTTAAAATCATGTTGAAAAAATGTTGGGAAAAAGGTCATTTAGTCTATAAGTTAGAGTACATATATTTATAGTCCTATAGAATTCTTAACACATTTAGATTATATAGACTTAAACAACTTAAATATGCAATTCTAACGATTTTTTATTAAATTTTGAATAAAATTGGTTGAAAAAACATGAAAATCATGTTGAAAAAATGTTGGGAAAAAGGCCTTTTAGTCTAAAAGTTAGAGTACATAGATTTATTGTCCTATAGAATTCCTAACATATTTAGATTATATAGAGTTAAACAACTTAAACATGCAATTCTAACGATTTTTTATTAAATTTTGAATAAAACTAGTTGAAAAAACATAAAAAGTTCCCAAGCATAAAACATTTAGGCTACACTTTCACCTAAGGAGGACTTGAACCTAGAACCTCAAGGGACCAAAGTCCTTGCTCACATGACCATCACCAATCAATATGCCTCACCTAGGCAATATATTAGTAGACCTCAAAGTAAGAGAAAGTGAAGAACAAGGTAAATTTGGATGGTTATGTGGGAGAATATTTACCTTTTTTTAATGGTCTATGAATATATTATATAGGATTGTTTGATAGGTAGGGGGTTGAAGGGTTGATACTAGTAAGAATAGTGGAGACCATTCAATTTAAGGTGGATTAGGTTTACCATATTATTAAATAAGACCCACTATGGTAGTTAGAATTGAATAAATGTAACATAGTCTCATGAGAAGGCCCAGTAAGTAGTTAGGAGGTTGTTATGATTAATTATAAATAATGACGGAGCCCTCCTTATAAGATGCGAATAATTTTACTGTATTCAAAGCTCAGCTCACGTAGCTCATTAGGAGGTTGCCTCCTTGAAGAGACAAGTGAATAGGAGTGGATTTCTTCCATAAAAGGATCAGTTGCATAATGTTACCTTACATTAAAGGTTTTGATATTAATAAAGTGTGGAACAATTATGATATCATGTATGTGATAGGTTTTTGATATATAAGGTGCATAACGAGTCGTATCAAAGATCTTTCTTGAACAAAATTATTATTATTTTATTTTATTTTTGGGAGGCTTCAAGGGAAAAGAGATGGTCGTGAAACTTAAATAAATTCATGTAACTTATTGAGTAGAATTTGAAGAAACCAATTGTATATATGTAATTCCACTCAGGAAAATGATTGATTAAAAAAAATATCCAAATTTGAGTTTGGAAGTGAAGATATTGCTGATTTAAAATAAGTGATTTTAAGGTTTTCTCATTATGGTCATGTGCACTATAGAGATGATATCTTTTGACAAGTTGCTTAGATTGTTTCCATAGAAAGGCCATTAGATAGAGGATTTTTTGGGCATTTGATTTGCTATATTATATGTTGTGCTTTTGATCAATATCTATATCCCTTGCAATTTTTTTCTCTCAAACCTCAATGGACATGAAGAATGACAATTTGGTGGAACATGCCATAATATACTTGGAAACATTTCTACACGATTGGTCCCAGGGAATCCAAGATGTGCAAGGGATAATAGGTAAATCAAAAGAGACCTATATTACTAAGACCACATACACTTTCATCAATGAAGAACACATTCAAGAATGATATGATTGGTATGATTTATAGGATGATTGGGATGATTGCCATACATAGATAATTGTGTTTTTTAGGATGATCATATTTTATTTGATTACTCTACTCCACCTTATATATAGAACACATTGGAAGCAAGTTAGGAGCTTGTTATAACTACTAGCCTTCAACATGTTGATTCTATAGTAGTAGTGTATTATGTGGATGATTTTTTGAATATAGATGGATCTATCTATTTGGATCCACATGTTCATGTTCAGAATTTGGAGCACCATTCTCAGGAAGGTATTGAGCTAAGGTATATCTAGTGGGGATCCAACATGAGCTCATAGACTTGATACTTAGCTTTATGGATGAGTTCTTTGGATTACTTCAATATTGTATTTGGTGGTTGCACAAAGAGATACTTCATATTTTAGCATGAAAATTAGCACTCATACATGGGACCCATATTTATTATGGAGTTTAATGGACTATTATAGCTTGGTTGCTAACATTTGTACATGGGACCCTGGTTCTCTTGCTTACTTCAACATTGTGGTCAACACTCATTCATGGGACCTTGGTTAGAATAGTTGAGGGGGGTGGATTCCCAAATATCAACACTAGGGATTAAACCCAAGGATGAGTTCCAATTACACTCTTCCCTGTTTGGTGTGGAATGATCTTTTAGATTAATGGCTCAACAACCTTTCAATGGGATTTAAAGTTATTCTAAAATTTTTTCCTTTCTTTTATTCCTTTTATCTTTCTTAATGTAGGAAATAATAATAATCTAATGGGTTTGAAGAAATTCCATAAGGAAACCTTTAAAAAAATCAATGAAAATACTCATAGTTCTCAGCTTTCTTTGAAATAATTCATCTAAGAATTAAACATAGCAATGTTAATATCCAGGAGAAAAAATGTTGACATGTTGACATCACTTCATCCATGTGTTAAAATGTTGACATCACTTCATCTCTTGGATGAAATTCCCTAAGTTGGCCAAAAATGGGCAAGTGATTATTGGACATCATCTAGTTGAAAAAGTTCCAAAATTTCAAAAAATTTGACCACTCCTTGTTTACCTAGCTCATTGACTCCATATCCAATGTTTCCACAACCCTTGTCACTCTTTACGTCCTAGTTATGACTTCTACCATTAATTTTTGATATTGTGGCCTTCTTCTACATGATATTTTTGAATCTTTTCTATATGGTCAATATCATATTTCACTTTTGTTTCCTTTTAATTCCATCTTGTGTACAACAAAAAACTGCAAGATTTCCTCTTGAAGTTTTGCTATCTTTTACAACAAAATTCTTGTTGATTTGTTCATGTTTCTCATTCTTTGCTAAAAAATCATCTATAAATATTGTCATTGTATCTTGAGATTCTTTATAACACTTGACTTGATTTCTAAGAAACAAAAACTCCCTTTTCATTCCTTCTACCTCACCCTCATAAGTTTTGGATTTATCAATAGTAGTATGACAAATTTTTACTCTAATGGATAAAACTTCACTTAAATTTTCCTTTTTTAGTGTCTATCGAAGGCTCTTTTGCAGTGCATATCACAACACCATCTAGATTTATTATTCATTTCCTATATTTCATTATTAACAAAAGATTACTTTTGGTTGTTATAAGCAATAAAATCAAGATCAACAACTTCATCCAAAGACTTAGGAATAGGTTGGTCACCCCATGATAAAATGTTTTCAAAGCTACAAGGAGCATGAAATTGTTATAACTTTGGTTCCTTACTAATCTGGGATATTTTTTTTGGTGATGTTAGCAAAATTGCATAAAAGAGCATGTAAACCCATAAATGCAATACTTTAAGAAGAATCAACACATAAAATAGACCATAACAATGATACACCAATATTTAATAACAAATTTCACTCACAATGTGTGAGCTACATCTCTGGGCTCGACTTCAAAGTGGAGAGGCCTCTAAATTATCTCAACGAAATGAAAAGGAAAGTACATGGAAAAATACATCATTATACCTCAATTTTGGGAGTGACCTCAAAATGGGTTGGTCAAATCCCAAATCTGACTGCACTTGTGAAATCCTTGCAAAATTATGAGTAAAACAAGTATAAAATCGACCATATTCCAACACCATCAACTCTATACCCCTTGAGAATCTCTAAGATTCCAGGAAAATTCTTTAATAAATATTTTGGAGAATATTCTAAGGAATATACATAAGGAATATTCTTCTCAAAATGCACACCCACAAGGTTTCACAACCTCTTGGTTCATGTGGTTGTAGTTCCTCCCGCCTGATTCCACCTTCGCAACCCTCCTCCACCCAATCATTGTTTTTTTGAATGACAAAGTTGGTTTTTATAATGCTACACTGATGGACATATCAAAGTCCCTCCCACTAGCGGGTTGGTTGGAATATGATATGTTTAGTCATTTGTTGGTATCGGTCGTGGGTTCAAACCCCTATGGACCCATTTTATGTATAAAACAATGTATTATATATATTTTTAAACATTTGTAGCCAACCTTTGCAAATTTTAGCGTGGGTGCTGCCAAGCTTGGAGGTTATGCCAAATATAACCCCAACTAAGTGGTGTCACCACATTTGTCTAGAATTTGGCCAAATTTAGCCCCAAAGTACCAAATTTGGTTAGATCACCAACTTTGGCGTTGGTCCAAATTTATCTGGCACCAACTAAATTTTGCCCTTTTGCCAAGTTTACTTGAAAGTTTGACTAGGCAATAAATTTTGCATACGAACTCAGATTGAGGCGCCATTTTCACCATTGGATTCCTTGCGACAAGATATTCAAATTGACGCTAGTTTCACTGAGATTTGAGGAGTTTTATTTTTAGGCCTTTTCAGATCCTCTTGGATCACTTACACTTGTCAATTGTTTGTGTTTCGCTAGGTGTTTGAGTTTGGTAAACTACCTTAAGAGAAACTTCCTCCTATACTTTAGTACTTTCCTTTGACACATCTTATTAATGTTAGTTAAAACAATGATGTTACTAGGAGTTACAATAGACTGAGATCCTTTTTTTTATCTAATGCTTTCTTGGTTGATGCTTCTTGTTATAACACTCCCTCTTGTTTTATCCTTATTTCCTTAGCATATTTGATTATATCTTATTTTTATAGTTTCTTTTCTTCCCCGTTCTTTTGAAAATTCTCTTGTAATTTATTTTCCTTTGCTCATGATCTACAAATTTTCTTTTTTTTTCTCCAACTTTTCATGAATAAATTCTTCTTCTTGTTTCTTCCTTTAACTTGATCTCCTCCTACCTTTTGGCCTCTTCAACTTCTCTTTCCATAGCTAACACTCTATTAATATACAACATCTATTAATCTAATCTATATGGCCATGTGTACTACACTTTATCGACATGGTTTAGAACTAAGCCTTTTAGACAATGTATTTGAAATAATACAATTTGAAATATATATTCCAAATGGTTAACTACTTGTTGTGTTGCATGATTTGGATCCTTAACAAAATGATGCCCCACCTTGAAACCATAATTGTTGAAAAGTATCTTCTTTTCTTCCTTTAGCAATCATACATTGAATCCTTGAAGCATTGCTTGATAAGTAATTCCCCAATTACTAATTTGTATGGTACATGTATAGGAAAAATATGGGGTGATGTAGTTGCACCATAAATTCTGATGTATGCATAGGATTCTCCCAAGTACTAATTAACAATATGAGTTATCATTGTCTTATCATGCTCTATCAATCTTAGACATTCTTTGCAAAAATTAATGAAAAAAATTCAAGCTAAAAATATATCCTAGATGGTTATATAAGAGTTCCTATACTCATTTTCCCATAACGTTTGGAAATAAACATGCACAAAAATGTTTGAAATATGTGAATTGAAATTAAGACTTGGAAATGTATTTCTTGCGCACACACCATTGAATAAATATGAAGCCATGCAAAAAGAGGCTACAATACCAAGCTTCTGACTCATTTTATGAGCTCTCTGAATCACGAAGCTAAGTTTTTTTGATGTGATGCCAACCAAGTTGAATAATGCTCCTGATGTTTCCACTATGTAAGCCAATGAATCTGAGCATCAGTAAACCATGAATAATATTTTTCTCCATATATTATACATAACATCATCATGAGATACACATAATGTTCCTTTAAACCTGTAATAAAATATTGGCCATTTGTCCTATGGAATAACTCCTTATCCTCATTCCACTAGCTAGCCAAATTTTTTCCCATATCATGTTTATTATAGAAGTATTCCACAATGGAGGTAGAAAGAAGCACTTCTAATGATGGAGATTTATAATATTTTTCAACCTTCTAAGCTAGGAAAAAACTTACACAATCACCATTGTCATTCTCAAATTTTCATTTCTTAAGGTTGACATGATTAATAATCCATTTGATGGCTTCAGTTCAAAATAGAAACTAAATGGCACATAAATCTATCAGTACCTAATCCCATCAACTCATTCACATAAATCTATCAGTAACTTTTTGTTGTATTGACAGTAAAAAGAAAAAAACTTGTGTATCCATGCATTTACAATTCATCCTTTTGACAGTTTCCTCATTTTTTCTTTAGTTTTATCATTTCTATAGGGTAAAATGCTTGGGTGGTGGTTATTGGTTATCCCTCTCAGGGATTTCCGATGCCCGAGGTAGACTGTCATATTAGCTGTAAATTTCCAAAGATGTTGCGTGCATGTTCATGCTAATATACATAATTGACAAAGCTAGATGGAAATATTACCTCTTTGTGGACAACAGATCCTATGGAGAATGCCAAGAAGCGAAGTAGAGATCCTTCTTCATCAGCTCCAAGTTCATATCCTGCAATCAATCGAAGCACCCGCGTAATCTATACAACAATATAGCTTCTTATCAATTAAACTAGCATATAAGAAACAAAAAAAAATGCAGATTTAACCCATTCATATCATGCTACATAGACGATTGAACAACAATTGTGACATTGATGCATCGAATGGAAAAAACATATACATTTCTATTGATTTATGAAAATGAGGATTACAACCATCAGTTGCACCAAGCCCTCCTCAATCTCCCAATTCATCTCTCTCTTTCTCTATCTCCAAGTGTGATGATGCTAAAGGCAGAAAGCTCTCAATGAACTTCACCAATATTCAATTCTCACACTACAATAATGAAATTTTTCTCCACATATAATCAAACCTTCAACCTTAGACCAAGAGCCCACGACTCCAATTTATAGGAGATGGAGAGGACAAATCTTGCCAACTCTTTCAACCTGTTCAAATCAGGAAAGATCTAGATGTGTCCTCGCTTTTCCTTGCTTTTTCCTTACATAGGAGTTTAATTATGTTTGGCAATTCCTAATAAAAGGTTTGTGCCATTTAGTTTCTATTTTGGATTGATTCCTTTTGAGAAAAAGCTGGAAATTCCAATCATTTTTCTGCAAGATATTTCCATTTTCACGTTCAAACATGGATAACGCTGCCCCTTGGGCAAGACAGAGCATTACCCTAGGCATTAACGCTTCCTTTACAAGGCTCAGGTGCGTTATAACTCTGCCTAGTTGTTTCTGGGGTGCGTTACCTTGGCAAAAATAGGTCTTTTCTAGGTCATTTTCTTCCTTCCATGTTACCTTCTCCTCTGAGCTGATGAGGAGATCATTTGTCTTGTAACAGATGCCCCCTAAAGTGTGAGGTCAGAGACGAAGACGATGGCCGAAATACTTTATAACAAGTGTAGTAGAATGAGAGGAATTGGAGGACTGAGGAAAACCTGAAACAACAACATATGTCAGAAAATATAGTATATGTCCTAAGTCGTGAATTCCCACACTCAGTAGCTAATCAAAATGATTTCTCTAGAATAGAGATATGAACAGTGTGTCCACCAATAAGCATAACGTGAAAGTGTCTGTCATAACAGGATCAAACTGATAAGCTGTCTCCAAAAACAATATCGCAACTTGGGAGAGGAAACATAGTTGTAATGGTGTAAGCCTCGACCCAAGGTCTTGGTTGTCGCTTCACTAAACTGCATATTTCCATATATGTGAATGAATGAGTTGTAGTCGAACATGCGGGAAATCTTCTGATTACCAATAAATAACAAAAATTGTTAACAAACACGAGTGTGGCCACCAATAATGATGATGGTCCCCAAGATGCACAATATAATCTAGCGAGTGTAAATAAAAGGAGTTGATGTCGAACACTCGTAGAATCATTTGATTGGAAGCCAATAATGAGAGCCTTCAACCAAACACAAGATGACCTACCACTCATGTCTGCAAGTATCTGGGTACTGGCGTGTTTCTGGATCAACTTCCTAGATAAGATGTTGAAGTCAATAGGAAGAGATCTGTCAAAAGGTAGGCACAGAGGCGTCCTACATCAGTTGACACGAAAAGAGAAAAGATGATTTTGTTTATGGAAATAATCAAGAGAAAATTGGAATAACTGACGACAGATAAGTTTTGGTATATGATGGCTTTGGTTGATACAAGGAGGAGTAGATAGTGGGATCCTTTTGAACAATAGAAGGCACTATAACAGGGTACCAGGCAGCTTAGGCTTAATGAACACCAAAGAGTATCAGGATTCACCAATGCAAGAACATTGGTATATGAAGGCTAAACTCATAGATGGTAGGGTTCATCTAAATGTGAGAGAGTTTTTTGGGAAGTTCCATGTTCAAGATTTTGTGCTGCCAAATTGACCTTTAAAATGTAACAAAAGAAGTATCCATTTTTTCCAAATTTTTTCCCCATCTGATTAAGTTTAACGATTCCAGACAGGTAAAATCAGTGATTTTTTCATTTTTAGAGAGTCTAAAAAACATCGTAAAAGACAACTCCAAGGGGTACCTTTTTCATGTTTGATAACCGGGCACGACGACGGGAGAATAGTAAGACCGAAATAGTTCATTTTCCATGACTTAGTCCATTGAATCCGAAAAAGTGAGAAATCTATGTTCGATGGACATCTGCCTCATTTTGTTATGAGTACGAGGAGACGAAGTAAAATAAATGTTTCTTTGTGAATTTTTAATGAGTCCAACGAGTAAAAACTCGATGCTCTCCGTGAATTTTTAACGAGTCCCACAAAGAAAAAATCGGTTACTTTTTTTGTTTAATGAGCTTTGAAAAAGATGGACAAGAATGGCTTATATTTATTTGTCGTAGTAGTTTAACGAGCTCAACGAAGTCAACTCAGGGTTTTTTCAGTTTTAGGAGCTAGAAAAAGTCCCTAAAAAGAAGGCTTGGTGCTTCTTCGTGTAAGTTCAACAATCCCGAAGAAGAGAACTCGAGGTTTTTCGGCTTAACGAGCGAGAAAAATACCATAAAAAGAATGCTCGGCGCTTCTTCATGTAATTTTAACGATCCCGAAGAAGAGAACTTGAGGTTTTTCGGATTAATGAGTGAGAAAAATACCATAAAAAGAATGCTCGGAATTTCTTGATCTCTTTCTCGTCAATAGAAGGATATATGTCGGGAATTTTCTCGTAAGACTAAGCCAAAACATCATCGAATTCCTTAAAAAGGGATGTGAAGTGTGCAATTTCCTCTGGATTGCAATCGGCTCCAATCTGAATGTTTTCCACAATACCCATTTTGACTGAGATATCTATGAGCATAGTCTTGGAAATATTTCCCATGTTCCCTTCCAAATCGATAGTTTGAACAGTCATGTAAATGGAGGGAACGATCTCAGGTGCGTCAAAAGATGGGATTTGAGTAGTTATCACGTCCAAATCGAAAATCGAAACGTGATGATGGAACTCTCTCCAAGGTCGTTCTTCTAGAGACATGACCTCTCGAATAGCTTCGTCCGTAGGCAGGACTTCATCGATGAGATCTTTAGAAAGAACCGTGATGGGCGGGAGGTTGGTACCATTGGTCGAAACCAACGCAGTGGAGGGTTCAGATGTGATATGGATGGCTTGATAAGCCAACTCTACCAATGAAAGCGGCATCTGACCTCCGTAGGAATAAATTTTTGAAGGCGCCGGTAGGATCCCTGGATCGATAGAGCCATCCGAAATGGTGGATATCATTGAAATCGTATGTGGAACCTTAGGTGGTGGGAGAGGAAAGCAACCCATCAGGGAAGATGCCTTCAGAAGGCTGGTACCAATACTGACATACGAGTCAGGAACGCCTCCTACTAGGGGTACAGTGCTACTTGGTAACGTGGAATAATCGGGGGTTCAAAAGGATAATTGATCCACTGTGACTATTTCTCCATCCAATGAAAAGAGGATGAGTCGGAAGACCAAAGAGACAATGGCAATCATTGCGTAAGACCAACTGCGACCCAGCAACAGATTATAGTCGATATGACGATATACGACTTCTATGTCCACCGTTATCGTTTTCCCACTAAGCGAAATGGGAAAGCTAGCAAGGTAGCCTTTTGGGAGGAAAGTGTGGCCATCAAAAGCTTTAAGGGAATTCGACAGCGGAGACAAAATAGGAGAACCCAAAGTGAGACAGCAAGAAGTTGACATAACGCAGGTCGAAGCACCTCCGTCTATGATAGTGCGATGGATTGGTCTCCCTTTTGACACAACTTGTACCTGGAATGCAAATTGGTGTGAGAAGCGAGGTTTAGATTTCTCCATGTCAAATATGGCTAGTATAGAATCCTGGGGGTCGATTCCACCAATGGCCGAAAGTAGAGCTTTCCTTTGTGCTGGGCAAGTTTTCAATACTTCGAGTGCAAACATAGCTAACGGTTCTTGCACCAAATATTCTACAATATTTTAGTTTTGGGCAGCACGTGCAAATGTGTTATGAGTCGTGCGTCGAAGTGTCCCTTTGGGGGGATGAATTGCAGGGTCAGCAGCAGGCCTTTCGATATGCAAATCGTTGGGTGGCAGTGGATTCGAATTGGTACCAGGTTTCTAAGCATCAATGACAGGATTTCCATAGAGTTTGGCTCGTTTTTGGAGTTCAACACTTTCAACACCACCGTTGCCACCTTTGCGAGGGTTGTGGTGGGTTCGCAAGCATGTGTTGTTGTTGTTATTGTGTATTAGGGAAGGGATTATGAAGAACTGCAAGTGTCCTCCCAGAGTCCTTGTTTGTGATAAAATCTGTGCATTTCTGTAGCTGAGGACATTTGTATGTTAAGTGGTCCTCCACATAGATTCTGGAAGGCAATTTCATGGGTTTCTCCCTTCCTTTTTCGTTTTTAGCAGCGTTTTTCTGATTGGGATTATTCTGAGTATCTGACTGCTCTTCCGAAGAAGAGGTCTTTTTCTTGTTCTTATTGTTCTTTCCACTAGCTTTTTGTGAAAATTGCACAAAATTTACCTCAACGATAGGAAGAGGAGTCGATTGGTTAGGTGCAGTGGCAGCCGAAGATGGCTTGGAGGTTTGCCCCATTATGGGAATTTTGAGGTCTAAAATGGGCCTCCTAAGGAAAATGTACAATCAAAATTCACTTTATGAGAACCAATCACATTTTAGGGGATGACATCATCCCTAATGGTTGAGGTGGCATTGCTTGAGTTAAAGGTACTTACTTGTCACATTCTCAATGGTGGATAAATACTCATGGTTAACCATGGTAGTGCTCTAAGTACTTTTAAAGTCAAAGTAAAGTCATTTCACACTTTTTGAATAAAATAATATTATTGTCATTTCATATTTCTTGAAAGAAACAATGCATATCCTTATACATTTATTATATTATATTATTTTTATATAGTATATTAATTACATCTTATTATACAATTTAAATAGTATAATTTTTTAATTAATAACATATAATACAATTAAGAATTTATAAATTTATATTTATATTTTATTTTAAATTGTTTAAGTACAAAGGACAAATGCATTAGTTGTTCAATGATAATGATTTTTTCTTGAAAAGTTCATTCTTATTTATAGTCACATCAATACAAATTTTTTGTTAATTTTATTTTGGTACAACTTTTTAATTGAATTTAATTATGGTTACATGGATTTTGGTGCAAAAATTGAATTGCAAATTCATAAATATTATTTTATTGGTTTAGCTATTATTTTATTATTTCTTTAGGAGGCCCATTTTAGACCTTGAAATTCCCCTAATGACTAGGCTGTTTTATGGCTACACCGGAGATTGCACCAATGAGGCCGTCGGTGTGTGCTCCAGGTTTTTGAGTAGCAGGAGGATTCGGATTATCGGGGGCATGGGAGATTAAATCATATAGTGTGCCAGATTGTGAATAGATCAGATATAAATGATGTACACGACGAATGGATTGATCTTTTGTGACCGCACCGGATAGACAAATGTCCTTAGCTAGGGTTGGTAAGAGTGACTTACAAAACCAGTTGGATAAGAGATGATCCGGAATTGGCACTTTGACCAGCCTCCTCCTACGTCTCCTTTCATGAACGTGATTGAAGATGTGGGTGGCAGTGTCTTGGCACAACAAGGTTAAGAGTTCCGTGCCGGTTTTGTATCTAATAGGTAATTGGAAGTTCTTAATAAATTCCGTAGATAAGGCGCCAAAAGTGTTGACGCCCCCACATGGTAACTCAATGTACCATTTCGCAGCGTTTCCTATGAGAGTGTGGGGGAAAAGTCGAAGCCGAATACTGTCATCCACCATGGAGTTAGAAATAGACCATAGATGAAAGGTGGTGACGTATGTAGCCGGATCGTCCCCTTGTTTCCCGTCGAATTTAAGGATGTCAGATGGAATCTTTTGCGGTACTGGAGGCTAGAGTGGGTTGTGGTTAATGGGATCATTGGTTAGTTTGTAGATTTCGGGGATGTCTAGAGCTGCCAAAAATGGTAATTGTGTGTTTTCCCCTAGATCTAGCCAAGGAAGTATTGGCTGACTGTTCGGACCGTAGGGTCCGACCATCACTGTGTTACCAATATGATAAGTAGGCTTTTGTTGATAAAAGTTCCCTATGGGTGGGGGTGTAGGGGTGTATGGTTTCTGTCAATAGGGTATGTTGTACTGGGGGGCGAACTATTGGTTGCCCCCAGTGTAAAAGTTACCCCATTGCCCAAATTTATTTTGGGGTTGGTTTGCCCATATGGACGCGTTAGAGCTAGCCAAAGACATACTCCTATTTGCATATTTAAGCAATGGCATATACCCTACACCAGAAGATTGGCAACTCAAAGGAAAAACATTAACAATAGGCTATCTTGTTTGTCCTAATGACTGTAGGGGTATCGAAGTGCCCCCCTTCATATGTGTGTTGGTGACACTGCCCCCTAGCATGGTGGCCAAGGGGTTTGAACTCAGCAAAAGGTTCCAACCGAAAGGGTTGCTAAAAAAGAATTGAAGTAGTCACGCTAGCAGGAGCGGAAACTGTGGATCCCGGTGTAGTCATAGTAGTGGCAGATCCTGAAGGATTCAGAGGTCCGCTGACAGTTGTGGTGACCACAGTGTTGGGACCGGGTATAACCTGGCTACTGGGGTTGCCGATAATTAGCATAGAACTGATTACCGGCGAGGAATATGGTGGCGAACCAGAGTTGGTGACCATTGGCATCGACCCCATGGGTGCCTGTTGTGAAACGATTGTTAGTGAAGCCAAAGACATATCTTGGCTTGGTGTAACCTGAACTAACGCTAGCACCGACGGGTCAGTGAGAGGAGGATTGCAAGGAGGTACGACTCCTTCCGTAAAAGTATCCTCTAGAAACTCTGTGTGATATGGGGCTATGTAAAGATCAGGGGTTTTCACTAGAGTTTTCTCTTTCGAAGAAGGCACGGGCTCACTGAGACTCGACTGCTCCTCTGGTGTTAATGTAGTGAGACCTCACTGTCATCGAGACAGACGGTGAGGGTCTAAGGATGCCACGATGACCTATTTATTTTTAGGAAATTTTAATTATTTGTGATGTATTATAAAGTCTCAGTGATAGCAACCACTCACCTAAAAAATAAATAAGAAAAAAGGACTTTCTAAAATCAATCAACAAGCAGCCAGAACAAGGTGGCCCCATCTGAGTACTACCTTTTGATGGGGATGAAACCTAGTATCACAATAGCATACAGAGAGGGTTAGTCGTAAACATAGTTAAGGTTATTCTAGAGCTTCGACCAAACCTCATACAATAGGTGTAAGCACTCTCGTGAAGACGAGTACCCTCCCAAAGACAAAAGATAGAGTAGGCCTGTCTGTTTTAGGTATCAGGACAGCTCGTCCCAGTCACCTCGTGTAAGTCCCTAAAAATTTTGGCAACTAAAGATACCTCAAATCAGAGACATCATCAGGGGGGTCACGACCGTAGAGAGCATGCTATATGGGCAAAACACCTAGATCCCCGATCTAGTTTCGACATCCCCGAAGGGAACCCCAATATATAGCATGCCCACTGAATGCACTCGAAGGTGGGCTACCTTCTTATTCACCCTTTGTTGTCTCGTGCTTAACTCCAATGGTAGTGAAGTGGTCTCGATAATATGAATGCACTAGGATTTCACTTTTTAATGACTCTAGTTTCAAGTTTTGAGATCTTGGGTGATTTTCTCATTTCTCCTACCCCAAGATCCTAGCCTGAACTACTGTTGGTGTGAGCTCATAAAAATTTATATGATTAATTTTACTATCGCTTGATTCTTAGTGTATTTGATTATTAGTCTTGTGGAGGGGGAGTGGACGTATGAAATGTGATGAGACTCTAATTCAAAAACCATGCAAAAACATGCTCTAAATATTCAATTCAATGAAGATTTTATTCTACAAGGAGAGATTCTTTCAACATCCATGCACCAAACATTCAAATAACACAGTTCAACTTTAAAGATTCAAACATCTATCTATCTTCTCTTAACAGCTTTTTAACCAAAAATTTTCAGAATTAATTCAGCTAAGTTCATAAAAACTAAAAAAAAAAAAAAAAAAAATCTTCTTCAAAGTAGTTGCGACTAACATTAAATTTTTAAACAAGAACTAAAGATAAAAATTCTAATTGGTAAAAAAGCACAGGGATCCAGCAAGAGAAGCTAATATGATGGCCAATAACTCCACAGCCAAAGGGGAAACACAACATAGGTGTAAACAACAGATTTTGGTTGGGTAACGCTAGCAAGCAGAGGCTACAAAGCGTTAATATTGAGACTAATGCACTGTATCTGAGCAAAAGTGGCATTATAATGCACTTAACACTTACAGAGAAAGTGTTACTCAAGGTAAAGTTGCATAGATGGCTAAGCAAGGTCTAATCTGGACTCTGTGAGATTTTGAGATGATTATTGAGCATATAAATTGTTTGGAAGGATATGTGAAGAGAAGGAAAAAGGTAAAGTCATAGGAAAAACCCGAAAACTTGGGGTTTACTCCCCAGCAGAGTCGCCAATTCTACTATAGGGTAATATTCTTGGGTGGTGGTTATTGGGTATCCCTTTCAGGGCTTTCCGGTGCCCGAGGCAGACTGTCAGATTAGCTGTAAATTTCCAAAGGTGTTGCGTGCATATTCATGCTAATATATATAATTGACAAAGCAAGATGGAAATATTACCTCTTTGTGGACAATAGATCCTATGGAGAACGCCAAGCAGTGAAGTAGAGATCCTTCTTCACTAGCTCCAAGTTCAGATCCTGCAATCAATCAAAGCACCCGTGTAATATCTACAACAATATAGCTTCTTATCAATTAAACTAGAATATAAGAAACATAAAACAATACAGATCTAAGCCATTCATATCATGCTACATAGACGATTGAACAAAAATTGTGACACTAATGCATCGAATGGACAAAACAGATATAGTTCTATTGATTTATGAAAAGGATGATTACAACCTTCAGTTGCACCAAGCCCTCCTCAATCTCCCAATTCCTCTCTCTCTTTCTCTATTTCCGAGTGTGATGATGCTCAAGATAGAAAGCTCTCAATGAACTTTGCCAATATTCAAGCCTCACACTACAACAATGAAATTCTACTCCACATATAATCAAACCTTCGACCTTAGACCAAAAGCCCAAAACTCCAATTTATAGGAGATGGAGAGGACAAACCTTGCCAACTCTTTCAACCTGTTCAAATCAGGAAAGATCTAGATGTGTCCTCGTTTTTCCTTGCTTTTTCCTTCCATAGGAGTCCAGTTATGTTTAGCCATGCCTAATAAAAGGTTTGTGCCATTTAGTTTCTATTTCGAAATGATTCCTTTTGAGAAAAAGCTAGAAATACCAGTCATTTTTCCACAAGATATTTCCCTTTTCACATTCAAACACGGATAACATTGTCCCTTGGGTAAGACATAGTGTTACCCTAGGCATTAATGATTCTTTTTCAAGGCTCAGGTGCATTATAACTCTGCCTAATTGTTTCTGGGGTGCGTTACCTTAGCAAAAATAGGTCTTGTCTAGGTCATTTTCTTCCTTCCATGTTACCTTCTCCTCTGAGCTGATGAGGAGGTCATTTGTCTTGTAACAATCATCGCATTCGAAAAGTTTGTATCGATAGGTTTTAGATTTTGCTTCAGTAATCCCTATTTTTGTGTTTTAGGTGCCTAAATAAAAAGTTTGTATCACAATTATAAAAAAAAATTGATCCAGGTGGATATTGGTGGCCACCCACCTATTCCACTTAGGGCCCCACCATTGTCTCTTTCAGTTTTTCAGTTTTCTTAATTATAGTACAGTATACTATTTTGAGCATTTTTTTTGGGTCTTGAACTTCTGGAGCCGTTTTGAGGCCCTAAACGAAATTTTTAGGCTCACTCAAAAGTTGTAGTCCTTGGATAGATATTTCTAACAAGGTATGGTGTGCATCAAATAGATATCATATGCCAAAGTTACGTCCCCAGGAAGTTGATGTACCAATTTTCCCAAACGAGGCCCATAGTTTTGGCGCTTCATCTCCTACGGTTAGGTTTTTGGACGTTTAGGGTTTTCCATTGTTTCTCAAAAATAAATAGGCCCTCGAGCCTCACTGTAACACAATTCAAAGGCATTTAGCCGCAACATCTCTTCTTGGAGATAAGCTACTAGCACCCTAGCTAGTTTATTTCCATTCTGCCTGCAAGCAATTTCAGTTCTTTGATATTAATGAATTGAAGTGCTAGTTCCACTGCATCTTTGTATTCATGGTTATATGTGTATTATGTTGTGTTCTGCATAAATCTATATTAGTGGTATCAGAGCAGTCTGCTTTTTATCAATCCTTCTTTACATGTCCCCAATGAGGTCAGGGTATAAGGAGTTAGGGCTCGATCTAGTTGAACCTTTGCAAGATCAACCTCGCGAACCCCGACGACCGCCCGTGGGGATGAAAAGAAAGACGAGGGAGCAGGAGATCCTACCAAAATATTGCTCGAGGAGGCCCTCGAAAAACAAAGGAACACGCTGATGGATAATTTTTCCCAGATCCTTCAACGACTGCCCACCGACAACACATTTGCATCCAACAACCACTCTGGAGGTGCGACTCCCTTTAAGGTACAAATAAACTTTGACATTCCTATCTTTGAGGGACAAATAGATGCAGATGTCATAGATAGATGGTTGAATCTATTAGAAGGATATTTCTCGGTTCATGACTTTTCTAACCGAGAGAAGATTATTTTTGCACTCCTCAAAGCTTACCCCCATGTCAAGGATTGGTGGGAAACTTACTGTGAGAAAAAGGACGAGACCGAACCCTCTCTATTCTCAACCGTACCCACTTTGAATTCTTTCCGAGATTCCATCAAGGAACAATACTATCCCATGGGAAACTATGAGGACAAGTACATACAATGGAACACGTTGCAGCAGCTAAGGGATCAAGATGTGCATGAGCTGAAAAACATGTTCCATACCCTGTGCACAAACTTGGGTATCAAAGATTCGAAGAAACATTTGGTGCTAAATTATCGCATTTGTTTGCACAGATACATTCAAGAGGAAATGGAGTTCCTTGACATCTTCTTGCTTGGTACGACATACCAGTATGCTGCCAAGATTGAGCAGAAATTCAAATAGAAGAAGCAATTATTTGGATCTAAAAATCAAAAGCATGGGAAAGGTGCCCCCAAACTGTAGAAAAAAGGACAAAGAAAATGCATGGTGGCCCAAGACAACTTGCCAAAGCCGCAAGCAAAGAACAACACCGCAAATCCAAATAAGGACACAGGAAAGTGGTGTGAGTTCCATAAGATCTCCACTCACAACACAAGTGAGTATCAGGCCAAGTAGTCATTGGGGGCCGAGATAAGGGCTTCTGAATCAGATGCATGCTCTGAGTCTGAATCAGAACCCAACAAGGTGAATGAAAAAGGGAATCAGATTATTGATGCAGAACCCAACGCCACAATTTCCACTACGAAGATCCAGAAGGAGGAACCAGAAGATCCAAAGCAGGAGGAGCGTCTCTTCCACTCCCAGATGTGGGTAAAGGGTTCCCCACTACAGTTCATTGTCGACAGTGGGAGCCAAAAGAAACTCATTTCAGCAGAGTTCATGAAGCGGTTGGGCTTGCCGACCACAACACACCCACATCCATACACCATCGGGTGGCTTTGCCAAAGACGAGATTTCTGTGTTATCTAGCAGCATCGCCTTCCCTAACACATCAAGCCCTTCACAGATGAGGTATTATATGACATTTCTCCTCTTGATTTTTTTGATGTATTATTAGGCCAACCATACTTGTGGAAGCGACATGTTGTGTATGAGTCTTAGCCTCATGCTGTTATTGTTACTTTGGGAAATAAGTTGTATAGGATACCAGAGGTACCACCGCTTGCCGCTATCTCTTTGTTTACTGTAAAACAATGCAGTAAACTCATTTCCAAAACCGGGAAATTTGTTTTCATGATGATCTGCCTCTAGGGCAAGAAGAATATTGTGTCCATGACCTCTAGACAGGGCTCTTCCACACGACAACAAAAAATGGAAAAGGTCATGGAGGAGTACGGGGACATCTTCACCTAACCCACAAGGGTGCCTTTGCACTGTCAGGTCAAGCACCCCATTGATATGACCCCAGGTGCATCGCTATCCAATGGATTGATCTATTGGCACTATGTTCTGGAAAACAATGAAATCAAGAGGCAGATTCAGGAGCTGATGCAAAAAGGCCATATCTAGCCGAGTTCATCACCTTGTGGGAGCTCGATCGTGTTGGTACAGAATAAGGATGGGACTTGGACACTCTATATTGACTATTTGGCGTTGAACAAGATCACTGTCCGGAATAGGTACCCAATCCCACAGATTGATGACCTTCTGGACCAACTTAAAGGGGAAAAATATTTCAGCAAGATCGACTTGAATTTTGGATATCACCAAGTACCAATCGAACCCTCCAATGTGTGGAAGACTGCCTTCAAAGAAAATGAGGGCCTTTTCGAATGGTTGGTCATGCCTTTTGAGTTGACGAATGATCCCACAACCTTCATGAGGTTGATGGAAGACATCTTGCGGCCATTCACCAATTCATTTGTAGTGGTGTACTTGGATGAAATTCTGATCTTCAGCCAGACTTGGGAAGAGCACCTCCACCACATCCGACAGGTCCTCCAAACACTGCGCCAACACAATTTGTGTGCCAATTTGTAGAAGTGCACTTTTGGCATGACCCAGGTTTAATATCTAGGATACATTATTGATGAAAGCAGAGTGCATGTGGATCCAACCAAGATCCAAGTCATTCGGGATTGGCCAGCCCCAACCACTCTAACAGAGCTTTGCAGCTTTCTGTGTCTTGCTAATTTCTAACACAAGTTCATGTTGGGATTCTCTCATATCACTTGGCCCTTGAGCCAAGTCACCAAGGGAGGACTGAAAGAAAAATTCTTTTGGTCGGAATCTCAACAGAATGCATTCGTATAATTGAAACATCGCCTCTGTTCTGCCCCATTACTCACATTACCAGAATTGCAACAACCATTTGAGATCAAGACAAATGCCTATGACTATGCTATTGGGGTAGTTCTTACTCAATAGGGGCATCCAGTGGCATATCACAATGAGACATTGTCTAACACAATCCGCAAGTATTCCACTTATGACAAAGAAATGTATTCCATTATGCAAGCTTGTCGGCAATGGAAGCATTGCATTTTGGGGAAGGAAACGGTCATCCACACAGATCACCGACCCCTGTAGTTCATACAAACACAAGGGAAGTTGCCGAATGATCACCATCAGAAGTGGTCCACATATCTGCAACAGTTTCATTTGAACATCAAGTACAAGAAGGAAAACACCAATAATGTTGCAGACTGCGTCAGTCGACCACCGATCGTGGCGCTAACCACCGTTCTCAACTCTTGTGTGCATGAGACTTTTGATTGGCCGCTTCTCTAAAAGAGTGATCCAAAATTCAACCACACATACAAGACACTCTTGGAGGGTGCGCAAGTTCAAAATTTTCACCTCCAAGATGCATTGCTATGTCACCTGGGACACCTTTTTTTTCCTTCAAGCGAGCATTCCAATATTATTTGGGAAGCACACTATAGTCGAGTCGTTGGGCATTTCATGGTCGAGAAAACAGTGGCAGTACTACAGAAGTATTTCTATTGGTCAAACCATTGACAGGATGTCGAGAAGTACATCAGATCCTTCACTGCTTGTGCCATTGCCAAACCAACCATCAAGAAGAAAGGCCTATATACTCCGCTACCTACCGCTAATCTACCTTGGGAATCTATATCCATGGATTACATGTTGGGCCTTCCTTTTACTAAGCATGAAAATGACTGTGTTTTCGTTGTCATCGACAGATTCTCGAAGATGGCCATTATGGCGGCCTACAAGAAGAATATCACAGCAAAAGCCACTGCTAAACTCTTCTCTAAACGAGTGTGGGTGCACTTTGGGATCCTATAGTCTATCATCTCAGATCGAGATAGCACGTTCCTCAACACATTTTGGTCCAACCTCTGGTCAATGTTGGACACCAAGCTCACCAAGTCCACAGCTTTCCATCCCCAAAATGATGGCTAAACAGAGGTCGTAAACATGATGATTGTACACATTCTATGCATGTACAATTAAAAGCATCCACGCACATGGGATGAGAGCCTCTCCTATGTACAACAAAATTATAATCGGGCTCTCCATAGCTCAACCAGCCACAACCTTTTTCAGGTGGGCTTGGGATTCCAGCCACTATGTCCCATTGATGTAGCCATGCCATTTGTGGCTACTCAGGCTAATTCGACTCATGTCTAGTTTGAAGTTGACAAAGCGAACAACTTCATCGAGTGCATTCAACACATCCGCCAACAATTTCATGAAATATTGGACAGATTCAATGCTAATTACAAGCAACGACATGATCAACATCAGATGCCACACAACTTCCAGGTGGGTGACAAAGTGTGGCTACATTTGCCGAAGGAGCGCCTCACTGGACCCCACTGCAAGATTTTCCCGCTCTAATATTGACTATGCACCATCACCAAGGAGGTAGGGAACAATGCATTCAAGCTTAGTATTCCACTATCCCTTGGTTTTCACCCAGTATTTAATGTCAATCACCTTCGGCCCTACTTCCCACCTCTACTGGACACATCAGACATTGCAGAACAACCCTCGTCAACATAGTTAAACCGAGACTGCATGGAACAGGCCACCATAAATTGTATCATGGACATGAAAATAAAGAACACTCGCTATCAGAAGATCCAAATGTATCAGGTTATCAAAGTTGGCCAACTCCTGCACCAAGGAAAGTGGTTCACCAGGGACCAAGTTCAGCAGAAGTTTCCTCATCTCATGGAGGAACTCAATGAAATGGGGACCATTGCTTCCTAAGGGAGAAGGAATGATCTAGGTGGATATTGGTGGCCACCCACCTATTCAACTTGGGGCCCCACCATTGTCTCTTTCATTTTTTTAGTTTCCTTAATTATAGCATAGTTTACCATTTTTAGCAGTATTTGGGGTCCTGAAGTTCCAGAGCCGTTTTGAGGCCCTAAACGACGTTTTTTGGAAAAATCGGGAGCAACATGGGTCCATCGAATGATGTTGGTCAATAAAAATTTGTATTCCTTGAATAGATATTTTTAATGAGGTATGGTGCACATAAAACAGAGATCGTATGCCAAAGTTACGTCCCCGGGAAGTTGATGTACCAATTTACCCAAATGGGGCCCATAGTTTTGGCGCTTCATCTCTTAGGGTTAGGTTTTTGGATGTTTATGGTTTTCCATTGTTTCCCAATAATAAATAGGCCCTTGAGCCTCATTGTAACATAGTTCATAGGCCTGTAGTCACAACATCTCTTCTCAGAGATAAGCTACCAGCGCCCTAGCTAGTTTATTTCCATTCTATCTGTAAGCAAATTTCAGTTCTTAGATATTAATGAAATGAAGTGTTATTTCCACTGCATTTTTGTATTTATGGTTATATGTGTATTATGTTGCATTCCTACATAAATCTGGATAAAAAATTAAGTCAGTTTTCGAAAACTGACTCATTGGTGCTCATGCAATTTGATGGACTTCCAAAAATTGTTCAATTTTTTTGTTGTTTGTCCAATAAATTCTTCTCTTTATTTTTATTAAATTCATCAATAGATTTCTATTGATACTAAAAAATCTTACATCTATTCCAAAATTTACATATCCATAATTTTCTCCATGCTTGCTAAAATATCACTATTATTGGACTAGACTGAACTATGGAAAGCATGAGAATATAGAAACGAAGAGTTGGCTTTTGAAAACTAGCCAGTCAACCTACCAAAAAAAATTTTGTACTTAGACAAATATAATACCCAAAAGCTTAGACCATACGGATGCTAACAAACTAAACAGGAACAATGGGCTATTAACCATACAAACATATGTAGTAAAGGAAACAAAAGTTGTCCAAAATGAAGAGAAACATTTTTTTTCCAAATCCAACATGTCAAATTCTATTTGGCTTCTTAATCCTAAATTATAACTCGATATGAGGTTGTTGAGTTGGATTGAGGAGATGCTTGTGTTGGTGCATTGATGACCCCAGGTCCTTCCTTGAGCTCGTTTGACTTGGTGTTCGAATTTGAAACTACATAGTGTTCGATGTTGGACAATTAAATAACAATGTCATCCAAGTTATACCTTATGTCCCTAAGGATGTGCTTGATGTCTTATTGACCTGCAAAAAGTTTGTAATTGTCTACTTTCTTATCTCTTATGACCATAATAAGTAGAGTTTCCATTTGACAGTGATGAGTAATGGAATGTAGGAAATGGATCCTTCGCCTATGAAAATTGCCTGGATCCAAAATCCATTTTAGGCTACTACCTCCAATGTCCTTGTTTGAAAAGTAGGTTTGATCACCAAATTCCTTAGCCTCTAACTGAAGTATATCTTTACACAACGAGGTATGGGGCAACACATCTGGATTTATTTTTCTTTTATGCAAACCCAATAATAGTTGGGCAGACCCAAGGATGGGGGGAAGACCCAAAGATGGTGGGAAAACCTACCCATGGTTTTGTGCATGGGTTTTTCACATCGTTTTGGGTATGATGGTTTTCTTCCCATGATATTTTGTAGATCCGGTCAAGGGAACTACAGTTATGTTATAATCCAGGGTTATGGATTGGGGTTTATGAATGATTCGGCATATATATATTGTAACATTAAAAGGAATATAATGAAATATCAATCTAGTAGTCCCGATTTTAGGATATGCGGGAAAATCTCTCTATATATTTGTTTTATGTTCTCACCATTATTTTTTTTTGTTTTAAGAATTCGTTTGTAGGTAATTTATGTACATGCTTAAGCCCTACATTTGGTATCAGAGTTGTTTCGGCTTCAAGGGGATATCATTTCTTTTGAGGGGTTTTGGTCAAGCCTGTGGTAGACCCTATTCAATGGGAGATCTACAGGATTGATTCTTGCGGTGAAATAAGATGGTGAACAATGGAAATATAGAGATTGAGAAATTTAATGGTCAATTTTTTGAGTTGTGGAAGCTCAAGATGGAGGATTTTTTGGTGGACGGAGATCAGTGGATTGCAGTAGATACAAACACGTCACCAACAGGAATGTCAGAAAAATACTAGGTGAAGTTAGATCGAACAGTGAAGAGAACAATACGATTGTGTCTCTCAGATTCAATATTGTTGAATGTATCAGGGGAAGCTATGGTGAAGGATTTTTGGGACAAGTTAGGGACTTGTACCAATCTAAGTCTCTAGTGAACAAATTATTCCTACGGAAAATGTTGTATAATCTGAGGATGAAGGATGGAGACTCGGTGAAAAATAATTTGATCGCCTTTAATACTATGGTAAACCAGTTGTTATCTGTTGATATAAAAATTTCATACGAAGATAAGTGCATTAGTTTTCTATGTTCTCTACCATATTTGTGGGATATTCTGGTTATTGTAATAGGTAGCAATACAACTATCTTGAAGTTTGATGAAATAGTCTCAACCTTGCTATCGAAGGATGTGAGACGGAAAAATATGGAGAGCCAGAATGGAGATTCCTTGTCTATACAAGGATGGTCTCATAACATTAAAAAAAAAAAAAAAAAATTCCTCTAGTTGAAGATATAAATCTAGAGGGAGACGTAAATCTCTAGGGAAACTTGTAAAGGTGTGATGGAAATGAGGAAAGGGAGGGCACTACAAAAAGGACTGTAGATCTAAAGCTCCTAAGAAAGGAAAAGGATATGATTATTCTCCTTCTATAGAGGCGAAAACCACCTCAGATGAAGGTGGGGATGTGTACTTGGCTTCTTCTTCAAGTACGCATGTAGATCATGATGCATGGTTGATTGACTCAGGTGCATCCTTTCACTTCACTCCCCATAGGGAGTGGTTCTGTGAGTATGAGAAATATGATGGCGTTGATGTATTCTTATGGGATAATAGGAAGCCCAAAATCATCAGACATGGAAAATTCAGGCTGAATTTGCAAGGTGGAAGGATTGGAACACTTCTTGGTGTTCTGCATATTCCTGCATTGGCCAGAAAGCTGATTTCTGTAAGCAATATGGATGATGCAGGTGTAAAAACAATATTTGATCAAGATAATTGCAAGATGGTTTAGGAAACACTAGTATTGATGCAGGGAGTTCGGATTGGAAATCTGTACAAGCTTCTAGGTAGCATTGTTATTGATGGGTGCAACAATTATATGGTTCTTGAAAGTGGAGCAGAAAATCTAGTGGTCTCGAGAGAAAATACCATGCTATGGAACCAAAGGATTGAACATATTAGAGAGAAGGGCCTTCGAATACTGCATGGTAATGGTATGGTAGAATGTATTTCTAATTTCTCTCTAGATTTCATTTTCTATGAATATTGTGTATATGGGAAGCAAAATCCGGTGAGTTTTCCCTTGGGTGCTAAAAGGGAAAAAGGGATATTAGAGCTTGTGCACAATGATGTGTTTGGACCTGTGTCGATTCCATCACTGGGTAAGTCTATGTACTATGTCTCATTTATAGATGAATTCTCGAGGAATACATAGATGTATCTCCTTAGGAAGAAATCTAAAGTCTTTAATAGGTTTAAAGAATTTAAAGCTCTAGTGGAAAATCAGACAAAGAATAAGATTAAGGTGTTGAAGACATATAATGGTGGATATTTTTGCAAGAATAAATTTGAAAAGTTATGTAAGAATTGTGGTATAGAATGACAAAATACTACTCCATACACACCTCAGAAAAATGGTTTTGCAGAAAGGATGAACAAGACGTTGATGGAAAAGACAAAAAGCATGCTTAGTGGTGTTAGATTAGGGTGAGAATTCTAGGAAGAGGCATTACATAGTGCATGTTACTTGTTTAACATATCACCTTCATCATTGTTGGAGGACAAGACTCCACATGAGGTATGGACTGGAAAGAAACCCTCTCTTTCACATTTGAGGGTATTTGGCTATGATGCATATGTACATGTTCCAAAAGAGAAAAAAACCAAGTTGGATAGTAAATATAAAAGGTGCATATTTATTGGATATAGGGATGGTTTAAAAGGTTATAAGATTTGGAACCTAGAAACAAGGAAGGTTTTGTACAACTGAGATGTGGCATTTAGAGAGGTTAAGGATGTTATTAAACATGAAGTCCTACCAAAGGAACCTGAGAAGATAGAGTTTGAGCTAAAGGAGGAAGAATAAGACTCTACAACATAACAAGAATCAGAAGAGGAAGAGCCATTGACTCCATTTTTGAAAAGGTCAATTCGAGAGAAAATGCCTCCAGAAAGGTATAGTCCATCTGATTTCCATTCAAATTCTGATTTATCTATTACTGATGATGACCCCAGAATTGTCAGGGAGGTAGTAGATTCAGAGGATGGAAAACTCTAGAAAGGAGCCATGGTTGATGAAATGACATATTTGGACAAAAATGAAGCTTGGGATATGGTGGAGTTGTTAGTTGGAAGGAAACCTATTGGAAGCAAATGGGTGTTTAAGAAGAATATGAATACATAAGGCAAGGTGGATAATTACAAAGCTCAGTTGGTAGTAAAAGGTTATTCCCAGGTGTCGGGATTTTATTTTGGTGATATTTTTTCTCCTGTTGACAAGTTAGCTTCTATTAGATTACTTTTATTTGTTGTTGTTGCTTTTGATTTTGAGGTAGAATATATGGATGTGAAGACAAAAAAAATTCATGTGAATCTAGAAGAAGAGATCTACATGAAATAACCTAAAGGCTTTGCTGTGAAGGGTAAGAAATAACTAATATGCAGGTTAAAAAAAGTCTTTGCATGGGTTAAAACATTTTCCAAGGATGTAGTATCATAAATTTGATACATATATACGGGGACTTGGCTTCACCAGAAGAAAAACATATTACTATGTGTATTTTAAATTAATTGGTGACTGTGTTATTTATTTGGTCTTGTATGTGGATGATATGTTGTTGATTGGAAATGACAAAGAAATTATTCAGGATTTGAAGACCCAATTGTCCTCCAAATTCGACATCAAGGATCTTGGTGCTACAAACTATATTTTGGGCATTGAAATTAAATGAGATCAGGGAAAGAGGAACAACTGGTTAAACCTGAGGAAGTATGTCAAGACAATATTGCAGAGGTTTAATATGCAAGATAGTAAATAGGTGAAGGTTCCTATTCATGTAGGTGTAAATTTATTTACTGAACAATGTCCTAAGACACAAGAATAGGAATAAGACATGTCCCATGTTCCATATGCGAGTGAAGTAGGTAGCCTGACGTATGAAATGGTTTCCAACATACCAGAAATTGCACATGCAGTGGGAGTATTGAGCAGGTTTATGTCATAACCAGGGAAGGAGAAATGGTAAATAATGAAGTAGGTTTTCAGGTATTTGCATTGCACTAGTGATTATGGTTTATGCTACCAAGGAAGACCAAGATTGGACATATTTTTCGACATCAATGAATCTATTGATGTAGACTGGACTGAAGATATAGATCGAAGAAGATATACAAGTGGGTATGTTTTTAAAATATTTGGAGGGGCATTCAGTTGGATGAGAAAAATAGAGTATGTAGTGGCTCTTTCAACTATTGAGGTTGAATAGATGGAAACCACTCATGCAAGTAAGAAAGTATTTTGGTTGTAAATTCTGTGTTCAAGTATGGGGTTGGTACAACGAGCTATAAGGATAGATTGTGACAACCAAAGTGCGATTTTCTTGGGAAAGAACCCTGCTTATCATTTGAAGAAAAAATACATTGATGTTCAATATCACTTTGTGAGGGATATGGTTGAGGAGAAACAGGGGTTGACAGTAAAGGTGGACACTTTGAAGAATGTTGAAAATGCATTGATGAAGTATATGAGCATTGAGAATTTTTCTTGGTGTAGAGAAACAATGGGAATTGTAGGTTTGGACCAGTGACTATGCTCTTTTGTAACCCCCTGTGTGGAAAGAAAACAACAAGTGGGAGATTTTTGGGTGTGTGTTATATTCTTTCAACGACTAGCCCCCCTACACAGGGCTTGGGGCAATGCCCCAATTTTATTTTATTTTTTTATGCGGACATAATAATAGTTGGGCGGACCCAAATATGGCGGGTGGACCTACCAATGGTTTTGTGCATGGGTTTTGCACATGGTTTTGGGTTTGTTCGTTTTTCGTTTTTGGAAATACGATTATTTTCTAATCTAGGGTTATGGATGGGGTTTTATGAATGCTTCGGTGTGTATATATATGTATTGTAACATTGAGAGGAATATAATGAAAAATCAATTTGGTAGTCCCAGTTTTTGGATAAAGGGGAAAATATCTGCATATATTTGTTTTATGTTCTCACATTGTTTATTTTTTTGTTTTAAAAATTCATTTGTAGGTAATTTATGTACAGGGTTACAACCTACACATACCTCCAAAGGTGTCGCATCAAAAAAGGTGGCAATAGATTCCCAACAAAATATCCTCCTACGTCACGAGTAAGAGGACCCCGAGGTTTCTCCCCTGCAACTTGAAGCACGTAACCTTGGCGCCATAAGAATAAAGATCATGAAAAACAAGATGCCATGATATGTGGCTAAAATATTCTCTAGATAACACCTTCTTGCACAATAATTCCACGAGAAAAATGGTGACATACCATGAGAAAAAATGGTGACATATGATGTGTGAGTGTAGCAGAAGGACTTTGCAATGAGATTTTGTGCAATTATGAAGTGCCCATTTTAAACCATATGGAAAAGGTACCTGAGTACCAAACTCCACAAACTAGAACTAGACAAGGAAATGAGATTCCTATTGGGTCCAAGTTTTCAGGAGCCGCCGAGGGGAGGAATGAAACGAGTTTAAAGGAGGGTTTAAGCCTAGAATTGTGGAGAAGGAGTACAAAAAAATTGACCTTGGAGATAAATAAAAATCATAATATGAGACAATAGACTGCCAAGATAATTATCAGCTAGTAATAAAAGAACCTTCATCAAATCACACTAAAAATTTCGACCTTTAGCTAGAATGAGAAGCCTCGTCCACCTAACAAGCAATACTAAAGTAAATAACCCAAACAATAATGACCTAATACCTATAATAAAGGAACTATTTGACTTTAAAAGCACACAAACTGAAATATATAACCCTCATGGGTAAAATGGAGATTTGAAAAATACTCATTTAACCAACGTGCTCCCAATAAGAATGGAGCACACCAAAGGCCCAACTTGGACGGAAGAAAAATAAGAACAGTAAACAATACCTGCACCCTAACGCACATGAACCAAAATAGGTATGTCCCTGAATCAAATTCGGTGGAGATTTTCATTCTTATGTAGTTGTAGAGAAATTCCTGAGACATTTTTGAAATCAAACCTCTCATCCACCCTGATACCTTTTCCATGCAAATATATGGCAACCCAGACGTAAGAGAGAGAACAGACAAGTACTTTTCTAGCTAGTTGTAGCAAATGCAACCACGTGGTTTCCTTGGAGACTATGAGCCATTATTTTCTCATTAATGAGCATTCCCTGGTTGTCATATCTAAATACAGAGGCATCCAATCCACCCTATGCAGGATGACACATCTTCGAACTGACAAAGGGACTGGAGTAACCTAGAATAACACCACATGCAGGGATTGATACACCATGTTGTGGGAATTTAAGGCGCATCATGTTCGACATATGTAGACCTCCAAATGATATACCTGCCTACCATGCTTTCATCCTGTTCCAAAGGTGTAATATTTTTCACCACCCTTGAGGCCCGCCACCTTGTTGGCCACCCAGGTTTTTCACATGTTTATTATGGTTGCACTACTCAGAAAAACTCATCGTCAAAGCTTGTTCCTGGGATCAGGCAGAGATCAGAACATTTCTTCAGGGAACACCCCTATCGATGAGTCCAATAAATTCTTCTCAATTGGCACTCTAGAAAAAGAATTGTTTCATTGATGAACTTTGAAAATTTTCTCTATATATTGGACACTTTTAAGGTATTTTTTATTGTTAAGGAAATTTGGTCTCATTGATACCAAAGCCTTCCCAAGATTTTATCACTAGTTGTTTTTTTTTTTTAGTAAGACACTTGTTAATTTATATGAAATTCATAATAATATTAAATCAAAACATATTAAAAATTATTAATGAAATCAAAACAAAGTGGTAACCAAACTGTACTTAATAGGAATGTTGCGAACCTCACTAATAGTGTAATAGGGGGCTAAAGGACCCATAGTAGAGTCATAATAGTGGAGGCCATTCAATGTAGGTGAATTAGGTCCATTATTAAAAAAGATCCACTATAGTATTATTGAATAAATGTAGAGGGGCCTCATTAATGAAGGTCTATTATGAGGGCTCTTATTTAGTAATAAGTAAGGATGAAATCTTCATTATGAGATGTTTGGAGTTTATTATATTTGTAGCTTAGATCATTAAGAGGTTATTCTCTCTAAGAGACAATTTAATAAGACTATATTACTTTGGTAAAAGGATCAATTGTAAGGAGTTTCACTACCTTGAGGGTTTTAATATATTAAATTATGGATATTTTCAATCTTATTCTTGGATAGATTGAATGTGCTTATATCCAGCTTTAAGGCACATACCAACAAGTAGGACACTAGTGGTGATACATAAATATAAAATACCTAGAATCATTCAATCAGGAGGAAAATTAATGTCATCAATATGTCTATGCACATTTTTTAGGGAATTAAGGGCTATCATTATGTTTTGGCACAATTTCATGGTTTAAAGTGTAACTCATTCTACATGTGATTTGATAATAATAAACAACACATGCAATGAATAAAAATTGTGTTTACACAAAACCCATGTTATAATAATTAGTTTGATTTAACAAATAATGCACAATCTCAACCATTTATACTTACGACTACTATTGCCCTCAATACAGCATATATGTTTTCAAAAATGTAGCATCCAGGGACTATAAAAATCATGACCAAATATTTTGCAAGAAAAGGTTTAAAACACATAACATAGTGAAGAATATGATTTTAACTGTGAATTGGTTTTAAAAAGATCATATAATAACATTATTATTGTATTAGAATAACCCTTGAAAGTTGTAGTAGACCTAATATAAACATTTAATGTTAACCTATATGTAATTCCATAACATATGTTGAAGTAACAAAAATTGTTGTAACCACCTCCACTTTTTTTTTACAAACTTTGTTAATGTCATCCTCCCTTGAACCTTCATATTCGTTATTGAACTTGGAAAAAATATTTCCCTCATCATTGATTTTGAAATTTCAACACTGTGACAGATTTCAAATATTGTATGTTAGTGTAGATTTATATATTTCTCATTCATGGTAACACCTCAGATGGACTGAAATCTAATATTTTTTTGAATTTATAATGTGAATCTAAATTTTGAATTAACAGGACTTAAAGCCAACATAAAACACAAAGAGCATAATTATAAAAATAAATCCAAAAATACAAAGTTATCAATATTGGAATTGCACAACACCAACAATCAGAGGAGTAATTCCTTTTAAGGATACCCTTTTTATTTTTCCTTTTGTTTTTCCATGACCAATAGAAGAATGGACAGAAGAGCTATTAATAGAGAACAATTATATTTTATTGAACCACTACAGCACCAATGTTGTTGAAAGAATCAAAATTTCACAATCTCCCTCACTATGGTGAGGGTGTTATTGTTGTGGAGAAAATGCACTGAGGGAAAAATATATGTGGGTGCAAATACATACCTTTGGAAAGGTAGCTTATAAATACCAACCTATTTAGCAATACCAATGGACTAGGATGAACCTCATTGTGACACGTAAATAATTTCTTCTAAATAGACAGACTCTATGAAACTTTGTAATGCTATGGTAATCCAACTCTATAACCAACTATGTAACAATGTCATAACCCATTGTAATATGTAAACTCTTTTGGGTGAATGACAATTTTATGTTTACCAAGATTTAATATAAATGAAGTCATTGGACTTTGAAGCATAGGTGGGTGATCCATAAATGAGAGACATATAGCCACTCATTTTACCAACATGGATCTTCTAAGGAAAATAAAATCTAATATCTATTCTCAGTCTTATCCAAATCTTTTTGTCTTTAAAATGGATATCAAGGCATTTAAACTTGGTATCAAATTGAACACCAAACCCACCAACTAGACTTTTCAATTACTCTGTCACTAAGAAATCTATAATGATTTCTCAACCATTCAAATTGTCCATATGCAAGGTTAAATATGGATTCCATTTATCCTTAATAAGATGTCAAACTAGAAATATATACCATATAAATCTATCATAGCTATGTAAAGAGTATAATGGTTCCTCGAAAACATTATGATTAAAGCATTAAATCTAGTACATAATTTGTTTACTGCTCTTCAAGCTTCAACTTCACTCAATGAGGAACATTTCAATGCATCCATAAGTTAGATAAATTATTTCCATTCAACATTTTTTGGAGTGGTCATATCAACTTTGAATCACTTATTCCCAACATGTATGACACCATTTAAGAATCAATTGCTCATTGGTTGCAATTTTAAATATTAAATAGGATTTTACGGGACAACATGAGATATGTAAACCACCTCCGCAGTATATTCTCATGGTGTCTCATAGTCATGAATGGTCAAAGGATGGGTTGGAGGGTCATTGTTTCTGCTATAGAGATAAAATGAATATGGGGTAGTACGAATCTATTTCAATTAACTCATCCACTTGTTTGTAAGTAAGAGAAGGCATCCAATAAGTAGAAATAAATGTTAAATGAGCAGGTATCACCAATGGAGTGTGTATGGAATATTTCCAAATGGATTAAGGAAGGAATAAATTGTTGAATGTAATGTATTGTAAAGTTGAAACAACTATTTGATTGCTAACATGGATCGCATAGTTGTAAGTGGAATGGATCGTCCAAGTTTGCTAATTGTTGAATTCTATCAATGTTTATACATAACAAGTAATTTATGTGTGTGTGTACAACTACGTGCAATGGAATTCCCAATTAGTATATGGATGTTAGTTATTTAAGAATAAAACTATCTCAATGACTACTTACTACTCAAGAATGACTACATGGCTTATTCTTGTATATTGCAATTAAAAAAATCAATAGATTAAAATTGAATTAAAACATGAATTGACATTGAAAAAAAATTACTAATGCCAATAATATGGAAATTTGACACTTCCTTCAACCCAACTTTGTGGGATCTGTGCACACACATAGCCATGGGGATAAATCCCTATATATCCAAAAACCAACCTACGTGGCATTTCACCTTTTTTTAATATTTAAAAGGATGCATGAATAATTTATGAGCCAAAGAGGAGGGTAACTACCTTATCAAAAACCACTGCGTGGGTACAAGACATAACAACCAAGGGAAAGGGAGGAATCCCTTATAATACAAAACCACCAAGTCCAAGAACTATATAGTATATACATATGCATGGGGGGGAACTCTTTGACTAACATAAAGGAATGAGGCATAACTCTTTCAAACAATAAAATAGCGCCATCTACCTTGGCACCATGCCTTCACATTTTTGTTGTCATAAGACAATAGGATAACCATGAGACTCAATCCCAGAACCTTGAACCTTGATGTTATATTACCAAATAACCCATTTGTCTTTCCAAGGAAAAGCTTCTGGAACACAAATATTTTATGTTAGTTTCCAATCTCCAAGATTCTCTCCCAACGATATAAGTTTGTCCCAGCCTTTGACTTCCTCCACTGGAGATGACCTCCACTACAAAAACTTTCTATAGCACTTAAATACTCTCCTTTCTATAGTTGTTAGTCAATGATACTAGACTTTGGTATTTTTGGACATAGTCTATTGTGTCTTCTCTTGAAATTTCTAGGGTGAATATACTTAGGGACAAGAATCTTGCGATAAATTTTTTGGTCATGTCTTGGAATTCCCATTAAATAAAAAACTCCCAAAACATAAAAAAAAAACTAAGTCTCGAACCCTTCCACTTATACTCTATTCTCGACCCTTCCAAATTTATCCTAGAACAAATTTTCCACAAACCTCGACACAAAGATGACATAGGATTTCAAGGTATTCCTCCTTATCTGATCCTTCACGATTTTTCATGATTCGACTGTAAAAGAGAGGTGTTTACCCTGCTGTAAGGGTTGTCAACCTATGGTATCTCATTCTTACGCTGCTCCTTTGATTTCTCTCCCTATTGATATTAGTTGTAATGCACTTACATTATACTCAATTCAATATAATATATATTGGTTCAATTGCACATGAAAATAGAGCATTCACACAATCCTTTCACACTCTTTTCTATTAATAATTATTCACATACTGTAAAATATTATTGAAGATCTCTCTTTGAAAATTTGGCCTCTTTTGGCCTTGTGGCCATACTAGACCTCCACAACTCAATCCTCTCTACTCTCCTCTCTAATGCCTCTTAGACTTACAAATTATACACACAAATCTTGAACTAGAATTAGTTCAGATCCACAATATTCTCTCTACTAATAACCTCCAGATCCAAAAAATACTCAAGATACCACATTAGGATCTTTCCAAACCCTCACAATTCTCGAGATCCACTATTATAGGCAGATCTAATTTACACACTAATTACATCAATGATATATTCTTTCTATAATTCCATAGAAACATAAGAATTTCAAATTATCAAGACCCTAGGTCCAACAAACATGTTTGAAGTTGAGAGTTTATGCTCCTGCATCATGAATTAACCATTTACACAAAATACACCATTGTTATACATGTGAATGATATAGTTCTAAGAAAGGAATCATTTAACTTAGGGAATTGATTAAGAAACATGGAATGTAAAAATACACCCTACTAATCCACATACCATGTAAGACACATAACATTTAATCACAATGAAAATATATGTTTTACTGTAGAAACCTAAAATGATAAAACCAACTTCAAATGATTTCTCAATATTCATATCAACGATATAAGGTTATAATCTAGCTTATGACTCTATGACCACTCAACCATTTTCATAGCTCCTTCTCATTTGTACTCTCTCCTCCTATTTTGAAATCCCTTGAGAATAAACTTACAACAATATATATAAGAGTAGGGAGGTAATGGGAAGGCTACGAGGCTTAACTTGGAACACATGTCTTCTCTTTTACCATATGGATTCACACGACACTGTGTTAAACTTGATTATATTTTTAGAGAACCCCAATAAAGGAACAATCTCTTCTTGCACTAAGTTATGTCCATCATCGCTGTACACATCCCACATAGACTCAAAGATAGTTTTCATTGTGTAAAAAACCTAATCCCTTTACCAACCTTGGGGAGGTGGGGTTTGTAAATTTTTTGTAAATTTTTTTCTTGTTAAAATGTTCTCAAAATGATTACTTTTCAAGATATCGGGGTGCTAGTGATATACTACTATGAATGGAAGATTGCAAGTGATACTGGAAAAACCACACCAATTAGCTATCACTCCAAGAGTTTATTTTTTGACAATAGGGGTGAGTGTATCACTCACACTTTCCTTTTTCAAATGATACAAAAAATATGTATCACATAAAAAGAAATTTCTCATGCGATATGGGCACTATCATCATACTTAAATGAGGCTTCTCTCATGGCACCTGTTGGAGTTCCCATGTTTTGGCCAGATTGGCAAGACCAAAAGATGAGACAACATCAGAACCACTTTGGAGCCCTAGGATCTAGCCCTCCTCGACCCGGAGAGGGATCTCTCCAAATAAACAAAGAATGGTATATATTTGAAGCTCAAATTGAGGTATTAGGCTAGGTATGGAGCACAAAGGGGGTTTTAAAATGATTTGGTTGGTTGGTTGTCGGGTTGGTCATGAGATCATAGACAGAGAAAGTAATGGAAGGAAAAGGAACAAAGCAGCAGGATGTTTCAGCAGAAGAAGGTAGGTGAGGAATGTGCCATCCATTGGGCTATGGAGTCATGAAAGGAGAATTACTTGCAACAACTAGTCAAGGCTTTCAGAGGGCAAGTCATCTACACTAAAGGATCTTCTTAGATAGATGATGGAATGGAACATTAAGGAAAGAAGGTGAAAGAAGGAAAAAAACCCAATTTTTGTCTATAGATTAGGTCAGAGGTCATTTAACTCCAGACCTGCTTGGACATACTCAGAGGCAGCATTCAATGGAGGGACAAAGGGGGAGCTTATAGATCGGACCAGAGATCATTTAACTCCAGGTCAGCTTTAGCATGCTCCAAGGGAAAACAGAGATGATTTTAGCAAAGAGATCTTAGAAAGGCCAGTTGGTCGCACAAGGATCCTAGTGGACAGGGCTAGATCTAATCCCCAGTGTTCCCAAATCTTCCAGCTTAAACCCAACAAGAACATCTGAGAACAGATTCATTTAATTCATACATCAGCTAGTAGGAAATGACATCCACTACACTGGTTAAATTAACTGAAATCAACCCTTATATAACACATTTAGTAGAAAACATTTAAGGCAAGGAGAGCAGAGACATAGGGTACCTATCAAGGGTAAATCCTATGCCATATTTCTGATGCAAGCCCAGAAGAACAATGAACAACATGGAAATGTAACAAACAGAGTTAGGAAAACATCACCAATAGTAATAGACCTGGATCCTGTGAAATGTGCTTTGGTTAATTGATGCAAAACCAGTCACATACTCTGAGCTCAATGGCTTAAAACAATCCAAACTTCTCCTCCCAGCCTACTACATAACAACTACTCTACTACTCTCTCCCAAACTGTTCTAACAATCAAAATGGAATCCCTCTAACTACAATGGAAACAGCCGAACAACAACCTCTACAAAATGTTCTCGGGAATTCTTATAGGGGAAGACAACAACAAGAGTAGATGATAAAAATTGAATGGATCTCAATAAGAATGAGGGGAGGTAGGTCGAATGCCCATTCCACAGGATGGCTCTTCATTAACTGTGTGTACTTTGAAGCATGGTCCAGAAGTCTTGCCATTAACTCCAAGTATGTTCTTCTGAAGAAATCCGACTGTTGGCACTCTGTGGTAGCTTTCTGAATTTGGTTAACCGGATGAAAGTCTGCGGGCCTCTCCATACCTCCATAACTGTTTTCTGACAGTCTTAAAGAAGCTTATGTCAGTAAAATATATTTAAGGGCTCGAGGAGGAATGGAGACTTCTGTAGGAGGTGTCCTTTTGGAAAAACGGTGCTCTGCATGACATTAAACACAGATACAACTTTGTTTTGTGTGCTTTGGTCTTCGACTGCGTCCTTCCCTCTGAATGCGGAGTTAACATTAATTACATCAATAATAGGCATTAACCCCATTTGAATCTCTTCTGATGGTCTGCTGGCAAACGCTAAAATGGCCATCTCTGTGTTGTCTGCATAATAAAATAAACTTGTTACATACCCGGGTAGTGGTGGCGGAGGAATGCTCTGGAGGCTCGGAGGAACGGTGGCGTAGCCGTGGAACAGTGAAAGAGCGAGAGAAGAAATGATAACTAGTGTAAGACCCAAAGATTAATGCTTGGGAAAATTACAAAGGAAATCACGGAAAAACAATGAGGCGGAGCCACGGATGTGGGACCCGGTGATGGTGGAGGGCGATTAGATAAGGACCGTTGGATCTTATGTGAGATCAACGGCGGGGATGAAATCGGAGGATCACTTGTCAGAAGAAGCGGAGGAGTGGCAAGGCAGAAGTTTGCGATTGTGATTGGGAGGAAATTCTTTGTAATAGTAAAATGAATGAATTTTAAACTTTACAAAGGAAAAGGGGGTTTTTGTCATGAAGGGCGAGGGAACCGTATGGTGGGACCCAAAGGTACGAATCGCAATCGGAGATCGAGAGTGGGGGTAATTGCAATCGCAATCGGGAAAATGTGCGATGCGATCAATCGGAGGGGAAAAGTGATCGGAGGGAAAGTGCGATCAGAGTGATCGGGAGAGGAGTTGTGATCGGAGTGATCAGGAGAGGAGTTGTGATTGGGCGGATCGGAGGTCGGAGCGATTGGAGGCGGACATGCGATGCGTTCAATCGCATCACAAATTTCTGCGATGAACCGATCGGGGGACTTCACATAAATGTTGCGATTGCGATCCAAGCGGGGGTGCGATAAAGCGACAGCCGTCCGATCTAAACGACGGATAAACGGTGTAAAACACGGCGGAGGACTTATAGAACAAACCAATCGCATCAGAGTTTTTCCGATGTTACAAAGGAAAGTGCCCGCCCGATACTCCGATTGCGATTGGCTCCCAAGGCTTTAAGCGCTTGGTCTTGGGCTACGGGTATATGGGGAAGTGGTTGAAAGAGGCTGGCGGGAAAGGGGCTAAACCCTATTATAAAGTTAAAAAGTGGGTTTTGGCCCATTTTAATGTATTTCAAGGCCAGGAAAGGGTAACAATAGGGGGATAAGGGGAAATTTGACCCAACAAGGGGTGTGGGTATAATTTTAAAGGGGTTTTGGGAGGATTTAGAGGGTAATTGGGGAATTTAGAGGGGGAAGGAAAGAGGATGAAAACAAAGGCTTAGAGAGAATTAAATAAGAGGGAAACGGAGGCCTTTGGGAATTTATTCACAAACAAAGAGGCTTTATAATGGAAATCAGCAAAGGAGACCTTATCAAAGGAAAAAGGCACAATGAGGCTTCAAGGATGATGTGTTTTCAGGGGAAATGCATTCCTTGGAGGCTCAACAACATTTTATCCCCCTGTTTGCTTGTCAAAAATTTATGGGGGGGCTAACAGTGGCTCCACATGGGGATGGCTTCTTCTTGAAGGAGTCAATAATTCAGAAAACGATCTTTGGTGTAGGCCAGATGCCTACTGCTTGAGCCACCTTTCTTCTTTGATTTTCAGCTGCCACAAATATGATAGATCAACAGAAACATTCCCAAACAATCTACCTACCCATCCTACATTCCTAGCATTTTTTCTTCTAGGGTGCATTTGGACTAGCAGACCCTTTACATCATTTATTTTTATAACATAAAATAAACCTATTCTGAATCTACCCTTATTGCTCCATGAGACCAGATTAGACTGTTGGTCTCACATGTTTCTCTACCTAATCTAATATCTGCTGGGATTAAACCGTCTAGCAGATTTCTTCTCTACATTCTACGACAGAAATTGAAAACAGTCAAGCCAAGATTAGACTGTCTGGCTTGCTGGACTTTGCAAAAATTAAAACAACTAACTACGTGCTCACAGGCTAATCTTTATTGAGCTTTCCTACCTACCCTACTCTAACTAGAAATCTCTGATGCTCTAGGTGATACAATAATTCCAATGCAGCCAGTCAAGTAATAGCAGAAAGGGGAAGAATAACTAACTTCTCATCAGAGACAACCGTAGGATGCTTTGCACGTGGATCTTCAAAACTGAGGCCACCAGCAGTGGTGACCAATTCTGATGTATTTGGCTCTTGCAAAGGATTGATGCTTGAGGAGTTGAGCCAATCAAGGCCTCCATGTATTCTGCCACCGGATCAATCAGCACATGATATAAACTTTCTTCTTTAAAACCTGCCATGGCTGGTAGGCTGTCTGTGTCCCGGGCAGCTTCGATCACTGCATCTGTAGTGAGGCCTTTGTAATCACACTCCTCCTCTTCCTGGTTGGGAGTATTTGGCATATGGGAATCATCCAGGAATACCTGTTCTTCCTCTGGATCTAGACAAATATGTCTGTGGGGAAGAAGGTCTCGCTCATCTTCAATGCAAGCTGAGCTAGAGGGCTCATTATATTCGACAGTGCTGTCCTCTAGTAGTGCAGGTTGGTTCTGCTGAAACGCACTGAAATCCATGAAAAAATTAACATATTCTTGAGCGGGGGCTTCTTTGATTACCTTAATCCTTTCGGGGTAAGGCTCCGGATATTCATTCCACTCAAGATTTTCTTCACCTTTTTCCTCCTCGTCCCCTGCGCTGAAGAGCTGTCGGCTTCCGTCTTCTTGGCAAGGATAACTGATGTTCGGATATAAAGCAGAGAGAAGATTCAATGAATATTCGTCTGCTATCATGCTTTCAACGCTTCTCCATGATTATCGTAGATGGCCTGCATTGGCTCATCATCTTCTTGAAGTTGATGGTTGTGATCTTCCTTCCATGAATCTACTGATGATGGCCCTACAAGCTCAGTTTCCCTTTGGAAAAAATCATCATCAGACAAATCATAATTATAAACAACGTCACCCATCAAATCTTCAGGACTCTCGGCAAGTCTTTCTTCACAGAAAACTGCAAGCTCATCTTCTGATTCAAAATTATGTTCGTCATACATGATTTGCATGTAACTCATGTCTTGCAGTGACCTGGCTTGTTCTTTTCGAGGACAAGGTGCAGGTCGCTGCCAATCATCATTTCCAGTTTCAACCTCATATTCTTCCTCTTCTATGTTCAGCAGGGTGTTGGCAGTCTCTATCAATCTTTTCAGCTTGTTCTCTAAAGAGATCTGCGCTATTTTCCCTGCCCGGTCTTTCTTTCCTACTTTTAATCTTTCCTTCCTGCACTTTATGTTGTATTCGACAGTGACTGCTATATTATGCATTTCCTCCAGGCTCGAAGGCTCTCTTTCCCTTATATGGAACTCCAACTCAGGATCAAAAGAACTAGGATAGTGCAGTAGTGCCCATCCCAAAGGTGGCTTTATATCTGAAGGTATTACATCATATACCTTATTAAACCTGGCTGAAAAATTATGCACTGTCTCTCCTGGCTGCCTTCTCAAATTCTGATATTCTTCTAGGATGAGAAGAACATTCTTTGGGGCTACCCATTTGTCAAGGAAAACTTGAGAAAATTGATGAAAGCTGAAAATGCTTGCCGCTGGAAGGCCTTTGAACCAACTCTTGACACTTCCTTTTAATGGCAAGCCAAACATTCTAATGTGCACATCATCTTCTTCTATTTCAAACAATTTAGGTAAATCCTCGAGGTTTTGAACATGTTCTTCGGTAGTGGCCCTTTTATTTTCTCCATCAAAAAGAGGCAGCTGGTTTATAAGTTCTGAAGGAAGGGGTTGGAAGATAAGAGGCAAAACCAGAGGCTTATATCTTTCTATGACCTTCGTAGGTGTAGGTGGTGTAACAATGGGCTCATGGATGCTTGAAGCTTATTTAGGGGTGGGAGATACAACATGAGCCTTTTGTTCCACCAGTTTCTTCACAGGGGTACAGGTCTGCTCGTGGTCTGAAGACTGAGGCTTGAGATCTTTTCCATACTCAATGTGGGTCTCATCTTGGTGCACTTGATCAGACTTGAAGTAGGATAGAACATAGTGATAGACAAAAACAATGAATTCTTTAAACCAAATCCAACCCATATGTTCTACCCTTCTATGAGGTCTGGCCGTCTTTCAGGTTCTTCCTCCAGTGGAGTCTTTGAGGGTTATGGAGTGTGGAGTCGCCAGGTGGATGAATTTTACTGTTTGAAGCAGGCAGTTGTCCACCATCAGCAATTGAATGCCAATCTAACCAGAGATCTTGGGTCTTTTGAGTGCCTAAGAATGTTTAAGGTGAAATGCACTCAAGTCCCCAGTGGAGTTGCCATTATGTTGGAGTTCCCATGTTTTGGCCAGATTGGCAAGACCAAAAGATGAGACAACATCAGAACCACTTTGGAGCCCTAGGATCTAGCCCTCCTGGACCCGGAGAGGGATCTCTCCAAATAAACAAAGAATGGTATATCTTTGAAGCTCAAATTGAGGTATTAGGCTAGGTATGGAGCACAAAGGGGGTTCTAAAATGATTTGGTTGGTTGGTTGCTGGGTTGGTCATGAGATCATAGACAGAGAAAGTAATGGAAGGAAAAGGAACAAAGCAACAGGATGTTTCAGCAGAATAAGGTAGGTGAGGAATGTACCATCCATTGGGCTATGGAGTCATGAAAGGAGAATTACTTGCAACAACTAGTCAAGGATTTCAGAGGGAAAGTCATCTACACTAAAGGATCTTCTTAGATAGATGATGGAATGGAACATTAAGGAAAGAAGGTGAAAGAAGGAAAACAACCCAATTTCTGTCTATAGATCAGGTCAGAGGTCATTTAACTCCAAACCTTCTTGGACATACTCAGAGGCAGCTTTCAATGGAGGGACAAAGGGGGAGCTTATAGATCGGACCAGAGATCATTTAACTCCAGGTCAGCTTTAGCATGCTCCAAGGGAAAACAGAGATGAGATTAACAAAGAGATCTTAGAAAGGCCAGCCGGTCGCACAAGGATCCTAGTGGACAAGGCTAGCTATAATCCCCAGTGTTCCCAAATCTTCCAGCTTAAACCCAACAAGAACATCTGAGAACAGATTCATTTAATTCATACATCAACTAGTAGGCAATGACATCCACTACACTGGTTAAATTAACTGAAATCAACCCTTAGATAGTACATTTAGTAGAAAACATTTAAGGCAAGGAGAGCAGAGACATAGGGTACCTATCAAGGGTAAATCCTATGCCATATTTCTGATGCAAGCCCATAAGAACAATGAACAGCATGGAAATTTAACAAACAGAGTTAGGAAAACATCACCAATAGTAATAGACCAGGATCTTGTGAAATGTGCTTTGGTTAATTGATGCACAACCAATCACATACTCTGAGCTCAATGGCTGAAAAAAATCCAAACTTCTCCTCCCAGCCTACTACATAATAACTACTTTACTACTCTCTCCCAAATTGTTCTAACAATCAAAACGGAATCCCTCTAACTACAACGGCAGCAGCCGAACAACAACCTCTACAAAATGTTCTCAGGAATTCTTATAGGGGAAGACAACAATAGGAGTAGATGATAAACATTGAATGGATCTCATTAAGACTGAGGGGAGGTAGGTCGAATGCCCAATCCGCAGGATGGCTCTTCATTAACTGTGTGTACTCTGAGGCATGGTCCAGAAGTCTTTCCATTAACTCCAAGTATGTTCTTCTGAAGAAATCCAACTGTTGGCACTCTGTGGTAGCTTTCTGAATTTGGTTAACCGGATGAAAGTCTGCGGGCCTCTCCATACCTCCATAACTGCTGTCTGACAGTCTTAAAGAAGCTTCTATCAGTAAAATATATTTAAGGGCTCGAGGAGGCATGGAGACTTCTGTAGGAGGTGTCCTTTTGGAAAAACGGTGCTCTACATGACATTAAACACAGATACAACTTTGTTTCATGTGCTTTGGTCTTCGACTGCGTCCTTTCCTCTGAATGCAGAGTTAAAAATTAATTACATCAATAATAGGCATTAACCCCACTTGAATCTCTTCTGCTGGTCTGCTGGAAAATGCTAAAATGGCCATCTTTGTGCTGTCTTAATAATAAAATAAACCTGTTACATACCCAGGCAGTGGTGGTGGAGGAATGCTCTGGAGGCTCGGAGGAACGGTGGCATAACCATGGAATAGTGAAAGAGCGGCGGAAGAAATGATAACTAGTGTAAGACCCAAAGATTAACGCTTGGGCAAATTACAAAAGAAATCACGGAAAAACAATGAGGCGGAGCCACGGATGTGGGACTCGGTCATGGCAGAGGGCGATTAGATCAGGACCGTCGGATCTTATGTGAGATCAACGGCAGGGATGAAATCGGAGGATCGCTTGTTGGAAGGAGCGGAGGAGTGGCAAGGCAGAAGTTTGCGATTGCGATTGGGAGGAAAGCCTTTGTAATAGTAAAACGAATGAATTTTAAACTTTACAAAGGAAAAGGGGGTTTTGTCATGAATGGCGGGGGAATCGTATGGTGGTACCCAAAGGTACGAATCGCAATCGGAGATCGGGAGCGGGGGTAATTGAAATCACAATCGGGAAAATGTGCGATGCAATCAATCGGAGGGGAAAAGCGATCGGAGGGAAAGTGCGATCGGAGGGAAAGTGCGATCAGAGTGATCGAGAGAGGAGTTGCGATTGGGCGGATTAGAGGTCGAAGCGATCGGAGGCGGACATGCGATGCGATCAATCGCATCGCAAATTTTTGCGATGAACCGATCGGAGGACTTCACATAAATTTTGTGATTGCGATCCAAGCAGGGGTGCGATAAAGCGCTAGCCATCCGATCTAAACGGTGGATCAACGGTGTAAAACACGGCGAAGGAATTATAGAAAAAACCAATCACATCGGAGTTTTTCTGATGTTACAAAGGAAAGCGCCCACCCGATACTCCGATTGCGATTGGCTCCCAAGGCTTTGAGCGCTTGGTCTTGGGCTATGGGTATATGGGGAAGTGGTTGAAAGGAGCTGGCAGGAAAGGGGCTAAGCCCTATTATAAAGTTAAAAAGTGGGTTTTGGCCCATTTTAATGTATTTCAAGGCCGAGAAAGGGTAACGATAGGGGGATAAGGGGAAATTTGACCCAACAAGGGGTGTGGGTAGAATTTGAAAGGGGTTTTGGGAGGATTTAGAGGGTAATTGGGGAATTTAGAAGGGGAAGGAAAGAGGATGAAAACAAAGGCTTAGAGGGAATGAAATAAGAGGGAAACAGAGGCCTTTGGGTATTTCTTCAAAAACAAAGAGGCTTTATAATGGAAATCAGTAGAGGAGACCTTATCAAAGGACAAAGGCACAAGGAGGCTTCAAGGATGATGTGTTTTCAGGGGAAATGCATTACTTGGAGGCTCAACAACATTTTAGCCCCCTGTTTGCTTGTCAAAAATTTATGGGGGGGCTAACAGCACCATAACCATGTCACATGAAAATTGAATTCTCCAAAGACATAAATTTCAATGTCACGTTGATTGTAACTTATTCAACAACATATCACTTGTTTGGTGACTTCTTTGATGACACATGGATCCTTATCACTCAACTAGTTACTTCTCTAGCAATATCGAATTTCAAGGTTCCTTTTAAGCTTGAGATTCAAGAGCATATTTCTTAGGATTTTTAGCATTATGGGTGAGGTTGTCACACGATGAGGGTTTAATCCCAAAATTGGCCACGGAAACTTGATTTCCAAATTGTAATGTTCCCAGGTGTAATCGATTCATTGATTGATTGGAGTTAATTACCTCATTGACAAGGGATGCTTTTGCATCAATTAAATAGATCTATACCAAAACCATGAGTTATAAATATGTATATGGTTTCCAAATCTATAAGTTTAAAGTACCGTCGACCATTGATTCATATCCGTTCTTATAACTTGCAATTGGGTGGTGTAAGTATTTGTTAAATTTATAACTATTTCTACAGGGAAGTTGCTCATTCTTAACTCCAATATAATTATAAATACCATACATGGACCTGAGTGTTGGCTTAAAATAAGATCCATCATCATTCTACCAATCTCAATGAACATCCCTAGCAACGAGAAAAGGTTTGAGCATAAAAATATGTATCCCCTTAGGTGATAAACCCAATTCATGGTTGTATTATTCTATAATTAAATGTATATAGGTAGCTGGCTTGAAGCAAGGCCCGAAGAGCCATCATCATTATGCCAATCTCAATGAACATCCCTAGCAACGAGAAAAGGTTTGAGCATAAAAATATGTATCCCCTTAGGTGATAAACCTAATTCATGGTTGTGTTCTTTTATAATTAAAAGTGTATAGGTAGCTGGCTTGAAGCAAGGCCCAAAAATATACTAGAAAGGATCAAGTAGGCCTTGGAAGAAAAAAAACCTCAATCTACCATGTCCAACATGTCTCTTTAGTCTCATGGCCTTTCAAATGAAATATTAATGTTGTATAAGTTTCAATAAAAATATTCATAGACTCATATGTACTTAAACCTCTAACATGAGAGGTAGAATGCTTCTCTACCAAGGCTAATTTCCCAAGTTGATTACATTCATATAAGTTGACCTAGTTTTGGTGTATTTCTATAAACTCTATATTACCATGGTCTACTTTACATGATCTATATTAATAAGAAAAATTTTCCTTACTGAAGTGGGCATAACCTTTGTTTGGCTAGTCCATGAAGCAACCAAATGAATAGGTCCGTATTTTTTGCTCTATTAGGGAACACAAATCTTCATAGTTCCAATAATAAATGGTATGAGTCCCCATAAGATACGAGTTCAATCTTTTTGATATATTGACAACTTGTTGAACCTCAAAATTGTTCTTTCTCTGACATCCTTTCTCATCACTATTTCCTACCTTTTCATAAATCCATAACTCCAATCAATGATAAATGACATATTTCATCTCAAAGAATGCATTTGAATGGTCTCTATTTTATATTTTGATGTTTCTTGTTATTTGAATGAATTTTGTAACTTAGCTATAGAACGCATGCTATTCTGCAGCTAATTTTTGTTTCCATAGCTACTTTAATGGTTTGACAGGTTCTGAGGAGCGAATGAAGGAATGAGTCACATGGGCATATTTAGAATGATCCACACATGGATCTCGTCCTATCCACCTATTTGAATTCGACAGAAAAAGGTGCCTATGCTCGTGGTTAAAGTTCAATCAAAGGACGTGATCCGAGAATGAAAGACTCTCGATTTTCTTTGACATAGAAAATCGAGATTTAACTACTTAGATTTTCCTTCTATCTTTCAGTTGTAATTTCCATCTGTAGGCAGAAATACCTCCAGACAGTTACATTTAAATCTGTTTAAATACCGACTGTTTTGAAACTGGAAGACAGTATTAATTTTGTGAACATTGTGTATGTTTTAAGACTCTATTCTTTTCATAACACGAAGAACATGTTCGTTTGTTCCAGTTCCTTCTTGATGCGTGCATAGTCTGATAGGATTTCAACTCGTTCTATTGCAGAGGTCCCCTGCACAGAAAGGAGGTTTCATTAGTTGTTTTTAGTTTAATTTCAATATCTCTATTTTGTCAATTCATAGTTAAATTTACATTGCTTTGCAGTTGATCCTTAGATTAAATTGCTTATCATTTCATATAATAAATTTATGAATGCTTTCTCAGAAATAGTTTTATAATAACTGTGTAACATTTTGCTTACCAAAAGCATCTCAAGAAAGTAGTTCCTCTATTTTCCAAAATTGGATTATGTTTGAAGCATTAGAGGATACAATTATCTTAGTTTTATTTACATGTTCTTATAATGTTTTACTAGATTAAATTCTCAATTAAATGTATAATTAAATACTTGTTAAAATCATATCAAGAAGATGACTTTGTCATTCTTCCAAAATTGGATGATTGAGTATTTAGTCATACAATAGTTGAGTTTTATTTACATGTTTTTATACTGCTTTCCTAGATTAAATTCTCAATTAAATGTATTATTAAATGCTTGTCAAAATCATATCAAGAAGATGACTTTGTCATTCTTCCAAAATTGGATAATTGAGTATTTAGTCATACAGTAGTTGAGTTTCCTTCACATGAATTTTAATTGCTTTCTTAGATTAATTATTTAAATTAAATGTATAATCAATTGCTTGTTAAATCATGTCAAGAAGATGATTTTATCATTCTTCCCAGATTGGATGATTGAGTATTTGGTCATACAATAGTTGCTTTTAAATTTCTTTGAATTTTCTTTCCATTTAGAATAGCATTGTCATTTCAATTCTTAATCATAGGATTTATGCTTTCAACCCATGGAGTAGAATTAGATTAATATAGATTAGAATTAGATTTAAATTCCAAAAATATAAAAGTCGTTAGAATAAATTCTACGTTTTTAGTTCAGATTATAACCATTTAAAGATTGATTCATTTTTATGCAAATTAGAATAGTTAAATAACATTTCATTTTCTTCCTTATTTCAAAACTAGTTTTAACATTAAACTTCATTAGATTTAGTTGATTCATTTCATAGTTCTCATTTCTTAAGATTAACTCCTTTAGACATAAAGAAACAAAATCCCCCAAAACAATATAAAAACATACACAACGAAGTAAGAAGAAGGTTAACTATGCATGTATAGTGCACCACACTTCATCAAATTACTAAACTCGGTTGATGATTTATGATAAGAAATTTAAGACATTAATTTGGATAAACATTTTGGCATCGTTTCCGGGGAAGTGTAATTAGGTAACCTTATTTCTTACATCTAAAAAAAATGACATGTGTAGAGAAAGAGATTCTATGGGTAGATTCATAGCTAGAGGCGGGATTTTAATTCCAACAACACCCCACCTAGACCACGTAGTGCTACACTACCATCTCAAACTCATATTCCATATTTCACTAGACATAGACTTCCTAAAGTCTTAAGGCCAGAAATCCAACCAGGAGGATCTCCTACTTTATCCATTGAGGCAGTCTTAGAGGAAGAAGATCCTAGATCTCCAACAGAAGGAGTAACCTTTTTCACCTCTACAGGAGAACACATTTTAGCTAAAGAATTAGAAATTCCTACTGAGGAAGAAGAAGAAGAAGAAAATTTCTTCAATATCCCATTGATAGAAGAACCAGAGGAAGATCAATTAACTTTACAGTTAGAACCTTATATTAGCTCTGAGGAATCTCCAATGGCAGGAGAAGGAGAAGGAGAATGAGAAATTTTAAATGGAGAAAATTTACTATTTGGAGGAGGAAGAGGTGGAGGAAGAGGTAGAGGGAACATAGGGGGAGGTGAAGGAAACAAAAGAAATAGGGAAAATGATAATTATTTTGGATTTCCTATAATTGATGGGGATAAAAATGCCACAATGAAAAATATTTCACCTTCCACTCTTCCAAATTTCCATGGATTAAAAAGTGAAGATCCTGAAACATTTTTGTTGAATTTGAAGTTTTGTGTAGATATTATGACTACTTACAAGACTCTCAAAAACTAAATCTATTTCCTGCAACACTTAAAGAAGCAGCTTTAAAATGGTTCATGGGTTTAGTCACACAATCTATTAGAACATGGAATGATATGAAAAGAGAATTTTTAGAAATATATTTGGATTATTGCATACCTATTAATCGGAAGGATGAAGTATTCAAGATGATTATAATAGAGGATGAGAACCTGGAGGATCTAATTGAAAGATTCAATTATAACATAAAAAGAGCTAAAATGGAAAACTTAGATCAAGATACTTTAAAATCTCTCTTGTTAAAAACCATTAGAGATGAATGGGTAGACATTATCAACATGATGGGGAGGGGAGACATCTCTCAACTCACATTACCTGAAATTGGTGGATTATGTATTCATGTCTCGAGGGGAAAATAAAAAACTGGGAAAAATCCAAGAGATCTTTCTCTCTCTAGAGTTAATAAATCTGCAACTAGAACAATAAGTAGGGCGGAAATTGGAAATATGTTTGATGAATTTAAAGCAGATAATTTAGGGAGTCTGAGTGAACATATAGACACCCTTAAATTACAAAACAAGTAGAAAGCCGAAACTGATGCCTTAGCTATTTTATGTCCTAAATTCATAAAGAAGCATGCCTTAAGAGAATGTCCTCTTGATGTAAAAGTCATAGAGACCTATGTGATTTGCTCAGAAAATCTTGAAACCAAGAGTTTCCCTTCAATCCCAAGTCTCAAGACTATTTTTCAGGAAGAAGTAACCTCAAATCCAATAGAACCTCTTTGCTTTGTCTCTAGAAGACCATGGGAGGGGCCACAAACTCAAGGTTTTAAAAACCAAATGTATACTCAGCCCCCACCAAATAATTGGAATTCTTGGTAGCAACGTTGGTCCCAACCTCAACCTTGGGCACAAGGAATGCAAAATCCCTATGGTAGATATTCTAAATACTACCAATATCCTCCATCTTATCCAAACTATCCTCCCCAATAATTTCCACAACAAAATCAACAACCCCAACTCCAAAACCAAAACCTACAACTTCATTACCATTTCCACAAAGACCAAGCCAACTACCTGCCCAACCATTACCAAACCCAAATAATAAAAATTCTCAAAATTCTTACACTATATAAGAATAGCAACTTCCAACTTACATGATTACTCCACTAGATCTTAATGATGTTCAACTTAGATTTGGTAGAATATTAGAAAGGAAAAAGCCTTCTGTTGTTATTCAAGAACAAGATAATTTTGATAAAATTTCTAAAGAGGGGACATCTCTTCAACAGAACCAGAATTCTAAAAATGAAAAACAAGAAAAACCAATAAACTGAACTCCTATCATAGAGCAACCATCAATATCTATTTCTAACCCTCCTTTTCCTGAAATATTACAATTTGATATAGGGGTAGAAAAACAAATAATGTTGCCTAATTATGATTTTCTAGATAAATTGAAAAAAATTTGTATCAAAATTCATTTTCTACAGGCCATTAAAGAGATTCCAATTCTAGCCAAAACAACAAGAGAGTTGAGCATGAAGAAACTAGGAAGTAAAACAAAAGAATTCAATTAGTAGGAAAATTGCAAACATTATGATGGGAAAATTTTCCATACAAAAATATTTAGATCCAAGAAGTCCAGTTTTAAAAACACATATCAATGGTATAGAAATTCCAAATACATTGATTGATTTAGGAGCAACCATAAACATCATGAGCAAAAAAACCATGGAACAACTCAAGCTTCCAAATCTTCAGTATACACCTACATTACTGCAATTAGAAAATATATCAGTAATCAAGCCAGATGGTGTATTAGAAGACATTTTAGTATCTTTATACTCTTGGGAGTATCCGGTCGATTTTATGATTTTAACCCCCAAGAACAGTATACACCTACATTACTGCAATTAGCAAATATATCAGTAATCAAGCTAGATGATGTATTAGAAGACATTTTAGTATCCTTATACTCTTGGGAGTATCCATTCGATTTTATCATTTTAACCCCCAAGAACAATCTAGGAGGACATCCACTAATATTAGGAATACATTAGTTGGTTACAGCTGATGCTTTCATTAGTTGTAGATCTAGTGACATGTATATCTCTGATAGTAATTCAACAAAGAAATTCACTTTATATCCTCCAGCAAAAACAATCACAGGAATAGAAGATGAAGAATGGATTGATGATGACAATGGTATACAACCTCTCTTTACTATTTCTTGTATTAGTGAAGATAGTCAAATCTTAAATTCAATAGAAAACTTTGAATCATCTTCAGAATATGAACATGATCATTTTCAAGAACAATGCAATATTGAATACTTGTCATATAGGCATATGTATCTATATTCTAGGGAAGAATTTGGTAACTCTACAGTTGAAATCTTTTCGTGAAATATTTTAATATAAACAAAAACTTGAAAATATTACAACAAGAAAAGTTAATCAAAACATTAAAACAACATTCTTTTTCATATGCATGGGAATACATTGACATGAAAGGAATTAGTCCTAAGACTTGTATACATCATATCTACATTGAGGAAAATTGTAAGCCTATCAGAAAACCTCAAAGAAGGATGAATCCAAATCTTAGGGAAATTGTGAAAGAAGAATTGCAAAAATTGCTGAATGTAAACATCATTTACCCAATTTCAGATAGTCAGTGGGTTTCTCCCTTAGTGATTGTACCTAATAATAATGGTAAGTGGAGGGTATGCCTTAACTATCAAGAGTTGAATAAAGCTACTCTAAAAGATCATTTTCCATTACCTTTCATAGATCAAGTATTGGATACATTAGCAAGAAAGAAGTATTTCTCATTCTTGGATGGTTTTAGTGGTTACAATCAGATCTTGCTAGCACCTGAAGACCAAGATAAAACCACGTTCACCTGTCCATGGGGAACCTATGCTTATCGATTACTTACTTTTGGTTTTTTTAATGCACCTGCAACATTCCAAAGGGCAGTATTAGGAATTTTTTCTGATCTAATACATGATTGTGTGGAGGTATATATGGATTATTTTACAATTTATGGGAATTCATTTGAAGAAGCTTTAGAAAATTTGGAAAAGGTTCTTAAAATATGTAAAGAAGCAAATCTTTTATTAAGTCATGAAAAATGTTTTATGATGTTTACTGAAGGAATTGTTTTAGGACATCACATTTCGGGAGATAGAATTAAAGTTGATTCATCTAAGGTTGAAATCATCTCCAAATTATCAATTCCAAGTTGTCAAAAGGATGTTAGAAGTTTTCTATGACTCACATGGTATTATACAATATTTATAGAAAACTTCACTAAAATAGCATCCGTAATCTTCAAATTGCTTACCAAAGATTGTGAATTCAGTTGGAATCCTGATTGTCAATTGGCATTTGAAACTTTAAAAGCAAAAATTTCTGAAGCACCCATCTAAAGAGGTCCAAATTGGAAACTACATTTTCACATTTCAACAGATGCCTCAGACTAGGATTTGTATTAGGAAAAAAATATTTAATCCCTTATGCCATCTATTATACAGGAAAAAATTTGACTCCTGCTGAGTTAAATTACACTGTAACTGAAAACAAATTTCTAGTTGTTGTTCATGCTATCAACAAATTTAGACATTATATCACCAGCTATGAAACCTTTATTCATACAGATCATTCTGCAATTAGATATTTAATGAATAAATCTATTACTAATGGCAGAATCACAAGATGGTTATTATATCACCATTCTAGATTGACCTTGAAAACAAAACACAGTTGCTGATTCTTTGTCTAGAATTCAAAATGTTAAAAATGATACTCCAATAGAAGATAATTTTACTGATGAATATCCTTTTGCAATATCTACTAAATATCCTTGGTTTGCAGATATTTCTAATTAATTGGCTACAAGAAAGTTACCTGCATACTTGTTTCCTAGAGAGAAAAGAAAAAGCATTCAAACAAGTGCATTGTACTCATGGGTTAATGATGAATTGTATAAAATAGGTCTAGATATCATCATCAGAAGGTGTTTCGAGAAGATGAAATTCCTAAGATTTTCAAGGCATGCCACGATGAACCCTGTGGTGGACACTTTGCTGATAAGAGGATTTCCTATAAAATCCTTTATTTAGGATATTATTGGCCATCCATCTTCAAAGATACCAGGGAGTATGTTAAAAGGTGTGACAACTGTCAAAGAATGGGGAAACCTGTTCCTACAGATGAAATGTCATTACAGCCTCAGGTACTCATCGAACCATTTGAAAAATGGGCCCTGGATTTTGTTCGACCATCAATCCACCATCTAATCAAAAGAAATATATTATGGTATGTATTGATTATGTCACTAAATATGTAGAGGCTAAAGCACTTTATTTAGCTAATGGAAATGTTGTAGTTGGTTTTCTCTTTGAGGATATTTTCACTCGTTTTGGTGTCCCAAGAGAAATTTTGACGGATCAGGGAACCCAGTTTACATCCAAGTTGGTGTAGAAGCTTGTGGAGAATTACAAGATCAAACATAAAAAATCCACTCCATATCATCCACAGGAAAATGGTCAAGTGGAGTCTACCAATAAAGTGATCGAAGGAATTCTCACTAAGACTGTACATCTACATAGAAAGGATTGGGCAAATAGTCTTCCTGAAGCCATATGGGCCTACCAGACTACATGGAGGAATACAACAGGACATAATCCCTTTGAAATTTTTTATGGGAAGCAAGTCCTATTTTGTATATAATTTCAGATCCAAACCTTCAAGATGGCAGTCCAATTGGGGCTTGACTTATCAGAAGCACAGATTGGAGCAAATTAATGAGCTTGATGAAATCAGGCAAGATGCGGTTCAAAGAACCAGTCTAGTCCAGCAGTAAAGGTCCAAATGGCATGATAAATATATAAAGAAGAAAAATTTTCAAGCAGGGGATTGGGCACTTTTTTTCGATTCAAAGTTCAAATACTTTCAAGGAAAGTTTCAGACTCATTGGCTTGGACCTTTATGAGATTGAAAAATTCTTTGATAATGGAGCAGTCAGGATAAGGACAATTGATGAAGAAAAGACACCTCTTCTTGTGAATGGACATCAATTAAAAGTCTATCATAAGCCAATTACAAAGGAGAAGTTTATCAAAATTTTCCAAGATAATACTGATATGAAGTTAGTGAAGAAGAATCCTTCTTCTTCCCCAACTTAGTCATTTTTTTATTTTTCATATCTAAAAAAAAAGGAGAATAAATAATATATATATATATATATATTATTCAAATAATAATAATAATTGGATAAATATGAAAACCAATCAATGATTGGCATCCTTATACAGAAAATATAGGATGAAAATCAGAGTTCTAACATCTTATATTTTCTATTCCATTCTAAAAATCCCAAAAATCTTTGTTCCCTTTCTTTTTCTAAAGCAATAAAAGAAGTAGTACAGAACTACTTCCATTTTGCATCTTTCATTCCTTTATGCAGCTGACATTCCATTCTACAGCTGATACCAGATTATGTAGCTCTGTTAAAATTTTCTTACAGCCTACTGAAGCAAGAATATTGAGCACAAGAAATTGAGAGCTCCATTTGAATATCATCATGCTGAAGGATACCCGAAGAATCAACATCAAGAAAATAGTAACAAAAGGTTAGTTCGAAAGGTATGTTACATAAATTTGTTTAAATAAAAAGATAAAAAACATTATCATACATAACGTAAATGATCACATGCTACCTCAATGTGTCATCATTTGATTTGATTTGGACTCACATCATGTCATAAATCGACCACATCATCTGCATCGTATCTCATAACAATCCACAACAGATTCTCCCATTTATGATTAAAATGGTCATATCCTACTTTTGTAACATATTCATCCATGTTTCCTAAAACCCCACCAAGTATTCATTTCACTCATATTTCCCTACAAACCCTCGATGTCCTTAACCAGATCCGCAACCCAATTCATTCCACACAGAGAAGAACAATTTTGAAGGCTAGACTCTTCATGATAAAAGACATGGGTTTGATAGTCAAGACTGAACCAGTGGGAGCTAAATACATGGAGGTATATCCTCAGATCAAAGAGATGTTGCAGAAGGTTAAGTGGCTTAGGTTTATAGAAAAAATTGACAGATTCCACAAGGAGATCACTAATTCTTTTGCAAGGTCTTTCGACGGAATAGGGGTCGAAATAGGAGACATAAAATTTTCAGTGACCGAGGCCTTCATAGCTAAAGCTACAGAGCTCCCAAGAGTTGGAGAGAGCTGGTTTAAAAACAAATAATTTCACAGTAAAGCATGGAGATTTTTCCTCAAGAATCTAGGTATGGATACTTCTATTTACAAAAAGGGTATTCCTAGCTCAGCACTCAAGAAAAAATGGAGAAATATGCTTTTATTTTTACAGAATTTTATCACTTGTGAAGGCAGATTTGGCTGCATATTTGTTTATCATATTCGGTTGTTGATGAAATTTTTGGAGGATGAAGAAATAAACCTCCCTTTATTTCTACTGAATAGTTTAAAAATAATGTCCACAAATGTACAGAAAAGAATTCAGTTTATAGACAACACTATGCAACATCATGGGTTGGTAAAAATACTTCTTGAATTTCATTTGAAAAGTATAGGAGACTCTTGGGATAGTTTCCTAATCATAAACCATTTCCAAGATGAGCCAGAGTAGCCTAAGGAAGACAAGACTAGAAAAAGTAGAAGGAGGAAGATTGATACAAACATTAAGGACAAGCCTTCACCTCCACTACAACAAGATGAAGAGGAACTTACCCTTGCAGAGTTGATGAAAAATAAGAAACAAGGTGGAGTTAAGACGAGAGGTAAAACTGGAAAGAAGAGCAAGGTTACAAGTGAAAAAAACTTAAACCCTCCACAGCCGGGGGGAATCTCTAGACTCCAAAGACCCATGAAGAAGACACCATCACAAGAAATAGAGTTTGTGAATTTAGAAGAGGAACCTAAAGTGTCATCACCCATCAATTCTCTCCTCCACATAGTCCTACACATTCTCCTGTACATAATTTTGAAGGCAGTCCAAGCAGAAGATCTCCAGGCATTGACCCAACACAACAAGAGATATATGACTATATTGAGTCATTAGAGAAAATAAATGCAGTAGTGAATCTAAGTATGCAAGAACAGCCTATCAGTCCACAGGAACCTCTAGTTCACACCCTCAAGCAAGAAATATATGAGACGGAGTTACTAAATAGGCACATTAAATAGGAAAATGAAGCTTTAAAATAGCAGAACCAATTGGATAAAGTCATCAGTGATAACACCATCCTATATTTGGGACTGTGGTGCAAAACAAACATAAAGCTAAAAAGAAAGAACAAATCTCTGAACAGGACAACCATCAATCTCAAGTACAAACTCCTTATGAGAAAGCCTAGGATGGTAGTCACCTCAATGAAAAGCAAGAAGAGAAAACTAGATGTATTAGTAGAGGTGTTTGAACAAATGAAATAGGAGAAGGAAGTTCACATTTTTGATAAAATTGCATGAGGACATGCAATGGATTCTTAGTGGGGGTATGTTGAACCTAAAAAATATTCTTTCTCTAACATCCTTTCTCATCACTTTTTCCTACTTTTTCATAAACCCATAACTCAAATAAATGAAAAATGACATATTTCATCTCAGAGAATGCATTTGAATGGTCTCTATTTTATATTTTGATGTTTCGTGTTATTTGAACGAATTTTGTAACTCGGCTACAGAATGCATGCTATTCTGCAGCTACTTTAATGGTTTGACAGGTTTTGAGGAGCAAATGAAGGAATGAGTCACATGGACATCTTTAGAATGATCCACACATGGATCTCGTCCTATCCACCTGTTTGAATTCGATAGAAAAATGTGCCTATGCTTGTGGTCAAAGTTCAGTCAAAGGGCATGATCCAATAACAAAAGACTTTCGATTTGCTCTGATGTAGCAAATCGAGAGTTAATTACTTAGATTTTTCTTCTATGTTTCAGTTTTAATTTCCATCTACAGGCGGAAATACATCTAGACAGTTAAATTTAAATCTGTTTAAATACCAGTCATTTTGAAATCGGAAGACAGCCTTAATTTTGTGAATGTTGTGTATGCTTTGGGACTCTATTCTTTTTATAATACGAAGACCATGTTCGTTTGTTCCAATTCCTTCTTGATGTGCACATAGTCTACTAGGATTTCAACTCATTCTGTTGTAGAGGGCCCCCGCACAGAAAGGAGGTTTAATTAGTTGTTCTTAGTTTAATTTCATTAGCTCTATTTTGTCAATTCATAGTAAAATTTACATTGCTTTGTAGCTGATCCTTAGATTAAATTGCTTATTGTTTCATAGATTAAATGTATGAATGCTTTCTCAGAAATAGTTTTGGAATAATTGTGTAATATTTTCTTACCAAAAGCATCTCAAGAAATTAGTTCCTATATTTTCCAAAATTGGATTATGTTTGAAGCCTTAGAGCATACAATTATCTTAGTTTTCTTTACATGTTCTTATAATGTTTTCCTAGATTAAATTCTCAATTAGATGTATAATTAAATGCTTGTTAAAATCATATCAAGAAGATGACTTTGTCATTCTTTCAAAATTGGATGATTGAGTATTTATTCATAGAGTAGATGAGTTTCCTTTACATGTTTTTATATTGCTTTCCTAGATTAAATTCTCAATTAAATGTATAATTAAATGCTTGTTAAAATCATATCAAGAAGATGACTTTGTCATTCTTCCAAAATTGGATTATTGAGTAATTAGTCATACAGTAGTTGAGTTTCCTTTACATGATTTTTAATTATTTTCGTAGATTAATTCTTTTAATTAAATATATAGTCAATTGCTTGTCAAATCATGTCAAGAAGATAATTTTGTCATTCTTCCAAAATTGGATGATTGAGTATTTGGTCACACAGTAGTTGCTTTTCAATTTCTTTGAATTTTCTTTCCATTTAGAATAGCATTGAAATTTCAATTCTTAATCATAGGATTTATGCTTTCAATCCATGGAGTAGAATTAGATTAAGATCGATTAGAATTAGCTTTAAATTCCAAAAAGATCAGTCATTAGAATAAATACTCTATTTTTATATCAAATTCTAACCATTTAAATCTTGATTCATTTTTATGCAAATTAGAATAGTTAAAGAACATTTCCTTTCCTTATTTCATAACTAGTTTTAACATTAAACTTCATTAGATTTAGTTGATTCATTTCATAGTTCTCATTTCTTAAGATTAACTCCTTTAGACATAAAGAAAAAAACCCCCCAAAAAATATAAAAACATACACAACGAAGTAACAAGAAGGTTAACGAAGCATATATATTGCACCACACTTCATTAGATTACTAACCTCGGTTGATGATTTATGATAAGCAATTTAAGACACTAAATTGGCTAAACACAACTCTATCATGCAATGCCATAACCTTGCAACAAATATACAAGCCTTTCTGTGGAATAATGTTTGAGAAAGATCTATAAGAATATTTGGGTGAACTTGAGGGGTAAGGTAACACTCCCACAATTCTTAGGGATCTAGGCTAACCCTCATATCGCAATATTTAGGTAATATAAGTACTTTGGTGAAAATTTTAAGCTTGGTCTTCAAATATGGTGTGAATATTAAGTACTATCTATTCGATGTATATAATTTTGATGAATTACGTGTGAAGTATATCAACAAGATAAGTGTTGAAAATTTTAGTAACAAATTAGCACCCTATTTCCATTAACATAGTTTACTCAACTATGCACAAATATTTTTTACATGATCATACTAAATAGACAACATTAAATCAAGCAATATCATTAATAAATTCAATTTGTTACACACTGGTTTAAGAAAATGAAATAACTTATTTCAAATCAATATCCTAAAACTAAATAAGGGTGTGATTTTTTCCACCCAACCATATGCTCAATTGCACCTGTCTTCGTTTGTCATTGGGATTAAATGGACCACCCTAATGAAAATTGTTGAGGTGATGACCCTTTCATGCAATTCGAACTATGAATCTCATAAGAATTGATTATTTCCAACCTCTAACTGAATCGTATAAATTACCACAAAATTAGCCTAATACATAGCAACAACCCTCCATTTCCTCTAATTTTAGTCCTTGGAAGATTCCCTTTATATATTTCCACTAAACTATTCGTGAAAACTCCATCAGAAACAATAGTTACGGTTAATAAGTTTCATCATATATTTATAGCCTCTTGAAAACCGACACATGTTATTTGATTTTTGGTTTATTTTCTATCCTACAGAATGCCATATGCAATATGTTGATTGGCATATGTTATGTCTTACAATGTACCATACCTTTCCGTCCCACTTGACACTCCCTCTTTTCCTTCCTGTTTGCTTGTTTTCCAAACACTATCCTTTGGTTCTATTTCATCATCATCTCTTCACCCTCATAATCACTGCCTCTTCTTCCTCTTCTATTTCTCTCAAGAAAAATCATAGTCACATATCTATAATTATTGTAGTTGGAAATCAAAATTTCGAGTTATAGGATTGTTGAAAATATTTTATGATTTGTAGGATGAAGATTGAATTGTAAAGAAATAATTTTATATTCAAAAACAAAATCGTACAATTTTAAAATAACATAACCACCCCAATTCACTTTAATGTTCACTTTCCCCACCTCAAGGATATTATTAGGACTCTCGTAGTTTGCAAGACTAGCAAGAACAAACGCTGCAGGGCCTACATCAGAACCACTTTGGAATCCTAGGATCTAGCCCTCCTGGATTCAGAGAGGGGTCTCTCTATATAAGTGTTTTAAGAAGATATACCTTTAAGGCTTATGATATGATATTAGGATAGTTATGAAGTACAAGGGTTTTTTTTGTTTTTGGTTGGGATGGATATCATCAAAATGAAGGAATTTTTTTGAAGGGTAAAGGTGTAAGCAGTTTGAAAGAATGGTTCAGTTGATAGGATAGGTAAGAGACAGTATCAATCCATTGGGATATGGAGTCACAAAAGGATTTAATTGCACAACAAGTTTCAAGAGTGGTTCATGGGGCAAGTCATCTATGTCAAAAGATCTCTTTAAGTTGATTTTATGGTCTGGAACATTAAGAGTGTTGTGAAAGAAACAAACATATAAGAAAACAAAGGGCAGCCTAAGATCAGGTAAGGACTTTGAACTTATCCTGCTTTCAACATACTCTCAAGGGAAAACATTTAAAACAAAGAATAGCCTAAGATCAAGTAAGGACTTTTAACCTAGCCTAGTTTTAGCATATTTAAGATAAACATAAAAGTAACCTAAGATCAATTAAGGACTTTTAACCTAGCCTGCTTTTGGAGTATTCTTAAGGGATATTTTCAAAGCAACTGTTGGAGATAAACTAGAGGACAGGGCTAACCATAAACTTCTCTAGTTCAACTTTAATTAGAAGAATTTTCAAGAAATTTCAAAGACAATATCTCAAGTTGTACTTAGGAAACATGGGCTCACCAACACTTCACTGGTTATACTCTATTGAATTATCCTTAAAGCACAATTAGAAGAAAACATAAAGATAAAGCTTATCAGTGAGATTTAGGGTACTTTTAGAAGTAAATACTAATCTACGTTTGCTATTATTTATCAAAGAAAATGGAACATAAGTAAAATAACAATTACAGTAAGAAAAACATCACCATTGACATAGAACATGATCCCATAAATTAGCTTGTATATTTGATGTTCAAACCAGTTACAATCTTCAAGTCCAGTAGGTCTTTACAGCTTCAAACTTCTCATCTCAACCTATCTTTCTTCAATTACTAACAGAGCTTCAGCAGCCTTAATAACTATTTACATTCAATAAGTATTCAACCAACAAAAATACTAGGCTCCTCATATGATATATATAGGTAGATTGAGAAGGTGGAGTGAAAAGAAGAGTTATTTGTTCAATTAATACAGATTAAATGCTTCTCGGCCTTTGGGAGGCCTAATGGAGAAGATATCTAATGTATTAACTCTGTTTATTGATTTTTACATTAAGTTTCATCAACTTCAGTCACTTTTGTTGACTTTTGAGGCTTTTGGTAGGCTGGCAATTACTTTCTGAACTGTCTTTGGCATATATCTCTGACTGTGCATTGAATTTGTATTCTTTTGAGGAAAATAATCTGGCAGGTGGCATTTCTGAGGATTAATTGCCTCACTAATGTGGCATTTTGAAGCGGTGTTTGTTGATCTGTCTGCTTTGTGGCTTTAAACACTGATTAGGCCTATGATTTGTCTTTAGGCATCCTTTAATCATATTTATTCTTCAAACTGTGTCTTTAACCTTTAATCTTCAGGTTAAGCCTTTAATTTTCTGGTTTAATGCTCTAACCTTTATCCTTTAATCTTTTGTCTTCACTTTTTCTTTGCTAATCTTCATTATTTTTCCTTTGTGTACAAGTGGCTTTCCTTTGCTGCGCTAGAGGGTTTGCTGAAAGCATTGATGGGAGCTTCGAATTGGACCCTTTTATCCCTTTCTTCATGCATTTTATCCTTGGATCGTTATCCAAGGGATTCTTGCCACTTGAATTGGTTATGGGAGGACTTTCAAGCCTAAGACACCATTAAACCTGCACAACAAGCAAACTGTTAAATTAAAACCTGTGCATTGGGGATTGAATACTTTCAGAGGCTCAGTATGGTGGTGGAGGAGGTTCCATAGGCGAAAAGGCAAAAAAACAGGGTTTGAATTTGAATATTGGTGCGAAATAGTGATAGGTGGTTTTGGAAAACCACGAATGGTTTTCGCGCAGCACTCAAGCGGTAAGTGGTATTCGCCCGAACAAACGTGATACCACACATCGAATGACACGCGTCCCTACCGAAACCACCGTTTTCTTGTGGAAGTTGCACGCTGGAGGCTTTCGGGTGGATTAGGCGCGAAACAGCATGCAAACCGTTGGATCTGGGGCTGTAGATCCAACGGCAAAGGATCAGCGCGACAGGTGGATAGATGTGTTGGAGAAAAGGCGGTGGGACCGGCGGGTGATGTAAGCTTTCTTGTCGCGGAGCGGAAAGGTTATCGGGCGGGTGAAAGGTGAGAGTGAGTGAGATGGCCATCAGATCAAATGCGATCGATGATAGAGATGGATTCCGGGGGGAGGTAGTGGACGAGGAGTCGGGGAAGTGGAGGGGTGTCGGCTACCGTTCGATCTGGTGAGATTGACGGTCCAGATTTGTTGAGAAGAAAACAAGGGAAGGGATTAAAACAAAGCGGGGGAAGGTTTTGTGGGAGAAAGGAGGATCAGGGCTAGGAAAAAGGGGGTTGAAGGCTTGGCGCTTGGTCATAGCACCTGAGTCATATGGCAGAAAAGGGAAGGGGGCTTAATCCAAGAGGGCTTAAAGCCTATATATATATATATATATATATATATAAGGTCGGAAAATAGACCAAAAAGTGGGTTTTTAAGCCTTTTGGATGTTCCGATAGGGTAAAAAGGGCGTTTTTAAACCATAAAAAGGAGTTTTAGAGGTTTTAAAAGAGTTTTTCAAAAGGAATAAAGGATAAATGGGGGTAAATGTGGATTTTTTAGAGGAAAAGATGAATGTTTATGGTGGGTGAAAATTAGTAACAAATGATAAAATGGAGAGGAGATTATGAAGGTGAAATTGATGGAAAATAGTCTGAAAACATCCTTCTTTTGTAACAGTAGGACTACTTTGAAGGATTTTGAATGAAGGTTTATCAATGAGATGGATTTATGAAAGATAATGAACACAGAGAGGCTTCAAGAAGTCACAGATTTTGTATGAAATTTTTTTCTTGAAGGCTAAAGACCTGTTTTAGCCATCTTTAGTTATGACAAAATTTTATTGATGGCTAAAAGATATATTAATAATAAAAAAAAAAAAGATAAACATTATACATTAAATTCATATTCATTTATTATAACATCAATCAATCATGACATTTAAAATAACACCATCATAGATCCATCTTAACCTTATATATATCAAGTGTCGAGAGAGATCAGAGCTTTTGAAGTGCAAACCTCTTTTAGAGTGCACAACTTGAAGAAAGGTTTGCACCTCAAAATATTTTCAACCCTTCTCAACATTTGATAGATTTGGAGTTAAGATATATATATATACCATGGAAGGAATTGCTCACCTTCATTTTTAGCAACAAAACAATAAAAAGTTTTGGTGATAGAATTCTTCATGAGATTGTAATTTTTCACTATTTAAATTTCATTTTTTAGTACATAAATAGATTGAGCACATTGAATATCCCCTTAGACACTTGGATTATGTAGACTACACAATTTCAACTTGCATTTTAGATGAAATTGATCAAAAGATATACATGGAAAAAAGCCCAAACATAGGATATTTAGACTATGAGAAATGTTTTAACCATAACATTTTTTTTTTCAATTGTTTTATATAATATATACATAGTTTACATTGGAATATTTACTCAACATGGGTATTGATATATCTTATTTTCAGTTGTTTTATGACGATGATCATTAACGTCCATTAAGACTCATATGGTCTATTATACCTTAAGAATGTAAGAGACCACTCATAATTCCTTAACATCTTATTTCTATTCTAAGAGAAGTGTTTCAAGATCACTATAGTTTTGTTGACTTAAAGGGTCAAGAAGGTTCGTAGTGTGAAAAAAATTAGATTGAATGTGAGTATAAGATGGAAAATATAAGAGAAAATGATTTTATTCAACTCCCTTAGTTCCATAAAGATTATAGACAGTTTCATCCCATGGTGTTTTTGGAATTGGCCAACACTCAGTTTCATTATGAAGCTCATGAGAATTTGTTCTTATTTTAGAAATGTTTAATTTCTTTTTAGCATTAGTCAATACAAATATAATTTTTATTTTCGAGATTGGGGTTGATCACCTCCTTATAATATCTTAGTTTTCTTTTCCTCTTTATATATATATTTTAATAGTAATTAGTAATATATATTTATAAAATCCACGCCCTAAACACAACAACAAAAACTAGGAGAGTTACATCAGGGCCAACAGAAAATATATTGGGAGGTTCTACCTCCTCTTCACAAAAAATGATTACTACTGACTTCCTAATGACACGTGTACAACTATATATCTTGCAAATTGTCCACAAAGAAACACAATTTTACAATATTTGCTCATTCACAATGAGAGGAATCCACTGGCATTTCATCCTCCAATTTTTCATTTACATTTCATTTTGTGGATTAAGGTTTCACTGTTGGGCTAGTCAACTTTATATTCTCCACATGATAATGTAGTGCATCTATTTTGTCATTTTGATGATCCATCTGATGTTGAAGGGTAAGAATTATGTCTGATTTCTTTGCAACCTCAAGGGAGAGCTGCTGGATAAACATCAAAAGAGAATGGTAGTCAAAATTTTTGGCTACAAGGGAATGCAAACAGAGAGGGAACTAAGGAGAGCCTTCTCCTTCACCAGGGTGCCTGTGTGATCCATTAGGCCCTTGTGGCAGGTGCTTCTATGATTTCTAACTTTGCCTCAAAAAAATTCCATAGAGCCCCTCAAGGAATGATGTCAATTTCATAGTAGGAGAACACCATCAAATTCCAATGTCACAGTAGGAGAACACCATCAAATGAACTTGTAGATAAAATTGAAGACTTATGCCAAGAAAGGAAATGGCAGGTTACCAAATTTTAAACCAAGTGTAAACAAAATTCCTGTGAACCCTTCATTCTACCGCCTTCCATGCATTTGGTTTGTTTGATGCATAATTCACCTCTGCCTTTATCGATTACCACCCATGTTTGTGTCGTATTCAACTCGTGTTGAAGGTGCTCCCTTAGAATTATGGGATAAAGAGTTCTGCAAGAATAGTGCTACCAGCCCAAAATGCTTCAATCCGCAACTTCGAATTCTCTTCCCAAGGGTGTAAAATCCAAGAATGAAGAAGGAGGAGCTACGATTCTTCACATTTCAAATGTTTACCCATCCTCGACAAATAAATAAATCATGTGACGAACCAGGTTCTCTCCTCCTTGAATGCTCGAGGTGATCATTGGTCTCCCTCATGAAATCAATCCTCTCGTCTGTTGTGGGCGATTCTATTTCTAAGACCTGGTGATTAAAAGGCAAATGTACGAGATTTAATAGCCAGATCCCACTGTGAAAATATACCAAGAGCAGAGTACATGAGGGTGCATGGCTTGCATGCTAGCCCAATGCCTTCTTCCATATGAGACCACCACCATTTGAATTATTCACTTCACTCATCATTAAATGTTCCTTACCAACGATAATTCTTGTAGATTTTTTAATTAAGCCTTGCTTCTCCACAATGATTCTAATGTTTGAATAGCCAGTAAGCATATAGGGATAGGTCATATTCATAACCATTTTCATGGAATGGTTTTCCAACTCCTTTACCCATTGACCTCTATTTTGGACCTTCACTAGACCACAATTTAGATTGCCTTGTTGGTCCACTTTTGAATTCTGGCTCGTTAGAACACAGAAGAAGCTTTTGTGCTGAAAAGCTTCCAATAAACTCATGATTCCTTGCACTGAGAATATTTAGCTTGTTTTTTTTTTAGGGTTCCTTTTTTTTTTCGTAGGAAATGGATGGTTATGAGAGAATCTCCCTCAATGGAAATCCTAGAATTCCATGGTCCTTGGCTAATATCAGTCCTAGGAGTAATCCACACATTTTTTCCATGTTGTTGGATTCTTTACCTAGGCCCCACACAAACTTGATTTCTTGTTGTTCAACGGGATCACAAAGGACCCCTCCCTGATTTGAAAACTGGAGAGCATAAAACTTGTAGCAAAATCTTTTACTTGACTTTAAGGACTTGTGAGATATAAGTTACAATTTGTCACATAAAAGTGAAAATTTCCACATAAACTTGTAACTTAAGATATATAGGAAAAAACTTATTCAAGACATGAACAAATAGAAACATGAAGCATCAAAACACAGATGATAACGGATTTCACCCAGTCAACTCTTCCACTAGGCCACGTCTCTAGATTCACCTCCAAAGGTCGAATCACTTTATTGTCTTTCTTCAAAGGGAATGTGGACAATGCTTTACAAAAAGGACTGAATCCCAACAATTTCCTTCTACTACCAAAGAGTTCTCAAGGCCAACACATTGCATACATTTCTTCAATACCTTAGAAAGACTTCCTCTCTTAAGCACTTAAATTTCTCTAAAAAAGACTCTCTCTCCATAACTAACTCTCCCAAACAAGATCCCCTTTCAAAGAGTACATAAGAGGTATTTATAGCTTTCAAAAATCCATAAACAAAGGAGAGGGTATCTTCTTAGATCCATATTCCAAGGAGAGAATAACTCTCTAGATACATTACAAGAGGAACTATGAGATTCTTGAGGAGACAATCTCTCAAAACCACCAAACATGGACCTTAACCAAAACTCAATGGATGAGAGGACATGCCATGAGACTCTCAACTCCACATAGGAGGAATCTCTAATAAAATCGGTTTCTATTTTACATTTTGTTTTTAAATTCAAAGATATGTTCACATCTCCATGAAGCATTTATTGTGCATTTAGCATTTTACATTCAAATTTATAATGCTCATAACCTACACTTCAATGACATGGTACTCTTTGGAAAACAATGTCAAGATCCTCGTGAATCACACCCCCTCCTAACACCCCTAAAAGTAATAATATTTTTAATATTATCCTTATTCTACAAAATGATCTCCTCCTTTATTCCCCATTGATCTAGCCAAGACTAGACATCCTTATGCCATCCCTGTTTGAGCCAAAGGTAGGGGTTTTTGCTAGATTTAGAAGCAATTTTAGGAAACCTCTTTGCATCCATGTTGTTTAATTTTTTCTTATACATAAAATATCTACTCATAACCATGCTTTAAATAAGGGAAAGACTTGCTTCAATTCTTAGTTGACATTGAAATATTTTACTCAACATGGGCAGCCAAATAGTTTGTTTATGATTTACATTGCCCCTTTTTTTTTTTTGTTATTCATATATTTTTAAACAACTCTCTCTCTCTCCCTCTCACGTTATAATATTGAAATATTTTACTTGACCTTATATATTGAAATATTTTTTTAATTCTCTTTCTCTTTTTGTGTGTAAAGTTTATATGGAAATATATTGATTAGCATGGATATTCAAATATTTTATTTGATGTTTACATTGAAATTTTCAAAAAGTAAAAGATTTACACATTTTCCTCACTTTCCAAAAAGAAAAAGAAAAAAAAAATATATATATATATATATATATTAAATTACTTAATATAAATATCGAAATATTTTATAATCGAGAATTATAAATATATATATATGATTGTAATATAAGATGGTTTAAAATCTAAGTATTTGCATTTTGAATAAATCTATTAATATTTTTTTTATGTATATCTATTTTTGTTATTGATTATAATTAATTTTGATTTTTATTTAATAGATATTTTATTTTTATTTAGAAAGAAACATATTAACATAATAAAAAATTTATATTTTTTTAATTATATTTTTCTTTAAGTTAAGAGTTTATTTTTCTTAGATGTAAGAAAATAGGGCAATGACCTAAGATTTAGAGGCATCTCGCAAGAATGAAAGCTTACCTAGATAATTCCAAGTTGCATGATTCTCCTTAAATAACAATAATGAATCAACCTGCAACTACCAATAATAATTGTCCCACTACCAATTTGACAAGTGAGTAATGATAAATCTCCTTAGTGTATTAAAATTATATTATATATATAATATATCTTTTAATAATATAAAATCTAAAGAATACACTCATTTAGGAGAGATGGATAATTCATGGTGGAATCATTAAATGTTATATAATTCCTCATACATCACTATAGGACAATCTCTATACGCTCTCTTGACATCATACCTACACCACATTGCATAAATCCTTCTAAATTAAAGTCTTAAGGGTATCTATCAATGTAGAATCGTGGTGTGAAAGCATCTAGAAGGCTCTCGATGTACAAAGACGGTGACCGACCCCACATTAAATGTTACTCAAGACTAGGCTCTGGACGTCCGACGACCTCACATTAAATGTTACTCTAGCGTACAGAAGGATCTGAATGTCCAACAACCCCACATTGAATATTAGCCAAAAATGGGCACATGATTTATTAAATACGATGCATATTGGTTACATTAATTTGTTATTTAAATATACGTTATTGTGATTGAGATCTTTAGGTGAAAATAACGTTATTGTGATACATTATTGTGATTTTCACTGAAAGATCTCAATCACAATTTATGAATCACAGAAGCAAAATTCCTAATATATGTTATTGTATTTATTCTTTTAACACTGTATTTTGTTTTATTTAGTGTAACCCAACCAAAATTGTCCACGAGAGAAAAGATTTGAGTCCACGTGGCAACAATCGAGAGAAGAAAAAACAACTACTTGTAAAACAAGTGTCATTATTTTAAATATTTTCTTCATCACAGAATCAATTGTTTTACTATTTTGGTAGCTGAAAGTCATATTCTAGCTGCTTCCATTAAACATTATAAAAATAAAAATGTTTGCCAAATTTATAGTAGCATATTTTTCCCTTATTAAACTGGGATAATTTTCTAAAAAATTTCAAGGAAAAAACTGAGAATAACCAATATCACATGCCTTTTTTCTATAATGTTTGGGAAACATCAAATCTCAAACCAACGGGAATGTTTTCTTTTACTTTGTTTCGGTGGAGTTTAATTAATGTACAAACAGGAATGTACCTTCATGATGATAGATATAGCCTTTTATGTTTATAGTGTTTGTGACATTATTTATTTGGTTGATTTTTAAAGTTTGTTTTGTAATATTATTATTATTAATTTGAAATTTTTTTATTTATATTATGGATTATAGAAGTCTTAGATGTAACATCATTATTATTATTTAATTTTAAGGTCATGATTAAACTAGAAACCAAATTAGTGTATAAGATATTTTTTGTTTGTGGGACAAGGGATCCACTTTCACATAATGATTTGTGATATTATTATTATTATTATTTAATTTTAAGGTCATGATCAAGCCAAAGTCTAAATTAGTGTATAAGACTTTCTTGTTTGTGGGACAAGGGATCCACTTCCACACAACGATTTGACTACTAAGCTTACAAAGACATACATACTTTACCCCTCTAAAGACATACTGCTTTACCTCTTCTGGTTTTGAACCTGTGACCTCGGAGGAGGAAACACATATGCTCTTAACCATTAAGGCCACTCAAACTACTATTTATTGAGATGACTTTAAACATTTTCTTTTTTTTTATTTGCGTATTAATTATTGTTAAAGATCATATAATATTTAATGCCATTATAATTTTTTTTTAATAAGTTGCATTTTTATATGTATAAATGGATTTAGTATTTTAATAATTTTTTAATATATTTAAATTATATCAACTTAACAATTTAAATTTATAATTTCAATATTTTTAATTAAATGTTAAGTAAAATTTGTCAAAAATATGATTGGAAAAAATCCAAAATATAGAAATATTAGCTTGTGTTTTATTCATTACCAACCTAGATCCATTTTAACTCTAGATCTGCCAGCACGAAGAGCGATCAAATCCCTTGAGCTACTTTGATCCCACTTGACACTTGGTGTGTTCATAGTTAAGATGGATCTAGGTTGGTTTAATATAATTAATTTCTCCTTACATAAGAATACCATTCGCAAGACTATGGATTATCAAAACCTAGAGCTCAAAAATCACCAACAGTAAATTAATTATTTTACCACAATTTTATTTTAACCGGCCTAGATCTATCTTAACCCCAGATCTATCAAGTGTTGAGAGGGATTAAATCTCTTGAGTTGCAAACCCCTCTTTCTAATACAAAACTTGAGGAAAGGTTTGCACCTCGAGAGATTTGACCCCTCTCATCACTTGATAGACCTAGTGTTATAATGTATCTAAGTTGGTTTAAGTGGTGCGTGGTCACACAAAATTTGTTGAACGTCTAATTATTATGATCATGTTAAATATGCTAAATATGTTTTAGATTAACCTGGTCATTTTAATTTTAATTTTTCTTAGTTACCACAATTTTTTGAGATGATAGAGACTCTTTATAACTCGAATGATGAAAAATGATGAGAATTTTTTTTTGAATGCAAGAGTGACAATATAATAGTGTTAAATGATAGAAAATGTGAATAATAAAAATGAAGTCAATTACAAATAGTCTTCATTGTGATGAATCTCAAACTATTTTCTTCTATTGTTCTTATTGTCACATCTATTAGTTTTTCTATTTTTCATATCGATCATTTGAAAAGGGTGGTTGCAATCGTAGGCCGTTCAAATCTTTAACTCAAGCTATTGTAGTAAACATCATACCTTGTCTCTCTTGCTCTCCATTATTAATCGCAGCTTTCTCCAAAGTCAATCATTGTCGCTTATGGAGTGTTAAATCCATGTTAAACCAAAGTAAGTTTCAACGGTGGTTGTTTTCTATTACTTCGTTTGAATGAAAAGTGGCTATAATGTTGAATGATGGGAATTGGGAATAATAAAAATGTAGTCGATTACAAATAGTTCACAGTTTCAAGAAGAAAATATTTCAGGTAAGTGAATATTTTATTTAAGATGAAAACTCAAGTATTTCATTTATGGTTAAATCACTGTAACTTAGAAATCAATATACATTGTTAATAACTTTTTTGTGCTTACATTGAAATCATTGCATGTTGTTAATCTAATTACTTTGAAATTAATGTACATCAAAAAGCTAGTTACATCAATTAGAAATCAACATCTACAGTGAAATCAATGCATCTAGTGCAAGGAATCAAACATGAGTAGATCAACATCTATACCGAAATTAATGCATATAGTGCAAGCAATCAAATAGGATTAGAAATCAACATCGACACCGAAATCAAAGCATCTAGTGAAAGAAATCAAATAAGATTTAAATCAACTAGTGCACTTAATAAAGCAAGATTAGGAATCAACATATACATTGAAATTAATGCATATATTTCAGTAAAAAACTGAAATATTCATGGCTTTCTAAAATCCAACTTCTTTTACCTTTCATGAAAGCGTTATAATGTTCAATATTATATAATATTTGTATTTATCTCTGTGTCTCTTTCTTCGTCCCTCTTGTATAAATTATACAAACAATATGTATATCATGGATTCAATCCGATCTAACAATGTATTAAAGCTAGATACTGAATCACTTTTACAAGTCAATTGTGGAAATTAAACACAATCGCGAATCACATGAAGCAAAGAAATAATCAAATCAAACCACAACACGGATAATTTCCTAGAAAAAGCTTGCTGCTCAAAATCCATCTTTTTTCCTATTGTATTAACCATGAAATCATGAAACAATTACAATGCACTCTTCTCACAAGATGGTGACCGACCCCACATTAAATATTACTCAAAACTTCGAAAACTGTAAACTTCAAAAACTGTAGACTTCCAACGACTCCACATTAAATGTTACTCTAGCGTACGGAAGGATATGAATGTCCAATAACCCCGCATTGAATATTAGCCCAAATAGGCACATGATTTATTAAATACGATGCATTTAAGCTACATTAATTTGTTAAATATACGTTATTGTATTTATTCTTTTAACAACGTATGTTGTTTTGTCTAGTTTAACCCAACCAGGGCTGTACACGAGGGAAAGGATTTGAGTCCACGTGGCAACAAGTGAGAGAAGAGGTAGCGACTACGTGTAAAACAACTGTCATTATTTTAAATATTTTCTTATCAGAATCAATTGTTTTACTATTTTGGTAGCTGAAAGCCATATTCTAGCTGCTTCCATTAAATATTATAAAACTAAAAATGTTTGCATATTTTTCCCATATTAAACGTGGATAATTTTCTAAAAATTTTCAAGGAAAAACGGAGAATTAACCAATATCACATGGCTTTTTTCTATAATGTTTGGGAAAACATCAAATCTCAAGCCAACGGGAATGTTTTCTTTTACTTTATTTGGGTGGAGTTTAATGAATGCACAAACTCAAATGTACCTTGAAGATGATAGTTATAGCGTTTTATGTTCATAGTGTTTTGTGATATTATTTATTGGGATGACTTTCAACGTTTCTTTTGCGATATTACTTATTGAGATAACTTTAAACGTTTTTTTTTTAATTATTGTTCAAGATCGTTTTATATAATATCTAAAGCTCTAATAATTATGTTTTTTAATAAATTGTGTTTTTATGTGTAGAAATGGATTTAGTATTTTAATATATTTTTAATATATTTAAAGTAGTAATTTAACTATTTTAAATTTACAATTTCAATCAGTTTTGAACTAAATGTTAAGTAAAATTGGTTAAAAGGAAAAATCCAAAACATAAAATGATTAGATTGTGTTTAATTTATTACTAGACTAGATTTATTTTAATTCTAGATCTACCAAGTACCAAGAGTGATCAAATCTTTTTAGATGCAAACCTCTTTTAGAGTGAAAAGAGATTTGATTCCTCTTGACACGTGGTAGATCTAGAGTTAAAATGGATATAGGCTGGTTTAATATATATATATATATATATATATATATATATATATGTTCCTGTACTCATACCACTACCTGTACCAGTACTTGTACTTTGTTTTAACATGTGCCTAAGCTCACTATACATGCCATCTTGTTGACCTGCCTGTAAAATTTGATCCTGCAAGTCTGTCCCACAAGAACTCATAACTACTAGGTGATTTACTTGTATCCTCCTACTAAGAGCATCCACAACCCTGTTCTCTTTATCCTTGATGCACCTAATCTCAAATTCAAACTCACTAATTGTGGTCAGCCATCTAGCTTGCATGACATTTAGATTCGACTGGTCAAACAAATATCTCAACCAACTGTGATCACTCATCAGTACAAGCCTCCTGCCAAGAAGATAGTGGCTCTACATCTTTAATGCATGAATGATCGTTGCCAACTCAAGATCATGTGTCAAATAGTTCTACTCATGCTCATTAAGTTTCCATGACTCATAGCATACTATCTTTCCTTCATGCATAAGAACTCCACCAAGCCCTCTCTTGCAAGAGTTATTTGTCTGGATCTACAATATTTAACACTCGGGCATTTGCCAACGATTGTTTCAATTGTTCAAAACTTGTTTCACATTCCTTTGTCCATTCAAATTTCTTACCTTTTTGCTACATTGATGTAATAGGATATGCAATGTGAGAGAAGTTCCTGATGAACCTCCTATAATAGCCCGCTAACCCCATAAATGATCTTACCTCATCCACGTTTCTAGGAGATTCCCACTCCATGATAACCCTTATCTTCTTTGGATCCACTATTATGCCATCCTTAGAGACCACATGCCCCAAGTAATGTACCTTTGTCTGGAAGAAACTACATTTACTAAGCTTAGCATACAACTGATGCTCTCTCAACAATCTCAACACTGTTGCTAAATGCTCGGGATGCTCTTCCTCATTCTTAGAATATATCAAGATGTCATCAATAATACAATAACAAACTTGTCGAGATAAGGACACAACGCACTATTCATCAAGCACATAAATGTAGGTGGAGCATTAGTCAAACCAAATGGAACTAAAACAAACTCATAATGCTCATACCTGGTCTGAAAATTTGTCTTGTAAATATCCTCTTCCTTGATGTGCACCTGATGATATATGGATCTCAAATCAATCTTTGAGAACATTGTTTCTCCCTTCAACTGATCAAATAATTCATCAGTACTCGGCAACCGATACTTTTTCTTGATGGTCACCTTGTTCAACTGCCTCTAATAAATACATAACCTGAGAGTATCGTCATTCTTCTTCATAAATAAGACCGATGCACCCCATGATGGTACACTTGGCTTGATGTATCATTTGTCAAGCATTTCCTTCAACTGCAATTTCAACTCTACTACTTATGGAAATTCTCATTTTTTATGGTGCCTTTGATGTCGGTGCTGCCCCTGGTACCAACTCAATATAAAAGTATACTTCTCTATGAGGCGAAAACTTTGAAATCTATGCTCGAAACACATTCTGAAACTATTGTAAAATAGGGTACCTTCTCAATATATATGCATCCTCATCCTCACCTTTATCACTATAGATGTCCACTACAAATAACACACACCCTTTTCTACAACTGCGCTTTGCCTGCATAGATGTAACCACTATAACTGATATTTCTTTCTTCTTACCCTATAAGACTCTTTGTTCTCCATTGTCATCCAAGCACTCAATGGCTTTGTCATAAAAATCCACTTTTGTCCTATGAAGAAACAACCAATCCATACCCAAAAGCATACTATATGATCCATATGGCAATGCATTCAGATGTGTTGATGTAGGCATACCATTCAACTCAAGTGCACAAGCTCTTACCCAATGATGAACTCTCTTCTTGGTACCTGTAGCCAACCGCACCAACCAATATTTTGCATGCACTTCTTTATTCAAATCACACTTATCCACCAAGTCAGGACTAACATAACTATAATTAGATCCAGGGTCGATCAAAATAGTCTAAACAACTTGATCACAAAGCTTACTGTCCATCTCAATGATATATGTATGATGAGTTGCTTGCTTATTATCCAACGTTGCATATATATGAGAAATTCTCTTCCCAACATCCCAACAATATGTGCCTCTTGTGTACTATAGATCTGAGGCCTAACATGTTGATTCTATTGGAAATCCATTTTAAGATTATATTTACCACATGTCCAACACTCCAAACGTCTTGTACCATCACCTCTATTCTGTTGTTGTGACCCATGTCCCTGTCTAGGTGTATTGAAATTCTTATGTAGTGCAACATTCTCTCTCTCTTCTGTATTCTAAGGTCTTGTTCTTTTCAACTGCCATTTACCTTTACCTTTATATTTCCCTTTCCATCCTTGCTGAGATTCATTCTTACAATTTGAATTCTCATAACATTATTTCAGTTTCCCAATAAATTCCTCAAGTGAATGAGGCTCATCATACTCAACACGATCTCTAAATGCTAATGACACTCCACTAACAAATATCTGAACTTTAGCCTTCTCATCTTTAAGATACAGTATATATCTCAAAAGCTCCAGGAACTTGGTCATATACTCACCTATCATCGATCCCATTTTAAGCTCATAGAATTCCTTGGATTTTCTATCGTGGTACATTTTTGAAAAGTACTTATTCCTTAAGAGTATCTTGAATTCATACCAACTCAACTCCTCTGTCCTGATGTCTCTAACCCATTTTACATATTCCCACCAGATATTCACTTTCCCTTTGAGACCAAAGATATTTGTTCTGGCCTTCATATTCTCTGTGTACTCATGCATATCAAAGAACTTATTCATGACAAGTAACCAAGCCTCTGCATCCTCAGGCTTCTTTAACTCTCCATCAAAATTAGGTGGCTTCACTTTCTTAAACTCATCCGATAAGTATCCCCTGTCACTCCTACTATAAGGATGATAACGATGACGATCATAGTGTCTGTCAGATCTAGAACTAGAATAATACTTGTGTCCATCACCTCTCCCATCTGGAGTATTCGAGAATCTACCACCTCTAATCATGTCATCTCTATCTGACCTATGACCACCATGATACCTACTGCCATATGCCCCATTAGTCCCATCATCCTGTCCATGGCTGATCTAGAGTGGCCCCTGTCTCTGCAATTCTGACAAACTCTGAATAATTAATGCATTGACTTATGCTTGTTTATCTTGTATCTACATGATTCTATCATTATCCGCTTTGCAACTCCTTATTTCTTCCTTCAAAATCCACAATGTTTCTGCTAAGTCAAAAGAGTGCCCAAAACCACATTGCTCATTTTATTCATATGGAGAATATTTGTCTTCTACAATCTTGCTAGTCATCTTGATCTCTTCCTGCAAGGCATACTATGTCAACTAAACCAAATCATAAACAAACCAACATAACTCAATATAATTTGGGGAGGACATCTCGTCAGCAAGACTGAATAGATTTGGAATGCATGTGTGTCATACATATGTTGTTATGCATGCAATGTGTCCAATTGGTGTTATGGTTGTGGTATCATGCATGGTAACTAGAAAGTGAGTGAAAGGATGATTATGTGATGATTATATGATTATAAACATAATTGAGTCAACATATAATCATCATTCACTCACTGTCCAATTACAATATATATATATATATATATATATATATATATATAAAAGCATAATTGAGTTAACATATAATCATCATTTCACTCACTGTTCAGTTACCATGCACGAACCATAACACCAATTGGACACAATGCATCCATAACAACATATGTATGACACACATGCATACACAATACATAACACTAACATGCATATCTAGTGGATAATCGACATAAAATCATGATAAACACATCCAACAACAACGCCATTAGCGAACACCATGCATACACAAATAGTGCATAGACCACAAACATAAGAACACATATGTGACTGACATGAATGCATGACCAACATGCTTCCCATCCAGTCCAAGGGGTGAACCATGCTCTAGTACCACTTTGTAACACCCTCCTCCCACATTTACCTAAGTTAACCGGTCCATTGGGGTAAACATGTGACGAGAGAATACTATGATCTTATTCAAATCCCCGTGTGTATTTAAGGAAGTGGAAGTGACACAACACAATCAATCCGACCTTCTACACATCCTACAGAACCTCCAAGAGCTAACACACCCTTCTAGGTGACCAACCCTTGAGGGAACTCAATATTTCAAGGGAATAAACCTCCAGTCGCTCTCTTTCCAAGGCATGCATGCGAATGAGAGCCCCAGTCAGTCCCATGAGCTTGCTTAAGTGAGAATATAGCCTCTTTTTACCAGTGTTATGCCAGTGACTGCGAGATTTAAGGCTAGATTCTAGGGCTAGGACCTAGTCACTACCCAGAACTTCATGGAATTTTATAGAAATGAAAAGTAGTAGGAAGAAAATGATACCAATGCAAATTCTTGAACAAATACTTGACTAGACCCCTATTAGCCATGACAGACATTTCGTCAAACATGTCACAAATATGCATTCTACAGTTCATAATAACATATCTAAGCATAGGGGTCTCATACTTATCTGAGAACCGCTAAGAAGCATTGATGCCTTATCACATTTGTTGCATTATCATCTATTAGGTCATATATACCTTGTTTATTCATTTATAAATCAAAACATGATGAGAGAAACACGTCTTCACTGTCATAAAAATTCTCATAACGAGCATATAAACACCATAAATAATAAGGATACAACAACCATAAATGCCACATATGAACCAATACATTTGCACATAAAATAACAAGGAAAAGAACTCTGATTGAATTCAAAATCCAACCCAGTATGGGACTACCATGTTCCACTCGACCATATATTGAATGAGAAAAATATCTCTTCAGCCAATCACCCCCATGCCATATTCCAAGCATGAATGTGGGACTCAAACCAAACAAATCAACCATGGATTCTCGAGGCTAAACCACCTCACCCTCGTCAATAAAACCAGGCTTTACCGCAATCCTCACCAGATCAATAGGCCATAAACAAGCATGTATGCATCTATATCTCTCTACCTAAATTGTGATGAATTTTTCCATCTCAACCTATCAAATTTACCATGTATCCCTCCATTATCATTCAAGGGATTCCTAAGCCTATGAGGTCTCCACCCTATGGGATTTACTGTGTATCCCAACCCGGTATTCCTAGGCCCAATCAAGGGTACTCACCATTGAGATTTACTGTGTATCCCTCCATTCATCGATCAATGGATTCCTAGGCTCAATCAATGTGTTCACATGCAGGCTTTACCGTGTATCCCATCCTGGGATTCCTAGGTCTTCTGAATAATCCCGAGACCACCTCACTCAACTTCAAGTCCATTCGAAAATCTAGATCAAGCAAAGCATGAGAATCCTATCACACCATGGTTATCCGGAAATGGCAAGGCAAGGCTGAAGAACACTGTCACACCTGGAAAAACCCATGCCAATGACATCAAGAGAACCAATAACACACATGCATAACCATGCATGTCAAATCTAGCAAGGAAATCACAAATGCATATTGATACTTGCAAGTAAACCCACTATATTTGTTTGATATTTCTCTTCCTTGCTTGATCTTTGCTTCCTCTTTTCCTTCTTTGCCATTCTTGATCAAAAGTTGAAATGCTCCAAGAAAACTCTAAGTGTCCAAGAGTGAGAGAGAGAGATAGAATAGAGAGAGAGATCCAAAACTGAACTGAAAAAAAAGAAGCCATGAACTGATCCTCAGATGAAGTTTTATTAACGTGGCCTCTATTTTTTTAATTTTATATCATTTTTCCTTCATTTTCCTCCTCACATGCAACCTGTGACCTTTCACCTTACTTTTCTCCTAATTTCCATTATTTTCATAAATAAAGTTCCAAAAAAAATTTCATTTACCTTTCCAAAGCCTTTACCATTTCCTTTGCCAATTTCCTTAGCCATAATAATTGAAATGAACACCAACACTAGGATGTTTTGCCCAACATTCAGCTTGGAATAAGTGTCCCATAAACGTGGTTATTATTTTTCCTTTATTAACTTTTAGTAAATGGAATTTTCACAAGGGTGGTTACAAAGTTGCTCATTCTTAACTCCAATATAATTAACAATACCCTGAATGGTCTTGAGTGTTCGACTAAAAGAAGAGCCATCATCATTATGTCAATCTCAATGAAAATCCATAGCAAGGAGAAAATTTTTGAGCTTAAAAATCCTTATCCCCTTAGGTGAAAAACCTAATTCATGGTTATGTGCTTCTATAATAAAGAGTGCACAGGTAGTTGTCTTGAAGAAAGGCCCGTAAATATACTGGAAATCCTCAAGTAGGCCTTGGGAGAAAAATAAATTCAATCTACCATGTCCAACATGTTGCTTTAGTCTCATGGCCTTTCAAATGAAATATTAATGTTGTATAAGTTCAAATAAAAATATACATATACTCATATGTACTTAAACATCTAGCATGGGAGGTAGAATGCTTCTCTACCAAGGCTAATTTTTCAAGTTGATTACATTCATCGAAGTTGACCCAGTTTGGTGTATTTCTATCAAATCTATATTACCAGGGTATACTTCACAAAAGTTATATTAATAAGGAAAGTTTCCTTACTGAAGTGGGCATAACCTTTGTTTGGCTAGTCCATGAAGCAACTAGATGACTAGGTCTAGATTTTGTTCTCTAGTAGGGAACATTAATCTTCATAGCTCCAGTAATACATGGTATGTGGTCCCCATAAGAGAAGAGTTCAATATTTTTGATATATTGACAACTCTATCATGCAATGTCATAACCTTGCAACAAATATATAAGGTTTTCTATGGAATAATGTTTGAGAAATATCTATAAGAATATTTGGGTGAACTTGAGGGGTAAGGTAACACTCCCACAATTCTTAGAGATCTAGGCTAACCCTCATATCAAAATTTTCAGGGAATATAAGTACTTTGGTTAACAATTTAATCCCGGTCTTCAAATATGGTGTGAATATTAAGTTCTATCTAATCTTTGTATACAAATTTGATGAATTACTTGTGAAGTATATCAACAAGATAATTGTCTAAAGTATTAATAACAAATTAGCACCCTATTTCCATTAGCATAGTTTACTCACCTATTTACAAATAATTTTTATATGATCATACCAAATATACAACATTAAATCAAGCAATATCATTAATAAATTCACGTTTTTACACGTCATTTTAAGAAAATGAAATAACTTATTTGAAATCAATTTCCTACAACTAAATAAGGGTGTGATTTTTTCCACCAAACCATAGGCTCAGTTGCACCTGTCTTCATTTTCCATTGGGAGTAAATGGGCCACCCTAATGCAAATTGTTGAGGCGATGACCCTTTCATGCACTTTCAACTGTGGATCTCATATGAATTAATGGTTTCCAACCTATAATTGAATTGTATTGGTTACCACAAAAAATTCCTAATTAATAGCAACAACCCTCCATTTCCTTTAATTCTAGTCCTTCGTATATTCCTTTTATATAGCATCACTAAACTATTCTTGGAAAATCCATCAGAAACAATAGTTAGGGTTAATAAGTTTCATCATATATTTATAGCCTCTTGATCACTGACACATGTTATTTTATGTTTGGTTTATTTTCTATCCCACAAAATGCCATGTGTAATGTGTTGATTGGCATATGTGTCGTCCTACAATGTACTCCACCTATCCATCTCACTTGACATCCCCTATTCGCCTTCATGTTTGCTTTGTTTTCCAAACCCCATCCTTTGGTTCTATTTCATCATCATCTCTTCACCCCCATAATTGTTGCCTCTTCTTCCTCTTCTATTTCTCTCTAGAAAAATCACAGTCACATATCTATAAATATTGTAGTTGGAAATAAAAATTTAGAGCTACAGGATTGTTGAAAATATTTTATGATGTGTAGGATGAAGAATGACTTGTAAATAATTAATTTTCTATAAAAAAACAAAATCCCACAATTTTAAAATAATATAACCACCCCAATTCACTTTAATGTTCACATCCCCACCCTGAGGATATATTAATATAAAATAAAACATAAACATTATACATTAAATTCATATTCATTTATTATAACATCAATCAATCATGACATTTAAAATAAAACTAACATAGATCCATATTAACCTTAGATCTATCAAGTGTCGAAAGACATCAAAGCTCTTGATGTGCAAACCTATTTTAGAGTGCAAAACTTGAAGAAAGGTTTGCACCTCAAAAGATTTGACCCCTCTCAATTTTTGATAGATTCGGAGTTAAGATATATATATATATACACACGATGGATGGAAATTCACACCTCTATTTTGAGCAACACAACACTAAAAAGTTTTAGCGATACAATTATTCATGAGATTGTAATTTTTCACTATTTAAATTACATTTTTGAATACTTAAATAGGTGGAGCACAATGAATATCCCCTTAGACACTTGGATTGTGTAGAATACACAGCTTCAACTTGCATTTTAGACGAAATTGATCAAAATATATACCTGGAAAGAAGCCCAAACATAGAATAGTTAGACTATGAGAAATGTTTTAACCATAATAATTTTTTTTTCCAATTGTTTTATATAATATATACATAGTTGACATTGGAATATTTACTCAACATGTTTATTGAGATATCTTATTTTTAGTTGTTTTATGATGATGATCATTAACGTCCATTAAGGCTCATATGTTCTATCATACCTTAAGAATGTGAGAGACCACTCATAATTCTTTAACATCTTATTTCTATGCTAAGAGGTGTTTCAAGATCATTATAGTTTTGTTGACTTAAAAGGTCAAGAAGGTAGGTAGTGTGAAAGAAATTAGATGGAGTTTGAGTATAAGATGGATAATATAAGAGAAAAATATTTTATTCAACTCTCTTAGTGCCATAAATATTATAGACTCTTTCATCCCATGGTGTTTTGGGAATTTACCAACACCCAATTTCATTATGAAATTCATGAGAATTTGTTCTTATTTTAGCAATGTTTAATTTATTCTTAACATTAGTCAATGCAAACACACACACACACACATATATATAATTTTTTTTTTTCGAGATTTGGGTTGATCACCTCCTTATAATATCTTAGTTTTCTTTTCCTCCTTAAATCTTTATCACACCACAATTTATCCTTAAATTTTGACAACAAAAAATACATTGGGAGGTTCTACCTCCTCTTCACAAAAAATGATTACTACTGACTTTCTAACAACATGTCTACAACTATATATATTGCAAATTGTCCATGTTGAGAATGCAACAAGATGGTGAGCTTAGTGAAAAGAAGTCGCCTTCACTAAGTGGGCTCGCAGGCTATTTTTGGCGCAAAGTATATTTCTAGACATGTCGATCATATTCTATGAGTTGCAGGATGCTATTTGTGGATGGTTGGTCAAGTTGGAAAAATAAATGGACTTATATTTTTAGACATATTGGGTGGAATTTATTTTTAGATTACCAGTCTAAAAATAGATATGTCGAATATTATTAGCTCTTAATAATATTTGGACTCTAAACATTATCTTATTCTCTTGGAGCACTTCAGTTAAGTGCACAGATGTGGCACGGGAGCTGACAAAAGGAATTACGCTATTCCTGAGGGTTAAGTGGAGCTATTGCATGGAGGACTTCAATTAGAACTCATGTGACAGATTTTGGTGGAGTTGTAGAAGTAGTTGGTGGAGTTGTGTTCAGTTTAACTCAGTTAGACACAGCTGAGCTAGTTGTATCTAGTCTAAATTATTGATACGCTAGTGAGAGTGGTGTGAATTAATTATTAATTAATTCACTAATTATTAACTCATTAATCAACTGAAGAATACATCAGTTAACTACAGTGCATGGACAGTTTCAGTGGAGACCAGTGGAGAGATAGGTGAAAGGGCAAGATGACTATCAGTTGTGACTATAGTGATGTATTGATTGCATCCAACACTTAGTGGAGATGCCAATGAGGATTGCGTAGTGAAATCCAGGTGGATTCGAGTTCATTCAGAGCCATTATTTAGCAGGGATTGCGCAGTAGAGGCAAGTTAGTAGGTGGTAGAGATTGGTGCATGGATTTGCAAGATCGGGACCTGATTAGTGTGTAGTGATTGGATTATACTGAGAGCTTGTGATAAGCTTTTTATTATGATTGTTACATGATCTATATGACATATATTATATATAGATATTTTTTGTTTTTAGCTTCAGGCTTTCCTGTGAAAAAAATTGTGTTAATGTGTGTGAATTTTTATGGTTTCATGTGTGCATTGCAATTGTGTTAATTTCCTCATGTGATGATCAATGAGTGGAATAGATTATGTATTGTGCATGAAGTCAAATAGTGTATGATCAGGAGAATCTTAGGCATATAACATATCAGTTATATAATTTCTACATGGTATTAGAGCGATATTGATCATTGGAGCAATTGCAAAGCATTGAAGCGGTTGAGTTTTGTGCTGGTGAAATTCGAATTTGCAGTAGTGTTTTTTGGTGTCCAAGTTGAGATGTCTTTCAACAGATTGCGATTGGAGTATTCCCTTGAGGGCAGCTCGAATTATATTGCATGGAAGGACAGGATGGAGGCGGTGCTGGAGGATAATGGGTTGAAGGAGTTCATAGATGCAGAAATTCCAAAACCTGCTTCTAGTGATGTTGCCGCACTTGACGCATGGCAAAAGAAGACAACAAAATGTTGAAGGATTCTGTTGGAAGGTGTGAAGGATCACATAGTGTCTAGCCTTCATGGTAAAGCTTCTCCATTCTTGATGTGGAAAGCTTTGACAGACTTGGTCCAAAGCAAGAGCGACAAGAGGAAGTTGGTGCTCAAAGATAAACTCAGGAAAATAAAAATGGAGAAGGGTGAAAGTATACCCAAGTACCTCACGAAGTTCGTCCAGTGCAGGGATGAGATGGGAAGTGTGGGGGTTACTGTAGATGAAGAGGAATTGGTGAGCTTGGCTCTCCTTGGGCTTCCGAAGAGTTGGAATTCCTATGAGGACTCTGTCAATGGTCGGGAGAAACTGCCAGGATGGGAGCGACTTTGGTCGGATCTTGTGCAGGAGGAAATAAGGCGGAGTACCAGGGATGGATCTTCATCGAAGAATGAAGATGAAGAAAATTTCACTTTGGCTGCCAAAACAAGGAAGGGGAAGAGAAAGAAGAATACTTCTCAATCCGGTGCGAAAGGAAAGAAGCAGGACATGTCTAAGGTGAAGTGCTTTCACTGTCACCAACACAGACATTACGCCACTAATTGTCCACAGAAGAAGAAAAATAAGCGGGCTACTAGATCTACAACTGGAGAGGCCTTAGCCTCACAGTTTGAGCTGGATTTTTCGCTGATTGCATGCTTGGTTTCAAGTGTGATGGGATCAGTGTGGTTTCTTGACAGTGGTGTGTCTTTTCATATGACCAGAGACAAAAAATTGTTCAGTGATCTGGATGAGAAGGATCTTGGAGTGCACATCGAGATGGGCGATGATGGTAGATATAGTGCGACTGGTATCGAGACCATTTCCTTTGAGAGGGAGTCTGGTAAACCTTTCATATTGAAGGATGTCATGCATGTTCCAGGATTGAAGAAGAATATGATCTCTGTGGCTATGTTGGAAGACAAGGGATATGATGTTGTCTTTAGTGAGGGAAAGGATTTCCTGCACAGTAAGGCAACTGGTGAAACCCAGAGGATAAGGGTTCGAGTTAAGAACCTTTATCAATTGCAGGTAGATGGCTACGCAACAATGGCATGCAAAGCAGAAGGAGTGGTGAGCCGGGATGAGGGCGAATTGTGGCACAGGAGATTGGGCCATCTTCACCATGACGCTTTGAAATTTTTGCAGCAGATTTCTACCGGGCTTCCCAAGGGTACACTTGCGCAGTCAGATCAATGGAAGGGATGTACTTTGGGAAAATTTGTGAAAGCCACCTTTCATGAGAAGGATAGTCACGCCACGAAAATCCTTGAGAGAATTCACACAGACGTGTGTGGACCTTTCTCAGTAGCTTCGACAGCAAAGAAAATGTATTATGTGATATTTGTTGACGACTTTTCTCGTAAGTGCTGGATCTTCTTCATGCAGAAGAAGAGCGAGACATTCTCAAAGTTCTGTGAGTTCAAGGCACTGGTTGAGAAAGAGTCGGGGAAGTAGGTGAAGGCTCTTAGGAGCGATAATGGTGGTGAATTAATCTTTGGCAAATTCAAGGACTTTTGCACCATAGAAGGAATTCGAAGAGAGCTCATAGCGCCTCATAACCCACAACAAAATGGGGTCGCGGAGCAAAAGAACAGAACGATTGTGGGTGTTGCACGAGCGATGTTGCACGATCAAGGCCTTCCCATACACTTGTGGGCTGAGGCATGCAACACTGCGGTTTATGTGCAAAACCGTTGTCCTCACAGAGTACTTGGCATGAGTACACCCGAAGAGGCGTTTTCTGGTAAGAAGCCTAATATTTCTCATTTGAAGATTTTTGGCTCACCTGTTTACATTCATGTGACGAAGGATGCCAGGAAGAAGCTGGAGCCAACCATAGAGGTTGGGATATTTGTGGGGTACACAGAAACACCCCACAACTATCGTGTGTATTTTTCAGATAGTCGGAAGACTATTGTGCGACGGGATATCAAATTTCATGAGGAGAAAGCGATGAAGTGTTCGCTTGAGAGGGAGCTACACTTGCATGCAGATGAGGAGCTATTAGTTCCTAAGGATGAGCCTCAGGATGTGGATCAGTCACAAGAGGAGGTTCATAGAGTGGAAGAAACCACTCATGCAGCGCCAAACATCAGAGGGCGAAAGCGCACTACAGAAGTTGAGCGACTGAATCTTAATGCAGAGAAGATTGTAGGAGCACCTACATCATAGCGCAGACAGAGACAGTCACCTGACCAATATACTGGATACATGGCTCTGATGAGCAAGTGTATCGTGACAGATCCATCCTCTTTCGAGGAAGCCGTGGAGGACCCTGCATGGGTAGATGCCATGGTGGAAGAGTATGATTCGATTGTCAGAAACAGTGCATGGGAGATTGTCCCAAGGTCGGAAGGGAAATCAGTGGTAGGTTCGAGATGGATCTATAAAGTGAAGCAAGCTGTTGACGGGAGCGTTGAGAAGTACAAGGCAATATTTGTTGCTAGGGGCTTCTCATAGATCGAGGGGTTCGACTATGAAGAAAACTTTGCACCTGTCGCAAGGTATTCTTCCATACATACCATCCTTGCTCTCTCAGCGCAGATGGGTTGGCACATTCATCAGATGGATGTGAATACTATGTTCCTCAACGGAGTCATTGAGGAGGAGGTGTACATAAAGTAGCAAGAAGGTTCTGAAATATTCAGCAGAAAGTCGGATGTGTGCAGGCTCAAGAGAGCGTTGTATGGGCTAAAACAAGCACCTCATGCTTGGTACACACAGATCGATAGTTATTTTACTGGACTTGGTTTTACCAAGAGTGAGGTGGATCCCAACCTATACCAGATTGTGGTTGAGGGTAAGTTGCTGATAATTGTACCTTATGTAGATGATTTGGTACAGGCCGGTGATGAACAATTGATACTCTCATGCAAGGCTGATCTTGCAAAGGAGTTTGAGATGAAGGACTTGGGCCTCCTTCATTATTTCTTGGGATTGGAAATTTGGCAGCGCAGTGATGGACTATTTGTGTCTCAAGGCAAGTATGCCTGGGAGATACTGGAGAAGTTCAACATGCAAGGATGCAAGCCTATCGACACTCCTCTTCCTGGTGGTTGGAGGAAAGAGGATGCTACATCGGCAGAGGTAGTGGATGCCACTGTTTATCGACAGTTGGTTGGTTCGCTCATGTATCTAGTCAATACACAACCGGACATTTGCTATGCTGTTAACTAGATTTCACAAGCTATGGTTAAGCCTACCAAGTTCTTTTGGAAGGCGGGGAATCATTTTCTGAGGTATCTCAGAGGCACATTGGGATATGGACTGTGGTACAGACAGTCGGATGAGTTGAGGCTGCATGGCTTCACAGATGCAGATTGGGTAGGGAGCCCAATGGACAGAAAGAGCACATCTGGAGGGATTTTCAAAATCGAGTCTACAATAGTTTCTTGGTACAGCAGGAAACAGAGATCTGTGGCACTCAGTTCAGCAGAGGCCAAGTACATGGCAACAAGTTTGGCTGCATGCAAGGCTATATGGATGAGGAAGATCCTGGTCGGGTTGTTCGGTTCACACTTAGATCCTACTGTCATATATTTTGATAATCAGAGTTGCATTAAACTCTCGGTTAATCCAGTATTTCATGATAGATCTAAACATATTGACATCCAGTACCATCATATCAGAGATTGTGTGTAGCGGAAGATCATGTTACTTTCTTACATTCCTACGGAGGATCAAGATGTTGATATCTTGACGAAGGCGCTCACCAGGAGCAAATTCGAATACCATAGAGGCAAGATCAGGGTGGCAGATAATCCCTATCTTGTTGAGAGGGAGTGTTGAGAATGCAACAAGATGATGAGCTTAGTGAAAAGAAGTCGCCTTCACTAAGTGGGCCTGCAGGCAATTTTTGGCACAAAGTCTATTTTTAGACATGTCGATCATATTCTATGAGTTGTAGGATGCTATTTGCGGATGGTTGGTGAAGTTGGAAAAATAGATGGACTTCTATTTTTAGACATATTGGGCGGAATCTATTTTTAGATTGCCAGTCTAAAAATAGATATGTTGAATATTATTAGCTCTTAATAATATTTGGACTCTAAACATTATCTTATTCTCTTAAGACACTTCGGTTAAGTGCACGGATGTAACTGCAATTTGAAATGAGAGGAATTACACTATTCTGAGGGTTTAGTGGAGCTATTGCATAGGACCAGTTAGAACTCATGTGAGTTTGGTGGAGGTAGAAGTAGTTAGTGGAGTTGTGTTTAGTTTAACTCAGTTAGACACAGTTGAGCTAGTTGTATCTAGTCTAACTGATTGATACACTAGTGAGAGTGGTGTGAATTAATTATTAATTAATTCACTAAATATTAAATCATTAATCAATTGAAGAATACACCAGTTAACTATAGTGCATGGACAGTTTCAGTGGAGACCAGTGGAGAGATAGGTGAAAGGGCAAGATGACTATCAGTTGTGACTATAGTGATGCATTGATTGCATCCAACACTCAGTGGAGATTCCAATGAGGATTGCACAGTGCAAGCCAGGTCAATTCGAGTTCATTCAGAGCCATTCTTCAGAAGGGATTGCGTAGTAGAGGCAGGCTAGCAGGTGGCAGAGATCGGTGCATGGATTTGCAAGATCAAGACCTGATTAGTGTGTAGCGATTGTATTATACTGAGAGCTTGTTATACGCTTTGTATTATTATTGTTACATGATCTCTATGACATATATTATATACAGATAGTTGGGGTTTTTAGCTTCAGGCTTTCCCGTGAAAACAACTGTGTTAATGTGTGTGAATTTTTATGGTTTCATGTGTGCATTGTAATTGTGTTAATTTCCGCATGTGATGATCAATTAGTGGAATAGATTCTGTATTGTGCATGAAGTAAAATAGTGTATGATCAGGAGAATATTAGGCATATAACATATCAGTTATATAATTTCTACAGTCCACAAAGAAACACAACTTTACAATATTTTCTCATTCACAATGAGAGGAGTCCACTGACATTTCATCCTCCAATTCTGCATTTACATTTCCTTATGTGTATTGAGGTCTCATTGTTGGGATGGTCAACTGTATATTCTCCACATGATGATGTAGTGCATCTATTTCATCATTTTGACAATCCATTTGATGTTGAAGGGCAAGAATTTTGTATGATTTCTCTCAACCTGGAGGGAGATCTGTTGGATAAGCATCAAAAGAGAATGGTAGTCGACATTGTTGGCTACAGGGGGAATGTAGACAAAGAGGGAACGAGGGGGGGGGGGGGGGGAGGCTTATCCTTCACCTAGGGTGTTTGTGGGTCCTTCTTGACAAGTGTTTCTCTAATTTCTAACCCTATATCCATGTAATTCCCTAGAGCCCCTGGAGGAATGATGCCAATGGCATAGTAGGAGAACACCATCAAATGAACTTGTAGATAAAATTGAGAACTTATGCCAAGAAAGGAAATGGAAGGTTATCAATTTTTGAACCAAGTGTAAACAAAATTCTTGTGAGCCCTTCAATCTACTGCCTTTCATGCATTTGGTTTGTTTGATGTCTAATTTTCCTTTTCCTTTATTGACTACCACTCGTGTTTGTGTCGTATTCAACTCGTGCTAAAGGTGTTCTTTGAGAATTTTGGGATGAAGAGGACAAGACAATATTGCAAGACTAGTGCTACTAGCTAAAAATGTTTTAATCCCCAACTCAGACTTCTCTTCCCAAGGGCGTAAAATCCAGGAATGAAGAATGGGGAGCTAGGATTCTTCACACTTCAAATGTTTACTCATCCTCAACAAATAAATAAATCCTATGACGAACCAGGTTCTCTCCTCCTTGAATGCTTGAGGTGATCGTTGGTTCTCCCACATGAAATCTATCCTCCATTTTGGTGTGGGCGACGTTATTTCCAAGACCCGGTGATTGAAAGACACACATACAAGATTTAATAGCCAGATTCTGTCGTGAAAATATACCAAGAGAAGAGTACATGAGGTCATGTGGCATGCATGCTAGCCCAATTCCTCCTTCCATATGAGACTACTTCCATTTGAATTATTCACCTCACTCGTCATTAAATGTGCCTTACCAACGATGATTCTTGTAGATTTGTTAATTAAACCTTGCTTCTCCATAATGATTCTAATTTTTGCATAGCTTGTAAGCATAGAGGGATTTTTCATATGCATAACCATTGTCACATAATGGTTTTCCAACTCCTTTACCCATTGACCTCTATTTGGACCTTCATCAGACCACAAGCTAGATTGGCTTGTTGGTCCATCTTTTAATTTTGGCTCCTTAAAACATGGAAGAAGCTTTTGTGTTGAAAAGATTCCAATAAACTCATGATTATTTGCACTAATAAGATTTAGCTTGTTTTTCTTGGAGGGTACCTTTTTTTTGTAGGAAATGGATGGTTATGAGAGAATCCCCCACAATGAAAATCCTAGAAATACCATGATCGTTGTCTAATATCAATCCTAGGAGTAGTACATACATTTCTACCATGTTGTTGGATTCTTTACTTGGCCCCACACAAACTTAATTTCTTGTTGTTCAATGGGATCCCAAAGGCTCCCTCCTTAATATGAAAACCATGGAGCATAAAACTTGCAGCAAAATCCTTTACTTGACTGCAAGGACTTGTGAGATATAAGTTACAATTTTTAACATAAAAGTGAGCATTTTCTCATAAACTTGTAACTTAAGATGTATATAAAAGAACTTATTCAACACATGAACAAATACAAATTTGAAGCATCAAGACAGAGATGATAACATAGTTCACCCTGTCAACTCTTCCACTGGCTACGTCTCTGGATTTGCCTCCAAAGGTCAAATCACTTTATTGTCATTGTTCAAAGGGAAAGTGTATAATGCTTTACAAAAAGGACTGAATCCCAACAGTTTCCTTCTACTACCAAAGGGTTCTCAAGGGCATCACATTGCATACATTTCTTCAATACCTTAGAAACGCCTCCTCTCTTGAGCATTTAAAATTCTCTAACCAAGACTCTCTCTCCACAACTAACTCTCCTAAAACTCCCCCAAGAAAGCTCCCCTTTCAAAGAGTACATAAGAGGAATTTATAGATATCAAATATCCATAAACAAATGAGAGGATATCTCCTTAGATCCCTATTCCAAGGAGAGAATAAGTCTCTATATCCATTAAAAGAGGATCTATGTGATTCTTGAGGAGACAATCTCTCAAAACCACCAAACATGGACCTTAACCAAAACTCAAAGGATGAGAGGAAATCCATGAGAGTCTCAACTCCACATTGAGATTATAGATTGATTTTGAGGAGGAATCTCTCATAAAAACAATTTCTATTTTACAATTTTGTTTAAAATTTAAAGATATGAGCACATCTCCATGAAGCAATTATCATGCATTTAACATTTTACATTCAAATTTATAATGCTCATAACCTACGCTTCAATGACATGGTATTCTTTGGAAAACAATGTCAAGATCCTCATGGATCACTCCCCCTCCTGCCACCCCTAAAAGTAATAATATTTTTAATAGTATCCTTATTTTTCAAAATGATCTCATCATTTATTCCCCAATGGTCTAGCCAAGACAAGAAATCCTTATGCCATCCATGTTTGAGCCAAAGGTGTGGGTTTTGGCTAGAGTTAGAACCAATTTTATGGAACCTCTTGGCATCCTTGTTGTTTAACTTTTTCTTATACATTAAATATCTATTCATAACCATGCTTTTAATAGGGGAAAGACTTGCTTCAATCCTTAGTTGACATTGAAATATTTTACTCAACATGGGCATCCAAATATTTTATTTATGATCTACATGGCCCCTTTTTTTTTTTTTTTGGGTTATTCATATATTTTTAAATGTCTCTCTCCCCCTCTCACATTATAATATTCAGATATTTTCCTTAACCTTGTATATTGAAATATTTTTTTAACTCTCTCTCCCTTTGTGTGTGTAAAGTTTATATTGAAATGTATTGATTAACATGGATATGCAAATATTTTATTTGATGTTTATGTTGATTTCTTCTTTCAAGAAGTAAAAGATTTACACATTTTCCTGGCGTTCGAAAGGAAAAAAAATAATCTTTACTTTATTTAGCTATTGGTATAAAATTAATTTACCTAATTTAAATACCGAAATATATGATTGTAATATAATATGGATTATAAATTTAAGTATTTTCAGTTTGAAGAAAGTTATTAATATTTTTATGTATATCTATTTTTGTTATTGAGTATAACTAATTTTGATTTTGATTTACTAAATATTTTATTTTTATTTATAAAAACATATTCACACAATAAAAATGAAGATTGAGAGATATCTGGCAAGAGTGAAAGCTTACCCTTGAGCATCATTAGATAACTCTAGGTAACATGGTTTTCCTTAAATAACAATGATGAATCGACATGCATTTATGGATAACTGCCAATGATAATTGTCCCACTACCAATTTGACAAGTAATGATAAATTTAATCACTATATTAAAGTTATATTATACATCTTGAGTGGGCCTAATGGTTAAGAGCATGTGTTTCCTCCTGTAACTTCTCCTAAGAAGTTACAGGTTCAAAACCAGAGGGGGTAGAGTATGTATTCCTTCGTAGACTTAGCAGTCAAATTGTTGCGCGGAGATGGGTCCCTTGTCCCACAAATAAGGGGGTCTCATACACCAATTTAGTGTTTGGTTTGGTGGAGGTGGGTCCCTTGTCCCACAAATAATGGGGTCTCATACACCAATTTAGTGTCTATTTTAGCGGAGGTGGGTCCCTTGTCCCACAAATAAAAAGGTCTCATACACCAATTTAGTGTCTAGTTTGACCATGTTAAAATTAAATTATTGTTATTATTTGTAAAATGCCTCTTTTAAAATAACCCACTTAATATAAAATCTAAAGAATCCACTCACTTAGAAGAGATGGAGAATTCATCGGTGGAATCATTAAATGTTATCCAATTCCTCATACATCACTATAGTACTATCTCTTTTTGGCTTACCTCTGGAAGTTGGTACAGTAATGAAATACCCCGCTTTGTTATTCTTCAATCTTATCGAACCATGGGGCTCAACTGTTGCTAAAAATACATTCCCTAATATACAATCAATAGGGATATCTCCTACTGCAAATTTCAATTTAAAGCAGTATGTATCAAAACAAATAGCAGCTTCAGGAACTTCGTACTGGAGGGTTTTTTCTCCTAACCCTGTAACTTTTCTTGTGGCCGATACCCAGTACTTTGAGGGAATAGCTTTCTTATTAAAAATATTGACATCTGCTTATGAGTCTAATAACGTAGTTAGAGAAAACATCTCTCCTTTAATACAGACATTGATTTTTATGTGATGTTGCTGGTATTCGATGGCTAATACCCGCATTTCTTTGAATCCTAATGTAGGATCTATATTACCTTCGGAAATTTCAACTTTTGATCCTTTATAGGGAGCAACATGCAATGTATAATTTGTAGTATGGCCTGAAATAGGCTGTGCAACCTCCTGTTTCCCTTTTTCAAGCTGAGAAACTTGGGATTTTAAAGCAGAAATTTCAGTTTTTAACATATGGATTTCTCTACTCACCTCCCCCAAAGTGAGTGGACAAACTTTGCTCTACTGGTGATCCCTTTGATAGGCCTTAGTATTTCTTTCATAAGAAGCTTCAAGAAAGATGAGCTTCTTACTAGCACTTCTACTGGATGAACTGCTCTGTTGCATGAATGTTTCCAGCAATTTATTCTTGAGGTCCCCTTCATAGCACGAATCTGGGAAAAGATTTTCATCTCATCTTCGTCTGATTGAGCCATGAGAACTTTCAGTTTGTGTGAAAATTATTCTGCAAGAGATTTGTCAGATGAATACTCAGATTCATGACTAGAGGAACAACCACATTTGTAGTTTTCAGAATCTGAGCAGTAACAATGTGCTTGAAGTTCTTCTAAGGAAGAATTAGAAGAGGATTCATTTGTAAAATACATCTTTTAAAATAACCCACTTAATATAAAATCTAAAGAATCCACTCACTTAGAAGAGATGGAGAATTCATCGATGGAATCATTAAATGTTATCTAATTCCTCATACATCACTATAGTACTATCTCTTTTTGGCTTACCTATAGAAGTTGGTACAGTAATGAAATACCCCGCTTTGTTATTCTTCAATCTTATAGAACCATGGGGCTCAACTGTTGCTAAAAATACATTCCCTAATATACAATCAATAGGGATATCTCCTACTGCAAATTTTAGTTTAATGCAGTGTGTATCAAAACAAATAGTAGCTTCAAGAACTTCGTACTGGAGGGTTTTTTCTCCTAACCCTGTAACTTTTCTTGTGGCCGATACCCAGTACTTTGAGGGAATAGCTTTCTTATTAAAAATATTGACATCTGCTCCTGAGTCTAATAACACAGTCAGAGAAAACATCTCTCCTTTAATACAGACATTGATTTTTATGTGATGTTGCTAGTATTCGATGGCTAATACCCACATTTCTCTGAATCCTAATGTAGGATCTATATTACCTTCGGAAATTTCAACTTTTGATCCTTTGTAGGGAGCAGCATGCAATGTATAATTTGTAGTATGGCCTGAAACAGGCTGTGCAACCTCCTGTTTCCCTTTTTCAAGCTGAGAAACTTGGGATTTTAAAACAGAAATTTCAGTTTTTAACATATGGATTTCTCTACTCACCTCCCCCAAAGTGAGTGGACGAACTTTGCTCCGCTGGCGATCCCTCTGATAGGCCTTAGTATTTCTTTTGTAAGAAGCTTCAGGGAAGATGGGCTTCTTACTAGCACTTATGCTGGATGAACTGGTCTGCGGCATGAATGTTTCCAGCAATTTATTCTTGAGGTCCCCTTCCTCCATAGCACGAATTTGGGAAAATATTTTCATCTCATCTTTGTCTAATTGAGCCATGAGAACTTTCAGTTTGTGTGAAAATTCTTCTGCAAAAGATTCGTCAGATGAATAATCAGATTCATGACTAGAGGAACAACCACATTTGCAGTTTTCAGAATCTGAGCAGTAACAATGTGCTTGAAGTTCTTCTAAGGAAGAATTAGAAGAGGATTCACTGAAAGAATCTGAAGAATAATCTTCTTCAGCTTGCTGAATGAATAGTTGTGGACAGTTTTCGGCTTTGTAAAAAGTAGATCCACACCTGCTACATTTTTCTTCTACTTTCACAAATTTCTTGCCTTTATTCTGTGGCTATGCATTTTTGCCATGATTTTTCTTAGATGCTTCACCATCTGGGCATCTATTTGATGTATGGCCTTGCTTGCCACATAGCCAACATACAAGTTGTTTTAGTTTTTCTGTCTTCTAAGATCTGGGATGAATATCAGAACGCTGGTAATAATGTGTCTTAGGGACATATTTATAATATCCCTTTTTATTTCTGGAGGGCCTTGAAGAGGGCTTAGAGGAAAATCTTCTCTTATTGGATTTGGTGATGAACCTTTCTCTTTTCTGTGCTTTCTTTGCCCGTCTCTTTATCTTTCTGTGTTTTACCAAAGGATCATCAATGGTAATTCCATATTTACTGGAGAAAGATTTAGTGCCTGGAAATATATGCATTTTCTCAATCGACTTATGCATCTTAGAACTTGTACAAAGGGTTATTAATAGCTTTGTAATTGTAGCATATTTTTCTCCCCATGTATATACTTCAAAGGGAAATTGAAATGATTCTTGCAGCGTGATGATAGCCAAAATTTTAGAAGGTAGAGTTGCAAGATACTCTTGCTTCCACAGAAAATTTTTAGGATCTTTGACAAGATAGATCCTTCCCATCCAGTCTCTGTGGAAATCTTCACACTGATTTATATTCATATATTTCAGGTTCATCAAAACAATTTCATTTTTTTTAGAGACAATGGTCTCTGTACCGCACCAGTGTTCCATGATCATGGAAGTCACTGCTCCAATCATATTATTGATTGGCGTTCCATCAGGATGAAATTCAACATCTCCATTTTCATCTTTTAAAACTTCTTTCTCCATTTTCTCAATCAAGGCTGGAGAATATTCTAACTCCCACCATCTAGCCAATGTACCAGTAAAACATTGAATCAGTGTTTTGCATGATTCAACTTCTGACTTACCACCAACACACATTAATTTGTATTCATCCATCATTTGATCAAGCATTTTCCTGATTTGACCCATAGTGAGGTTATCAACGTTCCATTCTTTATGGTTATTTGGATAGAACTGGTGTGTTTCAGGAAGTTTACCCATCCCATTCAGACCGGGGGGTGGATATCTGGTATACTGACTTTCTAAAGGCTCATATACAGGGAGGACCTGGGTTTCATACTCAGGTTCTTGGAACAAACTGGCAATGTTAATCTGTTCATCTGATGACTCTTTCTATGGGCCTTTGAGAGGTCTGGCCAACTTCTTTAGGAAATAGGTGAGGGAATTTATCAACAGGGCTTTGTATATGGACACTCTTTCTTCTATGAAGATAAGAAGTTGGGACTGGCTTATCTGTCTTATTTGGATTCAATTTATCAAAATTTTCAGACAGATTTGTAATAAGACTTCTAGTGGAAACAGATTCAGACTTCCACTTCTTCAATCCTGTTTAAGGATTCTTTAGAATATGATTTAACTAGGGAAGAATCATACTGTACAGAATTCAAAACATTATTTACATTATTAACAAAGACTTGTACTCTATCAAGTTGTTCCTTCACCATACTTGACTTTGCTACATTTCTTTCTAGTCTAGTAAGAGTTGTATTAGTCCAATTCAGCTGTTCACTAGCTTTTTGGATTATGCCATCAATACCCAATGCAGAGTCGTCTTTCAAAACCAAAGGAATAGCTTTAGCAGTGTTTTGTGCTTCCCCTAAAAGGATACCTTTATAAGGGGGAAAAGTAGTAGTCGTCTCAATTATACTACCATCTAATGCTGACCATGAATGGGTTGATGATGATGCTGTAGAATCAGTCATCAGAACTATATCAGACTCTTTTCTTTTCTTCCAGGAATAGAAAGATATCCAGATATTCTTTCCTTCCATGTATTCTTTCCATTGTTCAGACAGTCTGATTTTTTCTTCACAGGAATGTGTTAGGCCAAAAGAATCAGCGTCAGGATTTGTATAGATATCCCAGTTAAGCATTTGTTTCATCCATTGAGCTGGGACTTTGTGTTTAGGACATCCATCCATAAGTGCGAAGAACTTCTGTATCTCCATGACTGAAGGCCTTTTACAGTCAGCAAGAAAATCTCTGAATCTGCATTCAGGAATCAAATCATTCTTTTGCTCAAGATATCCCAATCCATATCTTGGCATATTACTGAGTCTCATATTGCTAAATATTTCTGTTAATCTTGGATCTTCACCTTCAAGAGTTGGTACTTCATGCATCATGAGAACATGTTCTGACTCATGTGGGAAAGGTATATCGGAACATTTTGGGTTAGGACACGGATTTACTAACGTCGAAGCAGGGGCTTCACCTGTCCTGGGGTTATGGTTCTCATGTATGACTAGATAGGCAAGATGACTAAGATTAACAAGATTTTGACATTGAGGACATGAGACTTCAAGTGACTGGAAATTAACTAACTGTGCAAATTCAAATAAGGCAATATGTTTACAACCAGAAACAAGACTGGAACAAGTAGTATCTACAAAATCAGGATTTCTGTACATTGGAGACTTTTTACAAGCTTCTTCAATCCTTCTTTTGTCTATATTGGATCTTCTGGGGAATGACAGAGTAACTGAGGATTGTTTTTCTGTAATCTGGGCAGAAATAATATTTCGGGCAGAGATTGGCTTTGGATTAGGAACAACCCAATGTTCAAGAAAAGTCAGGTCTTCCCATTTAATAGCTTGATGTTCTATTTTTTGATTTTTTGAATCTGTAAGAACAACAACACTAGTTTTGGAATCTCTGCTAGGTGTATGGAGGACTGCAGGATATAGGGTGTTAGTGTGTCTGAAGCACCCTCTGCTCTGAATGGCAATATTATTTCTCTTTTTCTTCATATCAAACCCTGGGGTTTGAATCTGAAGATGGAGGATATCTGCTATCATTTCATCAAAGACATAGATTGGAAAATTAGGATAGCAGTCGAACCAAATAGGACCATTTGACAAAGGAGCAACTATCCCTCCTATAATGGAATCTGTGTATTTGTTATGGGTCAAATCTCTCACTGTGGCTAAAACATAGGTTTCCACTCCTTGATGGGTGAGAGCATGGATTCCAACTCTTATACACCCTAGATGCAAATATTTTGTATCTAATATTTTTGCTTGTGCCTGAAGTTGTTTCGGATCTAACAAGGGAATTGACTGTACACAGTTTGAGTTCTCTTGTATGGCACTGATAGATTCTTTACTGGATATTCTGGTAGCATCTTTAAGATTCCATGCTACCAAATCTGCATAAACTTCAGATGCAGATATCTTTGGAAGTTTCCATCTAGCAGATGGCTCAGTTTCCTCATACAACAACTCAGAGGAATTTAAAACTCTACTGGACGCACTAGAAAACATATCTCACAGAGGATCTTGCTCTGCTTTTTCCTTCTCCTCTATTTCTCTGAAAGAAATTGATTTCTTGAAAGAGTCCATTTATACTTGCTTAGAAATAAAGAGAGGATTTATTTGAGTACTGACCTTTTTTCGCGAACCAGACAACCTTTCTGGCTCTGATACCAATTTTATGCAGGGGCTTCAAAAAGCTTGCTTGCAACTGCAACAACAGGCGGACTGGCTTTGTTGAGTCTCTTCTTGCCTTTAGTCTCTCAAACTTCTTTACACGAACCCATACATGAACCTACTCCCACTGTCTCGCAACTAATGACTTACACACGGCCTCCTTGCCTTCAACAGCCTTGGCGTCCCTAGGTGGTTTGGCAAACCTCTGGCGAACCTCAAGTAAGTATGAAAGAGACAATACTACCTCAACAGACAATAAAAAATCTCAGAGTGACAAGTACTCAAATGTGGAATATTGAAACTTCTCTCTTTATTGATTTCAGAAAATCTTTATTACATCAAATCTTTGGACTCGGAACTTCTTTACCAGAGATTGACTGCACCAGCGTTTACCAGACTTGGCTTCTCAATTCCTGAGAGAGCTTACTGGAGGCTTCCTGGCTGTATGCAGACTCTGTCTAAGAAATAAACGCACAAAACTATGACACAGACTTGATCTAATGATCTGGCCACTTTAGGTTCTCATCAGTGCCGAGCACACTGTTGCGCAGGCTTCTCAGATCAACTACTAGACTTGAGACGGATCTTCGTGATGCAAGCAAATCGAGATTTAACTCGCAGATGCAGAGTAGGAAGAACTCAGTCTCTGACTCTAACACACAAAGACTTCACAACTGATTAACCAACAATCTCACCAACCATGTCGAATGAATGAGCCTAACCCTCCTTATATAGGATGAGAGGGGGGACAAACAATCAATTCGGATCGTCCTATGCCTTATGACGTGGAAGAGGAATCATTATTTTCGGGTAACACCGAAGTGACATCCGCACAGAGATTCCTTCATTCGGACTCAAATGTGACAGTGTGTGGGTACACAGTGGATGCCTTTTAGTACCGCAGGCCCACGAGCACTGTATAAAAAGAATATTTACATAGTGAAGCTTTTTACCAAAAATATCACGAGAAATCTGGTCATTGTAATCCTGTGACTAGGAGACAATACATAGTGGATGCTTTTGATTAGTGGAGCCCACGAGAACCACTTGAGATATCTTCAGCAGGATCATCTAAGATTTTGATTCCGGGAAATCTCAATCTTGGATAGGTAGGATCGTCCCAGGGTTTTGTGTAGATCCTTCGTACAATCATGGGTCTGTTGAGAATGATCTGGTGCTTAATTTTAGTCATCACCAACCATTGGTGATGCATTCTCATATACATTTCTAATGTTGGAGAATCTCGGATAAAAATTTCTCTGATTTCATGTAATTCTCTAACATTTTGGCATGGAATATGGAAACATTCGGCTATGCCATTATCTATGCACCAGTTACACTGACTCTGAAAATAAGACTCATAAAATACAGGATCCATTGCGAAAGAACTTCAACCATAATATTTCCACCATTCCCTTAGCCATGGGGGCTGTTGATTTGCCTGAGTGATCCAAGTGGTACCAAATTTGATTTTTGTATAATGGGTTTCATTTCTCCCATCTTTGTTCATTAGATTCCACCATAATTTCTTATACCCTGCAAAATCATAGACGGTATCTGGAAAAACAAAGTCAGGATTATCTCCTAGCCACATTCTGAATCGGGTTGTCCAGTTCCATCTAGGATATCTCGTCCTATTTATGACCAGATATTTGTGATAAACTCTTTGTCTATCACTTCCACTAGTGCATGTGACAGTAAGATCACAAAAATCTTGTGATAGAGATTCTTCTGCTTCCCATGATGCTCGCATACTATGAGAGTATACCATATCGTGTATCCAACGACTACCTGTGGGGTACACTCTCCTTTCTGGTACAAGATGCAATATGTCTGAATGACTTTGAAGATTAGCATCTAGTATTTTAGTATTGCGGCGCTGCCAAGTAGGTACTATCTCTATATGCTCTCTTGACATCATGCCTACACGAGATTGCAAAAATCCTTGTAAATGAAAGTCTTAAGGGTATCTATCGATGTAGAATCGTGGTGTGAAAGCATCTAGAAGGCTCTGGACGTCCAAATACGGTGAACGACCCCACATTAAATGTTACTCGAGACTCTCGAAGGCTCTGGATCCCGCATTAAATGTTACTCTACGTAGAGAAGGATCTAAATGTCCAACAACCCCACATTGAATATTAGCCAAAATGGGCACATGATTTACTAAATACGATGCATATTGGCTGCATTAATTTGTTATTTAAATATACGTTATTGTATTTATTCTTTTAACACCGTATTTTGTTTTGTTTAGTTTAACCCAACCAAGACTGTCCACAAGGGAAAGGGTTTGAATCCACGTGGCAACAAGCGAGAGTAGAGGGAGCAACTACGTGTAAAACAACTGTCATTATTTTAAATATTTTCTTCATCACAGAATCAATTGTTTTACTATTTTGGTAGCTGAAAACCGTATGCTAGCTGCTTCGATTAAATATTATAAAAATAAAAATGTTTGCCAAAATTATAGTAGCATATTTTTTACTTAGTTAACGTGGATAATTTTCTAAAAATTTTCAAGGAAAAAATGGAGAAAACATCAAATCTCAAACCAACGGGAATGTTTTCTTTACTTTGTTTGGGTGGAGTTTAATTAATTAATGTACAAACTAGAATGTACTTTTAAGATGATAGATTAGACTTTTATGTTCATAGTGTTTTGTGATATTATTTATTGGGATGACTTTCAACGTTTCTTTTGTGATATTATTATTGAGGTAACTTCAAACGGTTTGTTTTTTTTATTTGTTTATTAATTATTGTTGAAGATCGTTTTATATAATATCTAATGCTATTATAATTAATTTATAAATTGTGTTTTTAGACGCAGAAATGGATTTAGTATTTTAATAATTTTTTTATATATTTAAATTGTATTAAATTAACAATTTTAAATTTTAAATTTTAATCATTTTTAACTAAATTAAAATTTGTGACTAAAATTTTTCGGTGAAAATTACATAGAATAGATTAGGTCGACGCGGTGAAAATCACATCAGAATAGATTAGGTCGATGCGTTTCGAACCAGCCAGTGTGGTTCATCATTCATCATCAGAACAAGATGGAGAATATGATCAAGTAACCCCTTTAAATAGAAAGAATAGCTCTTACTAGCCGTTTGTAAAATAACGGCTAATTTGACTCAAATAATAAAAATTAATTTATTTTATTTTAAAAGAAATAATTAAAGTTTATAATTTGAATTTTAAATATTTTAATAAAAATAATAATTATTAATTTAATATGTTTTAAAGAATAAAATCAATGTTTTCTATTTATATATTTCATAGAATAATATTAAATCATTTGATTTTTATTATTATCGAATAAATTACAAGTTAAAAATAATTAAATAATATTTAAAGTTTGAATTTATATATTTTTATTTAATTTTATTTTTAATAATTAAATGCTATGAGATTCAAAACTTATCAAACAATTAACTTTTTGATTTAAAAAAAAAATAATAATAAAAATAAAAACAAAAATAAAAATAAAATAAAATAAATAGAAATAAAATAGAATAAGGATAAAATTAAAGTTAAAAATCAAATAGATAAATAAAGTTTTAATTAAAAATGAAAATAAAATCGATAAATATTTTTTTTTAATTAAAAATAAAAATATATAGAAATAAAATAAAGATAAAATTAAAATGAAAATAAAGTAGAAAAAATAAAATAAAATAAATAAATAAAATAAATAGAAATAAAATAAAGATAAAATTAAAATGAAAAAAAAATAATAAAAAAATTAAATAAAATTAAATAAAATAAAATTAAAATTTTTAAATTTATGGATCACAGAAGCAAAATTCCTAATAAATTAAAATTTGTCAAAAATATGATTGGAAAAAATCCAAAACAGAAAATGATCAGACTGTGTTTAATTTATTAATAGTCTAGATCTATTTTAATTCTAGATCTACCAAGTACCAAGAGTGATCAAATCTCTTGAGGTGCAAACCTCTTTTAGAGTGAAAAGAGATTTGATCCCTCTTGACACTTGGTAGATTTAGAGTTAAGATGGATATAGGCTGCTTTAATATATATATATATATATATATATATATATATATATATATATATATATATATATATATATATATTCTTATACTTGTACCAATATCTGTACTCTATTGTAACCTGTGCCTAAGCTCATTATACATGTCATCCTGCTGACCTGCCTGTAAAATTTGATCTTGCTTGAAGTATGTCCCATAAGAACTCATAACTACAAGTTGATTTACCTATATCTGCTTGCTAAGAGCATCCACAACCTTGTTCTCTTTACCATTGATGTACCTAATCTCAAAGGCAAACTCACTAAACATTGCCAACTTAAGATCATGTGTCAGATAGTTCTGCTCATGCTCATTAAGTTTCCATGGCTCATAGCAAACTACATTTCCTTCATGCATAAGAACTCCACCAAGCCCTCTCTTGCAAGAATTTGTACACACTACAAATTCGTTATCCGGATCTCCAATCTTTAATACTCGGGCATTTGTCAACAATTGTTCAATTGTTCAAAACTTGTTGCACATTCCTTTTTCCATTCAAATTTCTTACGTTTTTACTACAATGGCGTAATAGGATATGCAATGTGATAGAAGTTCCTGATGAACCTCCTATAATAGCCTGCTAACCCCATAAATTATCTTACCTCATCCATGTTTCTAGGAGCTTCCCACTCCATGATAGCCCTTATCTTCTTTGGATCCGCTGTTATGCTATCCTTGAAGACCACATGCCCCAAGTAATGTACCTTTGTCTAGGAGAAACTACATTTACTAAGCTTAGTATACAACTGATGCTCTCTCAACAATCTCAACACTGTTGCTAAATGCTTGGGATGTTCTTCCTCGTTCTTAGAATATATCAAGATGTCATCAATGAATACAATAACAAACTTTTCGAGATAAGGACACAACACACTATTCATCAAGCACATAAAGGTAACTAGAGCATTAGTCAAACCGAATGGAACTAAAACAAACTCATAATGCTCATACCTGGTCCGCAAAGTTGTCTCGTAAATATCCTCTTCCTTGATGTGCACTTGATGATATTCGGATCTCAAATCAATCTTTAAGAATGTTGTTGCTCCCTTCAACTGATCAAATAAGTCATCAATACTCGGCAAGAAATAATTTTTCTTGATGGTCACCTTGTTCAACTATCTGTAATTAATATATAACCTGAGATTACCATCATTCTTCTTCATAAATAAGACCAGTGCACCCCACGGTGACACACTTGGCTTGATGTATCCTTTGTCAAGCATTTCCTTCAACTGCAATTTTAGCTCTACTAATTGTGGAAATGCTCATTCTGTATGGTGTCTTTGATGTTGGTGTTGCTCTTGGTACCAACTCAATATAAAAGTCTACTTCGCTATGAGGCGGAAAATTTGAAATCTCTGCTCGAAACACGTCCTAAAACTGTTGTAAAATCGGGTACCTTCTCAATATATATGCATCCTCATCCTCCTTATCTTTATAACTAGAAATTTGCACCACAAATAACACACACTCTTTTCTATGACTTCACTTTGCCTGCATATATGTAACCATTATAACTGATGTTTCCTTCTTCTTACCCTATAATACTCTCTGTTCTCCATTGTCATCCAAGCACTCAATGGCTTTGTCATAACAATCCACTTTGGTCCTATGAAGAAACAACCAGTCTATACCCAAAATAATATTATATGACCCCGATGGTAATGCATTCAGATGTGTTGATGTAGGCATACCATTCAACTCAAATGCACAAGCTCTTACCCAAGGATGAACTCTCTTCTTGGCACCTGTAGCCAACTGCACCAACCAATATTCTACATGCACTTCTTTATTCAAACCACACTTATCCACCAAGTTAGGGCTAACATAACTATAATTAGATAAAGGGTCGATCAAAATAGAAACAACTTGATCACAAAGCTTACTGTCCATCTCAATGATGGATGTATGACGAGATCCTTGCTTATTAGCCAATTTTGCATAGATATGAGAAATGCTCTTCCCAACATCACCAATAGTATGCGCCTCCTACATACTATAGATCTTAGGCCTAACACCCTGATTATGCTGGAAATCCCTTTAAATATTCTCCTTACCACATGTCCAACACTCTAACCATCTTGTACCAACACCTTTATTCTGTTGTTGTGACCCATGATCCTGTCTAGATGTATTGAAATTATTATGCATTGAAACATTCTCTTTCTCTTCTGTATTCTGAGGTCTTATTCTTTTCGCTGCCATTTAACTTTACCTTTATATTTCCCTTTCAATCCTTGTTGAGATTCATTCTTAGGCTTTGACTGCTCATAATAGTGTTTCAGTTTCCCAATAACTTCCTCAAGTGACTAAGGCTCATCATACTCAATCCGATCTCTAAATTTTAATGGAAATCCTTTGAAAAATATATGAACTTTAGCCTTCTCATCTTTAAGATACAGTACATATCTCAAAAGCTCCAGAAAATTGGTCGTATACTCATCTATCATCGATCCCATTTTAAGATCATATAATTCCTTGGCTTTGCTATCGTGGTACCTTTTCGACAATTACTTATTTTTGAAGAGTATATTGAATTCATGCAAACTCAAATCCTCTGTCCTGATGTCTCTAGCTCGTTTTACATCTTCCCACCAGATATTCGCTTTCCCTTTGGGACTGAAGATAGCTATTATGTCCTTCATGTTCTCTGTGTACTCATGCATATCAAAGAAATTATTCATGCCAAGTAGCCAAGCCTCTACATCCTCAAGCTTCTTTAACTCTACATCAAAAGTAGGTGGATTCACTTTCTTAAACTCATTCGATAAGTATCCCCTGTCACTCCTCCTATAAGGGTAATAACAATGATGATCATAGTGCCTGTCATATCTAGGACTAGAATAGTACTTGTGTCCATAACCTCTCCTATCTGGAGTATCCAGGAATATACCACCTCTAATCGTGTCATCTCTATCTAACCTATGACCACCATGAGATCGAATGCCATATGCCCCATTAGTCCCATCCTCCTATCCATGGTTTATCCAGAGTGGCCCTTTCTCTGCAATTTTGAAAAACTCTAAATAATTAATTCATTGAATTTTGTTTGTTTCTCCTGTGTCTGCATGATTCTATCATTATCCGCTTTGCAACTCCTTATTTCTTCCTTCAAACTCCCAGTGTGTTTGCATGATTTTGTCATTATCCGCTTTGCAACTCCTTATTTCTTCCTTCAAACTCCTAGTGTGTATGCTAAGTCAGAAGATTGCCCAAAACCACATTGCTCATCTGATTCATATGGAGAATCTTTGTAGTCTACAATCTTGCTAATCATCTTGATATCTTCCTACAAGGCATACTATGCCAACTAAACAAAATCATAAACAAACCAACGTAGCTCAGTATAATTTGGGGAGGATATATTGTATGTAAAACCGAACAAATTTGGAGTGTATTGTGTATGCATGTGTGTCATACATATGTTGTTATGCATGCAATGTGTCCATTTGGTGTTATGGTTGTGGGATCGTGCATGGTAACTAGAAAGTGAGTGAAATGATGACTATGTGATGATTATATGATTATAAACATAATTGAGTCAACATATAATCATCATTTCACTCACTGTCCAGTTACCATATATATATATATAAACATAATTTAGTCAACATATAATCATCATTTCACTCACTGTCCAGTTACCATGCACGAACCATAACACCAGCTGGATGCAATGCATGCATAACAACATATGTATGACACACATGCATACACAATACATATAAACACTGACATACATATCTAGTGCATAACCGACATAAACTCATAATAAACACATCCAACAATGACACCATTAGAAAACACCATGCATACACGACCAGTACATAGACCACAAACATAAGAACACATATGAAAATGACATGAAATCATGACCAACACACTACCCATCCAGTCCAAGGGGTGAACCATGCTCTAATACCACTTTTTAACACCCTCCTCCCACATTTACCCAAGTTAACCGGTCCATTGGGGTAAACATGTGACGAAAGGATACTATGATCTTATTCAAATCCCCATGTATATTTAAGGAAGTGGAACCGACACAACACAACCAATTTGACCTTCTACACATCCTACAAAACCTCCAGGAGCTAACCCACCCTTCCAGGTGACCATCCTTTGAGGGAACTCAAAATTTCAAGGGAATAAACTGCTAGTCGCTCCCTTGCCAAGGCATGCATGTGACTGAGAGCCCCAGTCGCTCCCATGAGCCTGCTTGAGTGTGACTCTAGCCACTTTCTACCATTTTTTTGCTAGTGATTGTGAGATTTAAGGCTAAATTATAGGGCTAGGACCTAGTCACTACCCATAACTTCATGAAATTTTATAGAAATGAAAATTAATAGGAAGACAATGATACCAGTACAAATTCTTGAACAAATAATTGACTGGAACCCTATTAGCCATGACATGTATTTCGTCAAACATGTCACAAATATGCATTCTACATATCATAATCAGGGAAAATTTTAGGGGCTAATATTCGCAGGTGGGCTAATTTTCCATGCTTTTTCCAAAACAAATATTCACCAATTTCCATTTTTTCCTAAAACTGATTCGCCAAAATTTTACAATATAAAAATATTTTACCTTAACAAGTGCCAAAATTTTATATATACTAATATAAAATCATTTGAAATATATATATTTCTACAAAAATATTGCCAAAAGTTTTACAATTTGCATGTTAGGAACTAGTAAGATTCGCCAAGATTTCTATACTTTAATATAAACTTCCATCCTTAAAATTTTCCCTGATCATAATAACATATTTGAGCATAGGGGTCTCATACTTATCTGAGAATTGCTAAGAAGCATTGATGCCTTATCACATTTGTTGCATTATCATCTATTAGGTCATATATACCTTGTTCATTCATTTATAAATCAAAAAATGATGAGGGAAACACATCATCACTGTCATAGAAATGCTCATAATGAGCATATAAACACCATAAATAATAAGGATACAACAACCATAAATTCCACATATGAACCATGCACATAAAATAAAAAATAAAAGAACTCTAATTAATGAATTCAAAAGGAAACCCGATATGGGAATACCATGTTCCACTCGACCATAGATTGGCTGAGAAAAATATCTCTTCAACAAGTTACCCCTATGCCATATTCCAAGCTTGAATGTGGGACTCAAACCAAACAAATAAACCAGGGATTCCCAAGGCTAAACCACCTCACCCTCATCAATAGAACTAAGCTTTACCACAATCCTCACCAGATCACTAGGTCATAAACAAGCATGGATGCCTATGGATCTCTCCACCTAAACTGTGAGGAATTTTTCCATCTCAACCTCTCAACTTTACCATGTATCTCTCCATTACCGGTCAAGGGATTCCTAGGCCTACGAGGTCTCCACCCTCTGGGATTTACCATGTATCCCAACCCAGTATTCCTAGGCCCAATAAAGGGTAGTCACCATTGAGCTTTACTGTGTATCCCACCATTCATCGATCAAGGGATTCCTAGGCTCAATCGAGGTGTTAACATGTAGGCTTTATCGTGTGTCCCATCTTGGGATTCCTAGGCATTGTGAATAATCTCGAGACCACCTCACTCAATGTCAAGTCCATCCAACAATCCAGATCAATAAAAGCATGAGAATCCCATCACACCATGACTATCCGGAAATGACAAGTCAAGGCTGAAGAACACCTAGAAAAACCCATGCCAATGACATCAAGAGAACTAAGAACACACATGCATAACCATGGATGTCAAATCTAGAAAGGAAATCACACATGCAAATCGATACTTGCAAGTAAACCCACTAAAGTTTCTTGATATTGCTCTTCCTTGCTTGATATTTGCTTCCTCTTTTCCTTCTTTGCCTTTCTTGATCCAAAGTTGAAATTCTCTAAGAAAACTCTAAGTATCCAAGAGTGTGTGAGAGAGAGAATAGAGAGAGAGCTCCAAAACTAAACTGAAAAAAGAAAAAGAAAAAGCCATGAACTGATCCTCAAAATAATTTTTATTAATGTGGCCTCTATTTTCTTCATTTTCCATCATTTTTCCTTCATTTTCCTCCTCACATGCAACATGTGACCTTTCACCTTCCTTTTCTCCTATTTTCCATTATTTTCATAAATAAATTGCCAAAAAAAAATGCTATTTTACCTTTCCAAAGCCTTTTCCATTGCCTTTGCCAATTTCCATAGCCATAATAATTGAAATGAACACCAACACTAGGATGTTTTTCCCAACATTCCACTTGGAACAAGTGTGCCATAAACGTGGTTATTATTTTTCCTTTATTAACTTTTATTACATGGAATTTTCATGAGGGTTGTTACAAAGTCGCTCATTCTTAACTCCAATATAATGATCAATACCATGCATGGTCCTGAGTGTTGGCCTAAAAGAAAAGACATCATCATTATGTCAATCTCAATGAAAATCCATAGCAAGGAGAAAAATTTTGAGTATAAAAATCCTTATCCCCTTAGGTGATAAGCCTAATTCATGGTTATGTACTTCTATAATTAAATGTGCATAGGTAGTTTTCTTGAAGCAAGTCTCGTAAATATACTGGAAAGCCTCAAGTAGGCCTTGGAAGAAAAACAAATTCAATCTGCCATGTCCAACCTGTTGCTTTAGTCTCATGGCCTTTCAAATGAAATATTAATGTTGTATAAGTTCAAATAAAAATATACATAAACTCATATGTACTTAAACCTCTAACATGAGAGGTTGAATGCTTCACTACCAAGACTAATTTTTCAAGTTGATTACATTCATCTAAGTTGACCCAATTTTGGTTTATTTCTATCAACTCTATATTACCATGGTATACTTCAAAAAAGTTATATTAATAAGGAAAAATTTCCTTACTGAAGTGGGCATAACCTTTGTTTGGCTAGTCCATGAAGCAACTAAAGGACTAGGTTTGGATTTTGTGCTCTAGTAGGGAACATTAATCTTCATAGTTCTAGTAATACATGGTATGTGGTCCCCATAAGAAAAGAGTTCAATATTTTTGATATATTGACAACTCTATCATGCAATGTCATAACCTTGCAACAAATATATAAGGTTTTCTATGGAATAATGTTTGAGAAATATCTATAAGAATATTTGGGTAAACTTGAGGGGTAAGGTAACACTCCCACAATTCCCAGGAATCTAGGTTAACCCTCATATCAAAATTTTTAGGGAATATAAGTACTTTGGTGAAAAATTTAATCTTGGTCTTCATATATGGTGTGAATATTAAGTCCTATCTAGTCTTTGTATACAAATTTGATGAATTACTTGTGAAGTATATCAACAAGATAAGTGTCTAAAGCCTTAATAACAAATTAGCAACCTATTTCCATTAGCATAGTTTACTCAACTATGCACAAATAATTTTTACATGATCCTACTAAATATACAACATTAAATCAAGAAATATCATTAATAAATTCACTTTGTCACACATCAGTTTAAGAAAATGAAATAACTCATTTGAAATCAATTTCTTGCAACTAAATAAGGGTGTGATTTTTTCCACCAAACCATAAGCTCAGTTGCACATGTCTTCAGTTTTCATTGGGAGTAAATGGGCCACCCTAATGCAAATTGTTGAGGTGATGACCCTTTCATGCACTTTGAATTGGGGATCTCATATGAATTGATGGTTTCCAACCTATAACTGAATTGTATTTGTTACCACAAAAAAATCCTAATAAATAGCAACCACCCTCCATTTCCTTTAATTCTAGTCCTTGGAATATTCCCTTTATATAGCACCACTACACTATTATTGGAAACTCCATCAGAAACAATAGTTAGGGTTAATAAGTTTCATCATATATTTATAGCCTCTTGATCACCGACACATGTTATTTGATGTTTGGTTTATTTTCTATCCTACAAAATGCCATGTGTAATATGCCGATTGGCATATGTTTCATCCTACAATGTACTCCACCTATCCATCCCACTTGACATCCCTTATTTGCCTTTATGTTTTCTTTTTTTTCCAAATACTATCCTTTGGTTCTATTTCATCATCATCTCTTCACCCCCATAATTGTTGCCTCTTCTTCCTCTTCTATTTCTCTCTAGAAAAATCACAGTCACATATCTATAATTATTGTAGTTGGCAATCAAAATTTAGAGTTACAGGATTGTTGAAAGTATTTTATCATGTGTAGGATGAAGAATGACTTGTAAAGAATCACTTTTCTATTAAAAAACAAAATCCCACAATTTTAAAATAACATAACCACCCTAATTCACTTTAATGTTCACATCCCCAAACATAAACATTATACATTAACTTCATATTCATTTATTATAACATCAATCAATCATGACATTTAAAATAAAACTAGCATAGATCCATCTTAACCTTAGATCTATCAAATGTCGAGAAAGAACAAAGCTCCCGATATGCAAAATTCTTTTAGAGGGAAAATCTTGAAGAAAGGTTTACACCTCAAAAGATTTGACCCCTCTCAATGTTTAATAGATTTGGAGTTAAGATATATATATATATATATATATATATATATATATATATGGAATTGCACACCTCCTTCATTTTGAGCAACACAACACTAAAAAGTTTAGCGATAAAATTCTACATGAGATTGTAATTTTTCACTATTTAAATTACATTTTTGAATACATAAATAGATTGAGCACATTGAATATCCCCTTAGACACTTGGATTGTGTAGAATACACCACTTCAGCTGGCATTTTAGACTAAATTGATCGAAATATATACCTGGAAACAAGCCCAAACATATAGTAGTTAGACTATGAGAAATGTTTTAACCATTATAATTTTTTGTTTTTGTTTTCCCAATTGTTTTATATAATATATACATAGTTGACATTGAAATATTTACTCAACATGGGTATTGAGATATCTTATTTTTAGTTGTTTTATGATGATGATCATTAACGTCCATTAAGGCTCATATGGTTTATCATACCTTAAGAATGTGAGAGACCACTCATAATTCTTTAACATCTTATTTCTATGCTAAGATAAGTGTTTCAAGATCACTATAGTTTTGTTGACTTAAAAGGTCAAGAAGGTTGGTAGTGTGAAAAAAAATTAGATTGAGTGTGAGTATAAGATGGAAAATATAAGATAAAATATTTTATTCAACTCTCTTAGTGCCATAAACATTATAGACTCTTTCATCCCATGGTGTTTTGGGAATTGACCAACACCCAATTTCATTATGAAGTTCATGAGAAATTTTTCTTATTTTAGCAATGTTTAATTTATTCTTAACATTAGTCAATACACACACACACACACACACACACACACACACACATATATAATTTGTATTTTCGAGATTAGGGTTAATCACCTCCTTATAATATCTTAGTTTTATTTTCCTCCTAAACTTTTTATCACCCAACAATTTATCCTTAAAATTTGACAACAAAAAATAAATTGGGAGGTTCTACCTCCTCTTCACAAAAAATAATTACTACTGACTTTCTAACGACATGTCTACAACTGTATATATTGCAAATTGTCCACAGAGAAACACAATTTTTCAATATTTTCTCATTCACAATGAGAAGAGTCCACTGACATTTCATCCTCCAGTTCGGCATTTACATTTCCTTATGTGGATTGAGGTCTCACTGTTGGGTTGGTCAACTGTATATTCTCCACATGATGATGTAGTTCATATATTTCATAATTTTGATAATCCATCTGATTAGATATCATTTTCGAGAATCAACTACGTTAAGTAAGTCATTCATCTATGACCATTTCCATGAGAGGTAGTCGTAACTGACTAATTTCTCATGATTTTTGACTAGTCCACTTAGCACTCATTGCATCGGGTGATGTCCACAGGGGTGAAGAAGTGGGATTGAAACTAGTGAAATGAATCACATAGCGTCAATCATCACTTTCGGGGCTTGCACCCAGTAACCAAGACTTCCCAAGAGGTCACCCATCCCAGAACTCCTCTGCCTCAAGCGCACTTAGTTGTGGAGTTTTTCCCCACAATCAAGCCCACTTAGCTTTCTAACCCATTTGCAAAACCTTAGCAAGTATTATGCCTCATGAACCATTCAAGTAGAGCTCCCTTTACTCTTTGTATTTAAGTATGAGAAGTGCATTATATTAGATATCATTTTTTGGAATCAACTGCGTTAAGTAAGTCATTCATCTATGACCATTTCCATGAGAGGTAGTCGTAACTGACTAATTTCTCATGATTTTTAAATAGTCCACTTAGCACTCATTACATTGGGTGATGCTCACAGGGGTGAAGAAGTGGGATTGAAACTAGTGAAATGAATCACATAGCGTCAATCATCACTTTCGGGGCTTGCACCCTGTAACCAGGACTTCCTGGGAGGTCACCCATCCCATAACTCCTCTGGCTCAAGCACACTTAACTGTGGAGTTTTTCCCCACAATCAAGCCCACTTAGCTTGCTACCCCATTTGAAAAGCCTTAGCAAGTATTATGCCTCATGAACCATTCAATTAGATCTCCCTTTACTCTTTGTATTTAAGTATGAGGGTTTCTCGTACTGAATTATATTAGATATCGTTTTTGGGAATCAACTGCATTAAGTAAGTCATTCATCTATGACCATTTCCATGAGAGGTAGTCGTAACTGACTAATTTCTAATGATTTTTGAATTTTCCACTTAGCATTCATTGCATCAGGTGATGCTCACAGGGGTGAAGAAGTGGGATTGAAACTAGTGAAATGAATCACATAGCATCAATCATCACTTCTAGGGCTTGCACCCAGTAACCAGGACTTCCCGGGAGGCCACCCATCCATGATATGTAATCCATCTGATGTTGAAGGGAAATAATTTTGTATGATTTTTCTCAACCCAGAGGGAGATCTGTTGGATAAGCATCAAAAGAGAATGGCAGTCGACATTGTTGGCTACATGGGGAATGTAGTCAGAGAGGGAACTAAGGGGGGCCTTATCCTTCGCCAAGGTGCTTGTGTGGATCCATTAGGCCCTTGCGGCAGGTGTTTCTCTAATTTATAACCCTATCTCCATGTAATTCCCTAGAGCCCCTAGAGGAATGATGCCAATGGAATAGTAGGAGAACACCATCAAATGAACTAGTAGTTAAAATTGAGAACTTATGCTAAGAAATGAAATGGAAGGTACCAATTTTGAACCAAGTGTAAACAAAGTTCTTGTGAGCCCTTCAATCTATTGGATTTCATGCATTTGGTTTGTTTCATGCCTAATTTTCCTCTTCCTTTATAGATTACCACTTGTGTTTGTGTAGTATTCAACTCATGCTAAGGGTGTTCCCTGAGAATTTTGGGATAAAGAGGAGAAGATGATATCTCAAGACTAGTGCTACCAACCAAAAATGTTTTAATCCCCAGCTCAGACTTCTCTTCCCAAGGGCGTAAACTCCATGAATGAAGAAGGAGGAGCTAGGATTATTCACACTCCAAATGTTTACCCATCCTCAACAAATAAATAAATCTCATGACGAACCAGGTTATCTCCTCCTTGAATGCTCGAGGTAATCGTTGGTCCTCCCACATGAAATCAATCATTTCGTTTGGTACGAGCGATGTTATTTCAAAGACCTCGTGATTGAAAGAAACACATACAAGATTTAATAGCCAGATCTTGTCGTGAAAATATACCAAGAGCAGAGTACATGAGGCCATGTGGCATGCATGCTGACCCAATTCCTCCTTTCATATAAGACTACCACCATTTGAATTATTCACTTCACTCGTCATTAAATGTGCCTTACCAACGATGATTCTTGTAGATTTGTTAATTAAACCTTGCTTCTCCACAATGATTCTAAAGTTTGCATAGCCTGTAAGCATAGAGGGATTTTTCATATGCACAAGCTTGTCACATAATGGTTTTCCAACTCCTTTCCCCATTGACCTCTATTTGGACCTTCATCAAACCACAAGTTAGATTGGCTTGTTGGCCCATCTTTGAATTCTGGCTCCTTAGAACATGGAAGAAGCTTTTGTGCTAAAAATATTCCAATAAACTCATGATTATTTGCACTACGAAGATTTAGCTTTTTTTTCTTGGAGGGTGCCTTTTGTTGTGGGAAATGGATGGTTATGAGAGAATCCCCCACAATGGAAATCCTAGAAATACCATGATCCTTGTCTAATATCAATCCTAGGAGTAGTCCATACATTTCTGCCATGTTGTTGGATTCTTTACCTGGCCCCACACAAACTTAATTTCTTGTTGTTCAATGGGATCCCAAAGGATCCCTCCTTGATCTAAAAACCAAGGAGCATAAAACTTGCAACAAAATCCTTTACTTGATTGCAAGGACTTGTGAGATATAAGTTACAATTTTTAACATAAAAGTGAAGATTTCCACATAAAATTGTAATTTAAGATGTATAGAAAAGAATTTATTCAACACACGAACAATAGAAACATGAAGCATCAAGACATAGATGATAACGAAGTTCACCCTATCAACTCTTCCATTGGGCTACATCTCTGGATTCGCCTCTAAAGGTCAAATCACTTTATTGTCTTTGTTCAAAGGGAATGTGTACAATGATTTTTAAAAAGGATTGAATCCCAACAATTGCCTTCTACTACCAAAGAGTTCTCAAGGCCATCACATTGCATACATTTCTTCAATACCTTAGAAATACCCCCTCTCTTGAGCACTTAAAATTCTCTAACCAAGACTCTCTCTTCACAACTAACTCTCCAAAAACTCCCCAAACAAGCTCCCATTTCAAAGAGTACATAAGAGGGATTTATAGATTTCAAAGATCCATAAACAAAGGAGAGGATAACTCCTTAGTGTTACACTAAAAACTATCACCTTGACATTCTGCTGACTGTATGAGCTCATTAACACTCATACATGCCTCCTTTGAAAGTATTACAACCTTTACTCCTCATGTCAAGCCCTGAAACAGGAAGAAAAACCCTAAAAACCTCTGAAAGAAAGGGTACGCAAGTAACATGAAGCCTGCCTGCGTTCCTGGCTTGGGAATGCAGGTAATACACTGCTTACCTGCATTCCAGAACACAGTTTTCCTTAGGAATGCTTGCGTACCCCCTCCAAAGTCAAAAAAGCGAGAAACCAAAGTGAAAAAGTTGAATTTTTGTCAATTCTAGAAGGTTCTAGATGAGAATTTTTGGGGATGGGTACGCTTTGATAAGGTGCATGTATCCCTCACCTTAAGGAACTAATCCCTTGATGTGAGGAGCCTATCCATTTGAAGGAGGATTCTATCCCTTCAAAGGTGGAATCCTAAACTCCTCATCTGCTCTATAAAAGGAGGCATTGGGTAGCCTCAAAGGGAGTTCAAGCTTTATGTGTGATTGAGTTGAAGTGCTGTTGAGATTTAGACCTTTTTTCTGCTGAGCTTTTGAGAGGATAGATCACATACCTCTTTATGCTCCTGGAGGAAGAGTGCAAGACTTATCAAAGTAGAGGAGACTCCACCTTCGGACCCCGGGAAGGCCTTTCAAACATCAAGGCTAAGGTTATAGGGTTCTTCTGTTATTTTTAATATTAATACAATCAAGTTTTGTTTTTCTCAATAAATTGTTGTTCGATTGTTTATTTCAATAAGCTGCCGTTTGATCGTTTATTTCATAGATTCCTTGATCACTATGATAGGTGTGTTTTATAATTATTTGTTATACAGGTGCTATTTAATATTTTCTTGTTTGTGATTGCAGGTCGACAAAAGACGACACTTTCTTGCGACGAAAGAACTCTTGTTGTGATGGAAGCACTACGACTGCAAATAAGCATTTGGATCTAAGGTAGGATCGACACCTTTATAGCATTTATTTGTAAAATGAATATATTTAGAGAAAGACAAACTTAGTTTTTCGTTTGTTGCTAGATTGTCTTCTGACACTAGGGAGATCGATCTTGTCCGCAAGACCGATTTATCCGGCCAACAAATTGGCGACTCCGCTGGGGAAAGAACATTGGTTTTGATTTTCCTTTGTTTTGATTTGAGAAAATTTTTTCTTTTTTTTTTTTCAGATTTTTGATTGATTTGTATGGGCTTGGGTAACTTAGATTTACTTTGCTTTCAAAGTTTTGAAGTATTTTTTGTTTTTCTTGAACTTTTCTAGGGACCGCACATTGTTGCAGACCCTGTTAAAAGTCTTGAAAAAATTAGATTTTTTTTTTTTTCAATTTAGTTTAGATTTGATTTAGGATTCTTAGTATCTACCCAAATCTGTATGTTTTCTGTCAAAAATCTCTTGTTTATGAGTTTCTTTCAACAAATTTTTCATCTCATCAATCTCCATTAAGTTAATTGGGTGTTTTGAGTCTCTTTTTTGAGAAATTCTTAATTTGATTTCCTTTGGTCATTACTTGGAGGTTTGTCTCAGTATTTTCACAATTTTGCATCTTTTTTCTTTTGTTTTTGCAAAAAAATTCCCCCTCATTCGCCTTTGAGTATTTTATTTTTGATCTTTGGAACTCTCACCCAATTTTCTTTTCTTGCACTTGATTGTTTCTTAGACTACATTAGAATCATCTTGTGTTTGAGAATTCTCTTGCATAGATCACATTTTCATAATTAGAATTCTCATTTTCAGAATATGAATGAAAAATGTGCATAGATTACATTTGCATACTTTTCAAGTGAATTGTGCATAGATTACAATTGCATAGTTTACATTTTGAAAAATCAATCGTAGATTTAGATCAGTTTTCTTTGATTTGAATTTAGATGTTTTTATGCTTGTTTTAAAAACACAAAAATAAAAAATTGTTTTGGAATTGATTTGCATTAGTTTTTCTTGATGAAATTAGTGCATTAGAGAATTTGTTATATTTTCTCTTAGTGATCAATTTTTGCATTGTTGGAAGTGTATGGAAACTCTCTCCTTACTTTAGTTAGGATTCATCGAATTGAAAAGATTACATTATCATATTCGATTTCATTCAGTTTTGGGTCGGGTCATAACACCATTGGTTTCATATCCATTTACCCTTTGAGTAATAACAACCTAAATAACACAGCGCTTAATTAAAATTCATCTAGTAATTTTTACATTTTTAGGGCTCTTTCCACCAATATAGCTTAGGATTAGTGCTTTGGAATAGGTTGTAGTTAACTTTCCAAAGAAACTAAAACAAACAAGTAGATAAATCTTGCGGTAGGAAATAAATCCAATTGTAATTGGTACAATCTGGGACGCTTCTCTTAAAGGAGTTAATCACGAGATCATGTCCGAACCTTTGAGACAATCAATTCTGTTTCATTGGGAAAGATGGAAGATTCTGTGCGCATTAAAAACGGTAAACCTCGAATTAACCATTGTCGAGGAGCCTGGGGTCACTTGTTGGTAAACCTCGGATTGACCATGTCGGGGAGCCTTCAAGGGGATTGAGCTTTGTTACTCTGCCCTTGTGCGTGGAATCAAATCATAAACTGTTCCCCCAGTTGTATTTGTTACTGTTGGTAACCTTCGTGTCCATAAGCTTAAGATTATTTCCTAAGGCGACGGTGAAGGAAAGATCTCACTGTACCTGGAGTAGACGTCGACTAGACTCACTTGGACTCTCTGGGGGGTTCTCTTCACTCGAGATGGTTTTGTGAAGAAAATTGTGCCAGTCTATTTCATTAAGCAGGTTGCCGGGGTAACTGTTCTAACCACCCTTTCTATATTAAATTCTACGACATTGGATTTCATCACCAACTAGTGTTTTTAGTACGGGAAGTAACTATTTGTGTGTGGTTTGACTCCTAGATTTGATAGCGCATGTTAATTTGTTTGTTTTTACTTTTAGAGACCATAGGTGTGAATTGTGAATTTTAATTGTTAGGTGTGAATTGTGAATTGTTAATTTTAGTTTTAAATTGTTAATAAAATTCATTGAAGTTGAATATAATGGCAACTGTTCCGGAATTTACCAACCAAGGAACCCCTCTTAACGAGAATCCTAGTAATTTTCCTTGCTTTGGAAATGTTGGTCCTCCTTATATGGCTACTTTTTCATTACCTAGATTTACAATAGGTTTACCGATATGGTTATTTTCAACTTCGTTGGCCCCGAATACTCCATTTGTTCCACCTCAACCGGATGCTTCATTTCAACAGAGTTCACCATCTCAACATCACCAACCTTCTGTTGACCCTTTACCTTCTTCGCCTAATATTTCTTCCTCCATTTCTTCCTCTTCGCTTGGTAAAAGCCTTGATGCTAGTAACCAGGTGGCTAAGAAGAAGAAGAAGAAAAAGCAAGATAAGAAATAAGTCAACCAACCAACCATGGCTGTAAGCGTTAGTTGTGTTGAGGAAACCTCCAACATGCATCGTAAACCCAAATACCCTTGCAGGCTTTGTAAGGGTGACCACTTCCTTATCAATTGTCCCGGTATTCCAAAGGTCTTGGAAGTATGGTCAGAAAAATCTCATCAACTTTCTGTTGATCCATCAACCAGTGATAGTCAGGTTCTTGGGAAAAAGGGTAAAGTTAGGTTTCCTTGTAAGTTATGCAAAAGGAGTCATCAAACTCACATTTGCCCTCACGTGGATGAAGCCTCAAAATTATTGGAAAACCTTACTGTTCCACAGCAAGAATTTCCAACTGGTTATCGTAAAATTTCTCCCAACCTACCATCAACTGACGGAGTGATTGATCTAATTTCAAGTACAGTCGATCCCACTCTTCCATTGGAGAGTGAAACTCATATCACTCAGGTTGATGATCCATTAGTTGATCAAGTGGTCGATTCAATTTCACATTTGGTCGATCCCATTCTCCCTATAGAGAGTAAACTTCATACCGCTCAGGTTCTTCTTGTTACATCAGATTCTTCTACGTTAGGGGGCATTTCACCTCTTCCTACAGAACCCCCTCCAAGTACTGAGGTCTTTTCCTTTGATTGGAATAGACTGACAGAACCTCGTCTTCCTTCCTCCATCCCTTTCCAAATCATTATGAAGTCTGGTGGTAGGGACATACATCGCACACAGGTAGATGAAGGTGCTTCTATTAGCATTTTATCCTCAACTGCTTGGAAAGCTTTGGGTTCCCCTTAGCTTGTTCCTATTACGCAGAATTTGAAAGCTTTTAACAGAACCATTAGTGAACCTTTAGGGATCCTCCCTAAGTTTTCTATTAATCTGGAAGGTAAAACTGTCTGTATTGATCTTATGGTAGTTCGAGGCCCCTTGGATTTCAATTTACTCCTTGGGCGAGACTATGTCTATGCAATGAAAGCTGTAGTGCCGACACTCTTTCACATGATGTCTTTCCCTCACAATGGGAATATTGTGACTGTAGACCAGCTTTCGTTCCCTAGTCTTGATTCAACTACCAATAATTCGACATCCTTGAATCTTCCTTCTACAAAAGTGGTATCTACCCAGCCACAGGTTAATTATGTGGCAACTAGTCCCATGTTTTCAGTTACCGATGTAAGCGAGCCTCTCAATGTTTTCTCGTCTTCCTTTGACTTAGATCCGGTAATTGACATGGAAAACTCTATGGGATTATTTGAATGCGACTTTCTTACCCCTTTTGAGTCCCTTGACATGTCTTCCTTTCATAGAACTATTCTTCCATCTGATGAAGACCTCTTGGAAGCCATGATCGAGGTGTGTCCATTGACATGTCTTTCTTCCAGTTGGAAGCCATGATCATGTAGCCGAGGATAGTTCCTTTTCTTGTGTCAACCTCGTTAAAAAATGAATCAGTAAGTCTGAGGAGAGTTCCTTTTTTTGTGTTAACCTCGTTAAAAAATGAATCAGTGAGTGTGAGGAGAGTTCCTTTTACTGTGTCAACCTCGTTAAAAAATGAATCAGTTGGTAAGAGGAAAGTTCTTTTCCTGTGACAACCTCGTTAAAAAATGAATCAGGTATGAGGACAGTTCTTTTTCTGTGTCAACCTCATTAAAAAATGAATCAGTAGGTAGATTGTAGAGAGTAGATTAATAGATTAGAAATAAATAGTTTATGAGGATGGTTCCTGTTACTGAGTCAACCTCGTTAAAAAATGAATCAGGTATGAGGAAAATTATTTTCCTGTGTCAACCTCGTTAAAAAATGAATCAGTTGGTCAGAGAATAGTTCCTGTTACTGAGTCAACCTCGTTAAAAAATGAATCAGGTATGAGGACAATTCTTTTCCTGTGTCAACCTCATTAAAAAATGAATCAGTAGGTTATATAGGTAGATTGTAGAGAGTAGATACGAGGATAGTTTCTTTTAATATGTCAACCTCGTTAAAAAATGAAACATTTACGTGAGGAAAGTTCCTTTTACTATGTCAACCTCGTTAAAAAATGAAACACGTTGCCATGAGCATAATTCTTTTACTGTGTCAAGCTCGTTAAAAAATGAAACAAATCCTTCCCTAATTGAGTCGAGTCTTTGACTAGATCTCGTAAATGTTAAGTCATATATTTAGGTTAGTTATTTCAGTTTTTGCATAATTTTCTTACAGTTTTAGGTTGGGTCTTTCATACGATCTCATGAATGAACTTTCATTCCATCCAGCTATTAAATACCAGTAGTCTACTTAGTTGAATGAAATGAAGCTAGGGGGGCATGCACTCTAGCAGTTACGCTTAGGGGGCATCAAGCACAGTTTTCTTTATGTTTCAATCTTGTGTAAAAATGAAACCATTCTGAAGCATAGTTTTTCTCTATTTCAAGATTTTGTAAAAATGAAACCTATCTTGAGTCAATTTCGGTTATTTTCAAGACTTGTTAAACTCATGAAAATCCCGAGATTATTTTTCTATTTTTCATTCTTGTAAAACACATGAAAATGTCGAGTTATTTCCGCCTTTTCCTGCTCATAAATTAAATTGAAAGTCGGCCACAGGAGTATATTTTTATCCCTTTTTCGAACTCGTTAAAACTTACGAAAAAGTGAAATCTTGAGTTCTCTTTTAAGCCCTTTTCAGACTCTCGAAAATTGAAAAGATTGCTGAGTACTTGATTATTCGAACTCGTTAAAATAAATGAATGATTGTCCTTTCAGTATAAGTTTACCCCTTTTACGGACTGAAATGGACTATTTACAAAAAAGGTATACGTTGACTAATTACAGTCAATAGAGTTCTCTTCCAAATTATTTTATCCTTTTTCAGGCTTGAGAGACTAAATTGACGAAAAAGTACACCCATGGAGTCTTCTTAAGTTTTTTCTTCTGACTCTCTAAAATTGAAAAAACACCGAGTTTCTCCTATACTGGACTCGTTAAAATTTAACAGTAAAGGACCTGTTCAATTTTTAAACAGGAACGAACCACTCCTTCTTAGGGTTCGAATCTTAAACTAAGTTGGACTCATTCGAAGGATGAGATTATAAACAAGCAAATTTTATCCTCCTCAAGCTTGTCAAAAATAAAGAGGTACTTGCCAGAAATGGTGGGGGAAAAGAGAGAAAAATGGACTTGTTTTTTGTATTTTGATTTTTCGAAAATCCAGTTAACCACTCTTGAACACGACACTTTTGTTCACATGGGTTGGGAAATCCTTTTCCTAATAGTTAATCAAACCATATTGAAAGTTTTCAGCTGGTTTCTGGGTATTAGTTTTGGGTCAATTTTCACCAAGCCATCTGCAGTGTTGTTATGTGTTCAAGAGGACAGTTCAAATAAACCATTCATCTGCAAAATATCTGTCATCCATTTTGACCATCCCCGAGTCAGTTCTTGCCAATATATTTCTTCAATACTTGATCTATGATTTCGTGTTGTGGGCTTGCCTATGACAGATCACTTTCTATCGACGACAACTCATTATCTAGGAAGTTGATCCAGAAATCGTTAGTACCTTGAAATCTGCATGCCTCAATGGCAGGTTTCTCGCCTTCGATGACAGGTTGCATCATTGACCTTCATCAGATGATTCGGTGACATGTTCGACTTTAGTTCATTCATTTATTTCATGATTCTTATTGGTACTTTGAAGTATTGGCATTGCGGTGGTTACTCTCACGCGTTAGCGGTTACATTGTGAAATTTGTGAAATCAGTGAGTTTCTATGTTCGACTTGACACATTTGATACGTATTGGTTAGTCTGTAAAGACCCTGGATCTAGTTTCTACCATCCAGGCTGCGAGGAATTTTGTTATCATTTATACAGTAGAATATTCATAAACATATGGCTGCGTCCATACTATGTCTACACATGTCTATACTGTGATGTATTCAAAATCATACCTGTATTGGAACAATTTAAATCAGTTTTCTAGTTAGTTTTGATCTGAGTATGGGAATGCCTACCTCAGCGATGATATGTTTACATATATATATTTTGCATTGAATGTTTTTACAGGTTCCAACCGAGGTGTCCACAGGATGATCCTTGAAATGATAAAGTACTTCACTCTTCATATATGACAGACTTCATCTTCATCTATTCCAGACTTCGCACTTTAGGGGGTAATTTTTTACACTAAACACTGTCACCTTGACATTCTGTTGACTATATGAGCTCATTAACACTCATACATACCTCCTTTGCAAGTCTTACAACCTTTACTCCTCATGTCAACCCCTGAAACAGGAAGAAAAACCCTAAAAACCTCTGAAAGAAAGGGTACGCAGGTAACATGAAGCTTGCCTGCGTTCCTGGCTTGGGAACGCAAGTAATACACTGCTTACCTGCATTCCAGAACACAGTTTTCCTTAGGAATGCCTGCATACCCCCTCCAAAGTAAAAAAAGCGAGAAACCAAAGTGAAAAAGTTGAATTTTTGTCAATTCTAGAAGGTTCTAGATGAGAATTTTTGGGGATGAGTACGCTTTGATAAGGTGCATGTATCCCTCACCTTAAGGAACTAATCCCTTGATGTGAGGAGCCTATCCATTTGAAGGAGGATTCTATCCCTTCAAAGGTGGAATCCTAACCTCCTCATCTGCTCTATAAAAGGAGGCATTGGGTAGCCTCAAAGGGAGTTCAAGTTTTATGTGTGATTGAGTTGAAGTGCTGTTGAGATTTAGACTTCTTTCTGCTGAGCTTTTGAGAGGAAAGATCACATACCTCTTTATGCTCCTGGAGGAAGAGTGCAAGACTTATCAAAGTAGAGGAGACTCCACCTTCGGACGACAGGAAGGCCTTTCAAACATCAAGGCTAAGGTTGCAAGGTTCTTCTGTTATTTTTAAGATTAATACAATCAAGTTTTGTTTTTCTCAATAAATTGTCGTTCGATCGTTTATTTCAATAAGCTGTCGTTTGATCGTTTATTTCATAGATTCCTTGATCACTATGATAGGTATGTTTTATAATTATTTGTTATACAGGTGCTATTTAATATTTGCTTGTTTGTGATTGCAGGTCGACAAAAGATGACACTTTCTTGCAACGAAAGAACTCTTATTGCGACAAAAGAACCCTTGTTGCGATGGAAGCACTACGACCGCAAATAAGAATTTGGATCTAAGGTAGGATCGACACCTTTATAGAATTTATTTGTAAAACGAATATATTTAGAGAAAGACAAACTTAGTTGTTCGTTTGTTGCTAGATTGTCTTCTGACACTAGGGAGATCGATCTTGTCCGCAAGATCGATTTATCCGGCCAACACTTAGATCCCTATTCTAAGGAGAGAATAACTCTCTAGATCCATTAAAAGAGGATCTATGTGATTCTTGAGGAGTCAATCTCTAAAAACCACCAAACATGGACCTTAACCAAAACTCAAAGGATAAGAGGAAATCCCATGAGACTCTCTACTCTACATTGAGATTATAGATTGATTTTGAGGAGGAATCTCTCATAAAATCAATTTCTATTTTACAATTTTTTTAAAATTTAAAGATACGAGCACATCTCCATGAAGCATTTATCATGCATTTAACATTTTACATTCAAATTTATAATGCGCATAATCTACGCTTCAATGACATGGTACTCTATGGAAAACAATGTCAAGATCCTCATGGATCACTCTCCCTCCTGCCACCCCTGAAAGTAATAATATTTTTTAATATTATCCTTATTCTGAAAAATGACCTCCTCCTTTATTCCCCAATGGTCTAGCCAATACAAGACATCATTATGCCATCCCTATTTGAGCCAAAGGTGGGGGTTTTAGCTAGAGTTAGAAGTAATTTTATGGAACCTCTTGGCATCCATGTTGTTTAACTTTTTCTTATACATAAAATATCTATTCATAACCATGCTTTTAATAAGGGAAAGACTTGCTTCAATTCTTAGTTGACATTGAAATATTTTACTCAACATGTTCATCCAAATATTTTATTTATGATCTACATGACCCCTATTATTTTTTGGGTTATTCATATATTTTTAAATGGCTCTCTCTCTCCCTCTCACATAATAATATTCAAATATTTTACTTGACCTTGTATATTGAAATATTTTATCTCTCTTTGTGTGTGTAAAGTTTATATTGAAATATATTGATTAGCATGGATATTCAAATATTTTATTTGATGTTTATATTGATTTTTTTTTTCAAGGAGTAAAAGATTTACACATTTTTTCTTTACTTTATTTAGCTATTGGCATAAAATTAAATTACTTAATATAAATATCGAAATATTTTATGATTGAAAATTATATATATGTATATGTGTGTGTCTGAGTGAGAGAGAGAGAGAAAGAGAGAGATTGTAATATAAGATGGATTATAAATTTAAGTATTTGCAATTTGAAGAAAGTTATTAATATTTTTATGTATATCTATTTTTGTTATTGAGTATAGCTAATTTTGATTTTGATTTAATAGATATTTGATTTTTATTTATAAAAACATATTCACACAATAAAAATAAAGATTGAGAGACATGGCAAGAGTGAAAGTTTACCCTCTACAGAACACCACTAGATAAGATGACATGATTTTCCTTAAATAACAATGATGAATGAACATGCATTTATGATAACTTACCAATGATAATTGTCGCACTACCAATTTAACAAATAATAATAAATTTTCTCACTATATTAAAGTTATATTATACATATATGTAAAATGCATATTTTAATATAACCCACTTAATATAAAATCTAAAGAATCCACTCAGTTAGGAGAGATGGAGAATTCATCGGTGGAATCATTAAATGTTATCTAATAACATTTAATTCTTCATACATCACTATAGTACTATGTCTATATGCTCTCTTGACATCATACCTACACCACAGTGCAAATATCCTTTTAAACGAAAGTCTCAAGGGTATCTATCGATGTAGAATCGTGGTGTGAAGGCTATGGATGTCCAAATACGGTGAACGACCCCACATTAAATGTTACTCTCTGGACGTCCGACGACCCCGCATTAAATGTTACTAAAGCGTATGGAAGGATCTGAATGTCCAACAACCCCACATTGAATATTAGCCAAAATGGGTACATGATTTATCAAATACGATGCATATAGGCTACATGGCATTTTTCTATAATGTTTGGGGGAACATAAAATCTCAAACCGGGAATGTTTTCTTTTACTTTGTTTGGGTGGAGTTTATTTAATGTACAAACTGGAATGTACCTTTAAGATGATAGATATAGACTTTTATGTTCATAGTGTTTTGTGATATTATTTGTTGGGATGACTTACAACGTTTATTTTGTGATATTATTTATTGAAATGACTTTAAACGTCCCTTTTTTAATTAATTATTGTTAAAACCGTTTTATATAATATTCAATGCCATTTTATTTTTTTAAATAAATTGTATTTTTATATGTATAAATAATGGATTTAGTATTTTAATAATTTTTTAATATATTTTAATAATGGTTATCAAAACCTAGAGCTCAAAAACCACCAATAATAAATTGATTATTTTATCTCACTTTTATTTTAACTCACTTAGATCCATCTTAACCCTGAATCTATCAAGTGCCGATAGGGATTAAATCTCTTGAGTTGCAAACCCCTTTTTTTAATGCAAAACTTGAGTAAAGGTTTGCACCTCGAGAGATTTGACCCCTCTCATCACTTGATAAACCTAGTGTTATGGTGGATCTAAGTTGGTTTCAGTGGTGTGTGGTCACATAAAATTTGTTGAACATCTAATTATTATGATCATTTTAAATATGCTAAATATGTTTAAGATTAACTTGGTCATTTTAATTTTAATTTTTTTTAGTTACCACAATTTTTTGAGATGATAGAGTATTAATAACTCGAATGATGAAAAATGATGAGATTTTTTTTTTTTGAATACAGAGTGACAATGTAATAGTGTTAAATGATAGAAAATGTGAATAATAAAAATGAAGTCAATTATAAATAGTCTTCATTGTGATCAATCTCAAACTATTTTCTTGTATTGTTCTTGTTGTCACATCTATTAGTTTTTCTATTTTTCACATCGATCATTTGAAAAGGGTGGTTGAAATCGTAGACCATTCAAATCTTTAAGTCAAGCTATTGTAGTAAATATCATACCTTGTCTCTCTTGCTCTCCATCATTACTAGCAGTTTCCTCCAAAGTCAATCATTGTCACTTATGGAGTGTTAAACCCCAAGTAAGTTTCAACAATAGTTGTTTTCTATTACTTCATTTGAATGCAAAGTGCCTATAATGTTGAATGATGGAAGATGGGAATAATAAGAACGTAGTCGATTACAAATAGTTTGCAGTTTCAAGAAGAAAATATTTCACTCTCTCTCTCTCTCCACCCACCAAATATTACTATCTCCCTCCCTCTCCCCCCTCCATCTCCATGCCTCTATATCTCTCTCTCTTACCCTTCTCTCAGTCTCTCTCTCTTGTCCTTCTCTCCTTCTTCAATCATCTCCTCACTCCCTCACTCTCTCTCCATCTCTCCCTTGTCACTCTCTCTCCCCCTCAACCTCTATCTCTCTATTTATTTGTTCTTACATCCCTCTCTCCCCCCTCCAACTCCACCTCTCTTTTCTTCCCTATCTCCTTCTCTCTCTCCACTCTCTAGCACTGTCACTATCTCCCCCCTCTATCCATATGGTCAAGAATTGTCACTTCGTGTAATCAATAATATATGTAAGGTCTAATATAATAATACTTATAATGGAGATGATTATTATTATAATATATTAGAATATAATAATCAATATTATTGATTATTATACCAATAATAATATATAGGGAAATAAACTGTTAAAGAAACAACAATATGTTAACTTTATAATATAGGAAAACCAATTTCTTTCGATCAAAATTGTAGCTCTATGCCTTACATTTTACATTTATATATATATATATATATATATATATATATATATATATATGTTTTAATTTGAATATTAATTAAAACATATTAAGCCAACCTTTAATTTTGCTTAATTCTGTTTGTTTGTTTGTTTGTTTGTTATATATATATATATATATATATATATTCCCCAACATTTAACAAATGTTTACATACTTACATTACATTACACTTACACATCTCCTCCATACTTTGTTATAGAGTGCCTCTCGACACGATTATTACTTTTATTTTATTTTAGTTTTAGTTTTAATTTTATTTTTATGTAATTTGACTGAGTCAAAATGTTTACATAACAGGATAAGACATAACATTACAACATGTCTTCCAGACTGGGCTAGACAATGCCTCTTAGCGCAATAATATATATTTCTTCTTTTCAAATTTGCAGTCTTAATCACTAGGGTGCATGGTTGTTCACTAATTTATTTTTTAGTAGAGAGAACAATTAAATATATCCATTTTCATTTAAATTCAAATAATGAATATATTATCATATTTATTTATATCCATTTTTTTCAATTTCAAATAATGAATACCCTAGCATACTTCAAAGCAGGAGAAAGTGAATATCAAAATAAATTTGGGTGGTTGTGTGGGAGAAATGTTACTTGTTTTGATGGTCATGAATACATAATGGAGGATTTTTTGACAAGTTCGGTTGACAAAATTCCCATAGTAGATTGATAATGGTGGATATCATTTAATGGAAGGTGGAATGGGTCCATTATATTATTAAATAATGCCCACTATGGTAGTTAGCATTGAATAAATGCAACAAGGTCTCATTGAAGAAGGTCTAATAGGTAGTTAGGAGGTTGTTGCGACTAATTTTAGCTCGATTAATTATAAATACTTATGGATCCCTCCTTACAACTTGTGAAGAAGTTTATTATCTTAAGAGCTTAGCTTATTAGGTGGTTTCCACCTCGAAGAGGCAAGTGAATAGGAGTGGATTCCCTTTGTAAAAGGGTCAATCATAAGGTGTTACCTTACCTTAAGGGTTATACATATATATATATATATATATATATAAAGTGTGAGCATTTATGATATCTTGTATGTGATAGAGTTTTGAGATCTAAGGTACATAATAAGCAATATCAGAGCTCTTTATTAGGCTGAAATATATTTTTTCTTTTTTGAATTGCAAATTTTAAAGGAAAAAAGAGGGCTTTGACACTTAAATCAAGTCATGTAGCTTTTAAAGTAAAATTTGAAGAATCCAGTTGTATATATGAGTTCCACTTGTAAAAAAAATTGATTTATTTAAAGAAAAATACCATCCAAATTGGATTTGGGAAGTGAAGATATTGTTGATTTAAATTAGTTATTTTATATTTTTTCTGTGACGACTATGTGGAATACAAAGCTAATATATTTTAACAAATGCTTATATTGTTTCCATATCAACCCCATTGGATAAAGGATTTGTGGGGTTTGATTTGGTATGTTATATGTGGTACTTTTGATCAATATCTAGTTATCTATAGCCATTGCAAATTTTCATTGTCAATTACTAATGGTTATGAAGAATGACAACATGTTGGAACATGCCAGATTTTTCTACAAAATTGTTCTTACAGAATCCAATATATAAAGGTGGTAATTGGTAAATATAAAGCAATGTATATTATTAGGATAACATACTCTTTTATCAATGAATAATATAATTGATAAAGATCTTGTTGGTATGATTTAGAGGACAATTGAGATTATTGATACATGGATAATTGTCATTTGTGGGATGACAATTTTTCTTCTTCTTCTATTTGACGACTTTACTCCATCTGTGTAGAGAACATCATGAAGGGGAGTTAGGGGCTTGTTATGGGTACTCATCTTCAACTTGTCCATTCTCCAATAATAATGTATTATGTGGATGATTTTTAAAATGTGGATGGATCTATATATTTGGATTGACATGATCATGTTTGGTATTTGGAGCACCATTCTCAGGTAGGTATTGAAATTAGGTATATCCAATGGAGTTACATCATGAGCTCTTGGAATTGGCACTCGATTTTATGGATGAGTTCTTTGGATTACTTCAATATTGTAGTTGGTACTTGCACATGGGACAGTGACTACTTCAATAATAAATTTAGCACTCATATATGAGACCTAGGTTTATGGTGGAGATTGATGAACTATTCTAGCTTGGTGTCTAACAATTGTACATATGACATTGGTTCTCTTGCTTACTTCAACATTTTAGTGAAGACTCATCCATGAAACCCTAGTTTATGATTATACCTCCTTAAAACAAACATTGAGGGAAACACTTTTCTAAGGGTTTGGAATTGTTTAGGGGGGTGGATTCCCAATTCTCAACATTAGGGATTATCCAAGGATGATGGCCGATTACACTCTTCCATGTTTGGTGTGGAATAATACTCCAAGTTAATGGTCCAAAAACCTTTCGATAGGATTTAAAGTTATGAATACATTCCATTTTTTTTTCTTTCCTTAATGTAGGTAATAAATTAATCTAACATTTTTAAAGACATGTTATACAACATAGCCTTTAGAAACAAATATGAAAATGACTAGTAATTCTAAATTATCTTTCAAATAATTTGTCTAAGATTAATCATTGAAATGGTAATATTTATGAGATATAAATGAGATAAAGTTGAAAATCAGATGAAAACTACAAAACACTAAAAATTAATTGTAAAGACAACCCATGTATGAATAAAAGAAAACATAAAATAAATAAGAAAGTAAATAAAAATGCATTGAAAGTAATCTAGTAATGCATTCAACTATATTTAAAAACATAACAATCAATGTAATTATACTGGACATTTGTGACATTTACTTAATTGTAGATTAATCCATCATATAAAAAAGATGCACAGAGTTTCAACAAACCAAACTTGTCTTGATGGCAAGAGGAGTTTGTAAGTTAAGCTTGGAATTAACTATTTGTTTCAATCCTCTTCCATCACTTTAGAGCCAAAAGACCCTTGTCGAAGAAGCTCATTCTTTTATTTATAATAAAAAATTGACAAAATTAGTATAAAGAAAAAAAGACAAAAAGTTTGAAAACTAAAAATATTTACATGTGGCTATGATTTTGGTAGATTGGACAACTCAACAAATACATATTGAGCATCATAGCTACCCCATTACTCAACTAGATCCTCACATAAATTAATATGTGCAAAGTGATTCTAATCCATTGGTAAACTCAATATTTCCTTTATGTTTCTAAACCATGGAGTTTATATTTCTTATTTTGGACTTAATAGTCCAATTTTCTAGTTGTTTTGACTTAATTATATGTTTTTTCACATAGCCATGTTCCACTAAAGCTATCGTTTCGAGATCAACTTCATATTTACTTGAAATTTGTTCAAATGCTGACATCACTTTATCTATTAGTTGAGTAAGTGAGTAAGTGAGTATTAGACGTCACCTATTTGGCAAAGTTCAAAAAATTCAAAAAAATTGAACAATCCTTGTTGGCTTGGCTGATTGACTCCATATCCAACATTTCCCACTAATTTTTCACTCTTTGCATCTTGGCTATGCCTTATTCTGTTAATGTTTTGATATCATTGTCTTCTTCTCCATGAGATTTATGAATCTCTTCGATATGCTCAATCTGGTCTTGCAATTTTCGTCCCTCTCATTCCATTTTAAGACTTACCTTTTCATAACATTTCACTATGATGTATCCTCCTAAAGTTTTTCTATCTTTTCCAAAAAAAAATCTCTTGCTTTCTTCATGTTTCACATTCTCTTCTAAAACATCCTCTACAAATCTGTCCATGGTATATATCAATATTATTTTAATAATTAATTTGATTTCTAAGAAACACAAGCTCCTTTTTCAAGCCTTCTACCTCAATATCATCGGTGTTGGCTTTATCAATAGTAGCATGAGAAATTACTACTCTAGCATATAACAATTCATTTAGCTTTTCCCTTTTAGTGTCCATAAAAGGCTCCTCTATAATGCATATTACACCACTATGTACATTTATTCTTAAATTTGTGTATGTCCTTTTAAATATAGACTACTTCCTATGGTTATATGCAATATACTCAAGATCAACAACTTCATCCAAAGGCTAAGGAATGATTTGGTCACTCCATGATAAAATGTTTTCTAGCCTACCAGGAGTATGAAATTTTTCTAACTCTAGTTCCTTACCCTTGAAAACATTGTTCTAACTCTAGTTCCTTACCCTTGTCAATTGTTTGCATTCCACTAGGTGCCTAAGTTTTGTTAGTTTCCTTAGGAGAAAATTCCTCCTCTACTTAAGTACCTATGTTTAAGACATAATCCTCATATTTAGTTAAATCGATGATGTCAACAGGGAATATAGTGGATTGAGGTCCTTGTTGTTGATCCATTTCTTACTTGGTTGATTCTTCTTAATGCAATATTTCTTCTTGTTTTATCCTTATTTCGTTAGCAACTTTACTGATCTCTTCTTCCTGCCATTTATTTTCTTCATTTTTCATGATGATATTGTAATTCTCTTTTCCTTTTCTTGACCTTTGAAACTCTTCTTTGTTTCTCTAACACTTCTTGAATGTTTTTTTCCCCATTTCTTCCTTTAACTCGATCTCCTCCTGCCTTTTGGCCTCTTCAAATTCTCTTTCCTCAGTCAATCCTACATTAATTTTCAACATCCATTGATCCATGTATAAATTTATGAACACTAACATACACAAATTGTTTTTTTCTCTCCAGAATTCCCCTTAGTCATAAGAATCTTAAATAAATGCCTCATCATATCATCTCTCATGGATATATATTGGCCATGCGCAAGACACGATTAAAATTCATTAAAACTAAGGCTTTTGGATCATGATGCATAAACTACCATGGATATGCTACTAGACAATTCGTCACAATAGATTTGATATAATTATACTTATAAATATGAAATATACACTATGAGGGTTTACTTATCTTTAGATTTATGAATCCGTAAATTATTGTTTATTTCATATTATGGATGAAAATTATAATTATGTAGAAAATAGAGAATAGTGAAATAAAAAATCACAAACCATAACTGACATAAGATATACCTCGAGAAACCCTTTCAAGAGAAAACACAGTTGGAAAGTGAGGTCGTTATGCTCTCTTTCTTTAAATAGAAAATGGTTACAAGTACAAACAAGTAAGGCCTATGGCCTGTGGGATACTATAATGCACAAACACTCTTTGTGTTCTCTCTCCCTATCCCTCTTGGCTACTTTTATTATCTATGGAACAAGATGCAATTGAGAAAAATGGAATCCCTTTTCCAACTAGTGGTCTGATTATAACACAACCCGATAGCCTACTAATGATTAGGTTTGACTCCAACTCTTCACTAGCGTTAAAATATAGAATATTTTAGAGTATTATTCATCATGGCCACATGGATAACCCCTTTTCCATGAGTAATGGGGGTTTACATGGCATCCTATTGAATTATGGTGGTCAAAATAGGAAGGTCAACTTTTGAGTGGCATAACTTTTTCATACAGAATTTGATTGAGGAAATTATTGCATTGTTGGAAAGGCTTATGTGTGTATACTAAGAAATAATGGTGCAAATATAAGACAAAAATGTTTTATGCCATAGAAAATTTCATTTGATGCCTCAAAATTATTTTGGAAGGTTTTAGAACACAATTTGCTAAACTAGGCCCCACTAGTAAAAATGGTCATGTGAGTTGACTCCTTCACTTTTCCACTCTGAAAGCATTGAGATGGGTGAGAAAAAAGTTATCCAAATTGGATCAGTTCATCTCTTTGAAAATTTCCACTTTGAAATATATATTCCAAATGGTTAACTGCCTCTTGCCTTGCATGCTTTAGATCCTTAATAAAATGATGTTCCACCTTGAAACATAATGAATGCAAATCTTGTTCTTTTCTTCCTTTAGTAATGATGTTTTTAATCCTTGAAGCATAGTGCAATGTAATTTTTGCAATTAATAACATATCTAGTACACATTTAGGAAAATATAGGGTGATGTAGTTGCATAATAAATGATAATGTATTTATAGCCTTCTTCCAAGTACCAATTACCAATATGACTTATTATTGCCTTGGCATGCTTTATTAGTCTTCGAAATTATTTACAAAAAAATATTGATAAACAATTGAGCTAGAACATAATCACAAATGGTTTTGTAAGAGTTCCTATACTTATTTTCCCACAACTATTGGAAATAAACATGTGATGGAGCTTCTAAAATATTCCAGTTGAGATTAATACCTTGTTGTAGCAGCTACAACCACCCCAATTTTTTCAACTTGAGCCAAAATTTGGAGTCCCCTTTTCTTTTTTTAGTGAAAAAAATATCTATAATCAAAACATGCTTCATAAACATAAGTTGCCAAGGGAAATATATTGTTAGCTTAAGGTGATTGGGTAATTCTTTGGCACAATGTGCTTTCACAAAGAAGCACTGCACATCCTGACAATACATCACAATTCCATTATGAAATACAACTCAACGGAACCCTACTAGTTATGCACAACACATTTTATCAGTGTAGCATAGTACAAGAGGATGCCATAACCCATCACTTTGACTATTGTTTCATTTATTCTGTGAAAAGATATTTCTGGCATCTTTACTACACCTCACATGCACATAATTCTATATATATGCCCCACCCCAAATCATTTTCATGATGAATCTTGTTGCAAAATCCCTCCACTTCATTAGTCATTTAAGGATAATAGTGGTTCCAATTTTCTTCCTGAAGTGCACCACACTACTAGGCTGAGTAATGCCCACACCACTTTCCGGGTAAGTCTTCAACATCTGCCTTCATAATGATTTTATTTTAGTAACACCTAACTATTTCCCTGTTTTTCTAGTCAGTCTGTATACCTACCCATCATTCACATCCATTAGATGCTTTATGTCCCTTATATATATGCGCACACACACAAAACACCGAAAAAACAATCCCCTGAACCCTTAGCTATTTTTCTTTTCCATTGTCCTTGCATATTTATCACATTATGATCCTAGTTGATAGTTTAGATTATGCTTGTGCAAAACAATGCATTTTATACTTGTACCTATGCTACAACCTTGCACAAATCTATGCATAAACCCTCTATACATTGCCACATAGGTTCACTTTAAAGTATATCAATATAGCCATGTGCAACCAATGAAGACCCTGTTTGTATCCTGTCCCCCTTTCCCATGTAAAAAACTAGGCCTTGCCTTACAACCTAGCCTCTCCCTATGTGCAAAGACACATTTCCCAAGCCTAATCTACATTGTTGTGTTTCACAACACCAAGTATCCCTTCCGCTCTATATCAAGGTGCAATATGGTTGATTAACTTGGTTTTCAACCTCACACATCGACGCAAGCCTCTCCGGCTATCTACAATAACCTCCTACGATGCGATGGTATTTTATCACATAACTCCCATACAATGGTGCATTGCTCATTTATAGTATAAAACCCTTACTCACGAAAAAACACATTACCCTGTCACACGTAGTAATATTACCTTGCGTTAAGCACTAAGGTGTCTATTATTTTATAACATTTTATCATAATGAAAATATTTTAAATGTAAAAAAAAATGGACTTGTAGTGTCTTGGAATCTCATCATCCTCAAGTGAGATGATGATACCTAAGAAGAGAAAGTGAAAATAGATTGTGGAGGAAGGGTTTTAGGAAACTTCTATTACCTCAGTCCCAACATATATAGATACAACTTTTTTTATCGACATGTCTATGTTGATCACATGGTTAGAGATACACCAATTGTTTATTAGGAAAGAGATTCTTGATTATGATGAAGATAGTGAAGTATATTAGAATGTATGACAGTATTGGTTGCATAAAGTCGCATCACATCCTATAGCCTTCCTTTGGGGGGAGATCATAGAATGGATAATAAAGTACATTGAAGCCAACGATATGTCCATTTAAAATAACTATGGGGAAGGAAAACATCATTCACATACCCCCATATCACTGAGTACTATAAGTTTCCTAGATATCAAGTGGTGTTGACTGCAAAATGCTATAAAAATTTTGGCATAAGCAACAAAGATATCCTGAAGACAAGGTGGAAGCACTATAATAAGTTCTAAACTAAGCCTGATGGGATCTACAAAACTAATTTGCTAAGAAGATAATATCAACTTATTGTGGCTATGTGTTCTTGACTATATGATAGACCAAATGCAAATACATTTGAATAGATTTGGGTACCATTAATGTACACATGCACCCAAGAAGGAAGCATATTTATTTGGGTAGAGATTCTAGTGGTTTCCATTCAAACAAGAGTAAGATAAGCTCAAACTTCGGTAGTAGGAAAGAAACCAAAATTTACATGGCTTCATACCTTCTCGATTACATATGTTATAGATATGAATTATAGATGTTGGGATGGAGATGGGATCTCTCCCTAGAGATTCAACTGATTCACATCTATTATAGAGATTTATGGGATAATCATTACAAATCATCTTACTCAAGGACATTAGAAGAATTCATATTTCCATTTTTCCACATTCTCTTTGATAATGAAGTGCCTTGTATATTTGACCAGGACAAGTCAAAATTGAATGATGTGGCTGACTGGTTCACACCACCTAATGCTACATACATCAGGGTATTTGGAGCATACAATTCCCTTCATAAACTCCCACTATTCATCATGGATAAAGTAATTCTACAAGAGGTAGCATATCAAGTGACAACGATCTTTGGAGGAATGTTGACTTGAATGAAGAAAGCACCATGGCCCACCAACCCAATATATGTAGGAACATATTATGTAAAAAGTTACAAAGAAGTGAAAGTCGAAGCAACAAACCCATAATGATTCAGATTTGGGGAATTTAGTTTCCAGAAGTATGATCCAATAAGCATATAGACAACTCATTTCTGTTAGCTAAAATATAAATGGCCATACACATCAAGCACTAATGAAGATGAAGAGAAAATCAAGAATTACTATAATTTTGTAGAAGTTGTGCAAGCAAATTAAAATACAAATGAACATCGACTGACGAATGGTTTTAAACCTACCACAAGAGAGTCATTAAAGAGAAAATATGTTAAGGATAAAAAGTATGTTCAAGAGAGAGAAAAAGAAAAAGAAGCAACAAAGAAAGAAAAACAAAATAAATTGAAAGAAAAACAAAAGGCTAAAGAAGAAAGAGAAAATTCCCAAAGGAAGGAGGTTGAAAGAAAGAGACATGAAGAGAAAGGAAGAGATAGGAAGAGAAAATTATGAAATAAAAGGATGAAAGAAGAAAATAAGAATACGAAAGAAAGAAACAAGAAGAGGAACGAATGGTGAAAGAAATAGCTAATAAACAAGCACAGGAGGAAACATGATAGAAAGAGAAGACTAAAAAGGAAGCTTAGGTCATATTTACCATCATGGATGTTGAGCGTTCTACCCCACTTTCCATACCACTCACAGGAGGCCACCAACCACTCAAAGAGATGGGTATGACAATTGGTGAATGAAGTCAAGTTCTAGATCTTACAAGATTTCACTTTGATTATGACTCTAGGAATATTTTCCAAGAAAGATGCAAGTACTTAGCCTAGGAGCCAGTGAATCCAATCTTAGTGATTACTAAACATGATATAGTGTCAGACACCATGAGAAATCCTCTAGCCATTGCTTCGACAAGATTGGATTTGTCCATTACCATTGAAAGAAACATCTAGCACTTGGTGGATAACGTTAAGGAACTAGAGAGGAGTCCGAGCAATGAAAAATGGGAAAATGAGAGGCTTCATAAAGAGAATCAAGATTTTTCAGCCTCAAGCTCCAATGATTAAGATTTCCAAACAAAAACACTTGACGAAAATAAAGTGTTAGAATATATCATGAAGAAATTTTATAGGGAACAAGTCACACTTCAGAAGGAAACTTCCATGTTCATGGCCATTCAAAATGAACTAAAAGTAAAAGGTACATTGCTAAAAGAAACCCTAACAAATATGGACATAATGTATGGGTGGAACATAGGATACCCAAATGCACCAAAAAACATATCAAGAAGAGATGAGATAGGAAAAAAAAGGACAAGTCAACGATCAAATTTACCATCCAAGCTCAAGAGAGGTCAGGGAAAGAAGTAGTCAGAATTCTAAATAATTATCAACAACTTGATAACATGTGGAAATTCTTATCAAAGCTCACAAAATAGTCCCCATTGGAGCACACAGAGAAATAATTCTAGAATAGGGAATCCAAAGAGAAATTCAATAGATGATAGATGCACACATGTTGGGCATCACTCAAAAGGACAATCCTACAAGGAAGCTATTGAATGACATGTGGTGGAAACATCAAACTTGTAAACGAGTTTCACCTCATTATTCCACTAGTTATAGTCTAATATGAAAAAAACAGTGCCTAGTTATTTCAAGTGCGACATCACCTATAAAAGGATGATATCAAAAAAAGGTTTGTCCATAGCATATGATTACAAGGCAAGGAATTCTTACCTGGAACACAAATTACAAGTTCAAAACCTTACCTTGGCTATCTTAGAATTGGTCCCCTGAAGGATGTTTACTTTTATTATTATTTTATATTTTCCATGTACTTATTTAAATAAAATAGAATTAGAAATAAAGTAAAATATAAATTAGACATGAGGGTAGTTGAAAAGTCATGGAAGATGATGTTGAAATTCTAGTGTAGCTAGGAATAAAATAATTTTTCATAATTGATAACTACTTCTATTGATGCAATTAGTTATTTCTTTATACATTAATCAATAAGTTGCCATACATGAAAACTTCAAAAATTCAATTCTTAAATAAGAGCATTAAATAAATATCATAGTAGACAATGAACAATAAGCAATAGACACAAGACACAAACAATCAGGCTCACAACCACGGAAAAACCCACAAGGGGAAAACCCAACCAAAATTCTTTCCTTATGAGAGAGATATTTTTTCCATCAACATTACCTCAAGAATATTCCAACAAATCCAGATCCGTCCTTAATAAAATACCTGTAAATTTTTTTCAACAGAGAGAGAAAAAGTAAGCTCCAAGTCAAATGTAATAGTTTGCTCAGTAAGGCTGAATTTTTTTCTTGAGATGACTGTAATAAGAGGCCAAAACTCTGTCTTGAATCCACCACAAAAAATTCAACACACTAGTCAAAGAAACTTAGTCAAACTCACATTCAAATAATGCATTCAACTCAGGTTAATGTCTAATGAGAGAGCAAGACTCACAGTTAGCAAGAATCAATGTAATTCTAAAGTATTCGACTTCCAAAGATGAATTAAATTGAAGTCAAATAAATATCAAAATTTCCCAAGTCAAATGTATTCAACGTAGCCTCAAAAGGAAAGTTAAGGCAACTAGAAAAAGGCTTATATCTGTTCTTTTCACATGTGGATATTTTCTATGAGATTGTAAACCAAACTTGTGTGATTTGATGCCCAAAATGAGTGCCAATGAGGTCTCTTTTATATGTGTTCTATGTGGGCTAATTAGCCCTAATGAAGTCGACTTGTGGATCTCATTTGGGAGACTTGTAGGATGAAAAAATAAAATTTTCCAATGAGAAAGGTTAACCGTAGCTACATAAATTTTCAATAGATGAAAGGTCACCTCACTTTGTATAAATATACCCTCTATTCTAGTCATAAAGGACTTTAAGTTTTGGACTCTTTAGAGCACTTTGAAAGGGAAAACTTGTAACTTTCTTTGAAGATCAATTTATAGTTTTTCATTTCCACTATTGGGTCTCTTGGATACGTTGTATGATTGTACATGAAATATTTCAGTATCAATATTTAGAATCTATTTTAGGCCATGGAAAGCATTTCTTTCACATGTTATTGAACGTTGTAAGACTATTCTTTGTTGTTGTTTAATGGTCTATGATTGCAGTTCATGTGTTGAAAATTAATGAACTGTTTCGTTAATTGAAAACCACTATCTTCCTTGGAATTTTTTGTTTATTTATATATGTTTTCATGTTGTTTATTAGTTGCAAATTTCTTTACAATTGATAGCTAGTTTAATTCTATATTCATGCATCTTAATTAAAGTTTTCTATCATTATTTATTTAAGATTCATGTCCATTTACAAATATGTTGTAATATTCTTTGTTCCTTTTACTTAAGGTATTTCCATAGGGTGTTTCAACTTGCATCTCATCGAGAGCCTTATTTGGATGTCCCTTCCCTTACTATTTTCGCCCAAAATATAATTATCACCCAATACGATATGGAAATTGGGCCAACATTTCGGACGAGACTCTCATCTCAAATGGTGTGAAGTCTATTTTGGACATCATACCAGATAGATCACCTTAGACTATAAGTTGTGCATTTTGCCCCGTCGACAATATTTTGGTGCTATACAAAGGGTTGTCATTGTATGGTTGGTAGATTCCCTCATTCTAGACAAGATAGAAATCAAGATATTTCCCCTCCATCAAATATTTATCCATTTTAAGAGCATGATCTTGAAGAATTTCCTCCTCCAAAAAGTCCTGAACATTTATATGAAATCTCGCGAGAAGATTTAATATCTATAATACCTTTCACTCATGCTTATGTGAAGCAATCAAAATACTTCCTACCTCTATCATATACCATGTAAACTTCTTGTAAGAAGGATGACAACTGCCAGAGGTGTATTAGTAGATTTCATGGAAGATTTGGTTGATTTTTCATTAGAAGATCTTGAATAATCCATCAAACATCTTCATCTATTGACTCCTTCAAATTAATAAGATGAAAGGTCACAGGGTAGTGAGCACACTAAAGGTGAAGAAGAGAATATGAATTTTAATAATGAAGAGGAACATTTAGGTAAAAATATGGCCCATAATCAATTGCCATGGATGGCTCAAGTGGTTGTGAACCTTTGAGGTATCCTACATGACTTTCCTCGAAATATAGAAGATTTTCTTCTAAAATTTGACCCAGAGAAATCTACCTTTGCAAAATATCACATTAAAAATTTCAATCTGGCCTTGAGGTTATTGAGTTCTCAATATGAATATGTGGTGTGTAGACATTCTCCTTACACTTTTGAGAATAACACCACCATTGTTATTATAATATTCTTGTAGGTTCCATCACGAATTGGGAACGATTTCAAAACAATGTTTATAGATAATTTTGGAGAAGAGAAAAAAACTTGCAATGCTATTAAGGGAGCTAAGTGTTTTGAAAATGGAGAAAACAAATAAAGTTAAAGATTTTAACCAATGCTTCACTACGAAATTAAATAAATTTCTTGCCAATGTACCTCCTCAAAATTCTATAGCCATTGAATATTATACATCAACCCTTTATTCTAACATAGGAATGTTTGTGAAAAGTGACAATAAGGCTACATTGGTAGACAACTTCACTGAAGCATTGGAATTTGAAAAGGACATCTCTCTATTGGTGTGCACCATACTCAGGATGGATTGAAAGCTAGTGGGAAGAAACCTCATAAAAAAATGAATAAACATACTAAGAAAGAGGCTATTTACTTGGAGAGTGTTGTTAAGATGATGAATAAGTTGATCAATGAAGTTGTAGAATTGAAGAAAAGTGTTAGGGAAAGTTCTTCGAGTAACCAATCTTTCAAACCTTACTTTAAATGCAACAATAATGCCCGGCCAAAAATAATATACTAAGAGCTCTAATGTAAAATTGAATGCCAAAGAGTTCGGAATGGGTAATTTCTGTACATATCATCAAGCCAATCACTCAAAGAAGGCTTTCCCACAATCGATTAACTATATGAATCTGGTAATCAATTAACTGTTGGAACAACAATACATAGTAGAATAATTGGAACAACAAGTAGAAGAATAATCTCCTCCAGTTGTCAATGAATCTAATGCCGGTTTGACTATATTATTATGGGATGTGATGGTTGATAGAGATACATAAATAATAGGAGAAGTATCAATTGGAGAAAACCAACAGGCCAAGGCTACTAAATCTTACGGCCTACGAATTAAAGGTCCAGTAGTCGAATCTAGCCCTCAAGAGAAGGAAAAATATCTACCTAGATAAATAATTCCTCCAAGGACGAACAATTAGAATTCAACTTCTCAATTCAAAAGCAATCATCCAACCAAAGATGCACCAAGACATACTATAGCAATCCAAAAGCTCATGAAGCATCTACCAAGTCTTCTCAAGCTACACCTTCAACTAAAATAGCCAAGGGTAAGAGTGAACATGGTGTAATGGAATACAACGTTGTTGATGATATGAAGAAGTATAGAGCCAATGTAACTCTCTATGATCTATGTCATCTTCCACAAAAAATATAGTTGTTACTTTGAACCTTCAAGTCACCCGATACTTAGAGAAAGTCTCCCTCCACATCAACCAATACTAGAAATACAGTTTCAATTGCTCATACCAAGACCTCATAAAATGATAAGGTGGCGATCATTATAGTGAGTATTAGAACTCATTCAAGATCACAAACACCTCCTTCCATAAATTCTTTTGAGATATTTCATCACAATGTGCATAACAGTTTAGTAGACTTTGGTGCTTCAACAAATGTTATATGATTGCCATCTTGTAAGAAGATCAACATCACTCTAGAGAAAAAAAATTCTAAAATAATACAATTGGATAGGAGTAAAGTGCAAGTGGTTGGTGAAATCAACAATGTGATTGTTTGATTATCATTAGATCGGAGAGCGCACCAAGTGATTGCTATAATGGTGGTTGGCATACTAGAAGCTTGTGTTCTTTTCTTGAGTAGAGACTAGTCTAAAAAGCTTTAGGGGTATTTCACTATTGATTGGTCTCACTGTGGCTCTTTTGCAAAGGAAAGAATAATAAACGAGCCAAATATGAAGTATACAATGACATAATTGGAAGGACCCAACGATCCCATCGATTTTTCCCATGAAATGATGGGAAATTTATTTTTAGAAATAGAAATTGGTTGCTACATGGCACAACCATCGCTAGTACCATCATATAAACAATCATAACTCGTTCCTTGCAATATGACTAGTGAAAATGAAATTGTATCATATATGTAAATAGTATTAGTATAGATAGTAATAATTATTTAAATAAGAATAGTTGGACTCTATATTATGATGGATCTAAAACCCAAGATGGAGTTGGTCTAGATTGCAGCTTGGTGGACCCATCTAAGAAAAAAAATCTCATTTCAAGTCACTTGGAAGTTGAGTGCACAAATAACACAAATGAGTACAAGGAACCGATTTTTATACTAAATTCAATCAATTTGCAAGTATAATTTAGTAAAGTTATTGTCGATTCTAAAATAATCACTAGACAGGTATGCAACATAGTTCATTGTTTATCTCGTCATTTAAAAAATTACTAGAAAGAGTAATGCAAAATTATATAATCATTTGAATCTTTTAATATTTTTTTTAGTACCTATATCCATAAATGTTGCAACCGACACCTTGGCAATGCGGGAACCCGTCTCACACCTGTAAGAGATGGATTTTCAATTACGATAGTTTATAAAATCACAATTCCAGAATCCAGATAATGTGACTAATATTTTCAATGATCATGAATAGATATTGGAATTAATCACCAATTTAGATGTGTTTAAAGATGTTGAGATAGAAAAATAAGAGTATGAGAAATATCTAGAGGAAGAAAATAAGTTGCGAAAAGGAAATATTATGCCAATGGAGTCGTCACATTAGAAAAGCTATATGATTTACGAAGATGTTTTAAAGGGCCCAAAAATACTAAAAAAAAAGTTCAACATTAAAACAAAAGCAAGTAACTTCTAAGTACTGAAACAAACCCCAAGTTTGTGAATCACGACATGCGTTGCACCCCAACTGAACGTAAAGAAATTTTCAACTTTTCAAAGAATATCAAGATGTTTTGAAAGGGACTTACAATGATCTCAAAACTTATGACACCCTTTAACATGTGATTCCCATAAGGGAAGGTGTTAAGCCAATTCAACAAAAGTTGAGAAAAGCACATCCATCTCTGGAACCACTCATATATAAGGAGTTGAAGAAACTATTGGATGTGATGATCATATTTAAGGTTTGGAATTTAGCTTTGATGTCTAAATTGGTTCCTGTTAGGAAGAAATTAGGTAATATATAACTGTGTGTGGATTTCGGCAATCTTAATCATGCCTTTGATAAAGAAAATTAGCTTGTTCCGTCCATGGAACAGATCCTTCAAACAATATCGAGTTCTGAACTGTTCTCTTTGTTATATAGATTTTTTGGTTATGATCAAGTTCTAGTATCTGAACCACACATGTTAAAAACAACTTTGATAACTATGTGGGGCACATTTTCTTATAGACATATGCACTTCGAGCTACTGAACAGTGGGGCCACCTTTAGTGGGCAATGGACATTTCCTTTAGAGGATTAATCAGATAAAGTGTGGTTGTGTATCTAGATGATGTAACGATATTTTCCAAAATGTGTTCAGACCATGTAGGTCATATTAAATATATTTTTGAATGCTGTTGAAAATATAGTATCTCACTCAACCAAAAGAAAAACATATTTGCAGTATCTAAGGGGAATATCTTAGGGAACATCATTGCTAAGAGTGGAATCACTGTTGAACTGAAAAACAGTCAAGGAAATCATACAAATTCCATACCATAATGCAAAAAACTCAATGCAATATTTCTTGGGGAAGATCAACTTTGTAAGGTAATTCATTTCCTATTTTGCTCAAATTGTGAAACCCTTACAGGATATGATCAAGAAAAATGCAATATTTAATTGGAATTAAGAAGAAAATGATGCCTTAGAAAAATTAAAGGAAGTGACTACTATTCCCCCCACTTTATTTAGTCCTAATTTTAATAAGGAATTCATGCTTAATACTTTTGCATTTGACTCTTCTCTTGCGATTGTACTCATGCAAAAGGATGACCAAGGAAATGGACAACCTCTATCTTTCAAGAGCACGAGCATGCAAGGATTTGAGCTGAAATATCCCAATATCGATAAGAAAACCTACATGGTATACAAATTAGTGTCTTGAAGAGCCACACTAATGTAATTTTCCCTCACCTTGTGGTTATATCATAATTTCTGCAAAAGGAGCCGGGGGAACGAACAAAGAACTTGTCACTGTAGGAATATGACCTCTAATTTAAACATACACACACTATTAAGGGTCATGGAATATGTAAATTAGCTGCAGAAGTTATGGATCCCAAAAAAAAGACAATGAAGATTGGGATGATGAGATTGATATGCATAACTTATATTTTGTGCATGATTCCACTACAAAACCATTGTGGTATAGTGAGTTGAGGCAATATTTGGAATATGACGCTTTTCCTTTGGAATGATCAACAAAGCAAAAGCATGCAATTAGACTTAAGCCTGCTCATTATTAATTAATCAAAGGTATTATGTTAAGAAGACATCACAATGGACTCTAAATGTGGTGCTTGGAGTCATCTGAAGCAAATAAAGTTCTTTCTGAATTTCATGATGTATCTACTGGAGGTTAATTCATCAGCAAAACTATGACACAAAATATCATTCACGCTGGTTACTACTAGCCTACTCTATTCAAAGATGACATGCGTATTCCATAAAGTGTCCTATATGCCAAAAGTGTACTGGAAGATAGAAAATAATTACTACCCGATTGCAACTAGTCAAAATTGAAGAACCATTTCAACAATAGGAGCTTGGTGTTATCGGTGAAATTTCATCACATTTGTCCAAGAAACATTGATATATCCTTATGTATATGGACTATTTTACATGTTGGGTTGAATCCATATCGCTTAAGTAAGTCAACGATCATATGGTAATGTAATTCATCAAATAGAACACCATTACTAGGTTTGGTGTTCCAACATCCCTTGTTTTTTACGATTCTACTTATTTTTTGTCATTGAAATTATATGAATTTTCTTTGGACAAAGGTATTGCTTTGAAAGAATATTCCAATTATTATCCCCAAGGAAATGTTCAGGAAGAGTAAATTAAAAAGAACCTAATATATATAAGCAAGAAAAATATGGTTTCCCAACAACTTAATTGGCACAATGCCTTATCTAATGTTTTTTAGGTTGACCGGGTGACAAAAAAACCCCCCCTTGGAACCTCATACTACTTCCTAGTATACAGAAAGGAAGATGTCCTCCCACATATACCTTCTTTGAAAATTTCCCAAGATTCCCATGGTAGGTCTTGCCCTACCATTCAAATTAAAATCAATACTATTTTTAAACTTGAGGAAGAAAGGAAAAAACATGTTCCAAATTCATGACACATCAACAAAGGATCAAAATATGGTTCGATAAAAAATCCACAAGAGAGAAATATTTCCGCATGGGAGACCTTGTATTGAAATGGGAGAAACCTCATTAAGGCAAGGACAAACACACCAAGTTCCAGTCCCTATGGCATGGTCCATTCATCATTCATTAGAAGCTTGGCTTAAATAATTATAGATTGTAAACCTTACATGGGAAGATTGAGTCCCTGCCTGTTATTATGTTAATGGCCAAAACATCAAAGATTATTTCTAATAACAACCCTTTGAGCTATTTTCCTTGTACATATTTCATTTTATGCTTTTCTTTACTATCACTTGATTTTCATCTAAATTTGATTCTCATTTTTCATTTTAGTATCAAACCCTTGTACATAAATAAATGGTATTGTACATAAATATTCTCACCCATTACATAAATAAATAATGCTTTATTGATGCCATGAATAATTATGTGGTAACTGTTCTTGGATAACATTATATCTCCATCAATTTGTAAATTCCTAAAAACCTCCATGAGCTTGCCTCATTCATATGAAAAATAAAAATCCAATTCAATGGGGAACTCTACTAAGTTGGTAAAACCCAAATCTTTAATAGGATCTCCATAACTTGATTGGTCTTGAATCTATAAATTATGTGTGGAAATATGTTGATCCATTGGTTAGAGAAGGAATGTGGATAAATTTTAATTACGAGAAAACCTATTTCATAAATGATTTAAAGTCTTGGAAACACAAGGACTTGAAATTCACTAGTCGTAAAATAAGTCAGGATCCCTCAATGACCCTAGAAAAAAATGCCCAAAATAGTGCAAATGTTTCATGCAAAAGAAAATAATAAAATGGTATAGGCATGAGAAAGGATTCCTATGCGGAAGGGTAATGCAAGTAACTTCGTCAGGGCTATGGACACTCATTGGTAGCGAAGCAATGCTTGTGATTGTTTTGAGTGACTCTATCGGGGATATGGACGCTCTACAATAGTGGAACAAACTTAGAGTCTCGTATCTAATTCTAAACATTTTCAACTCACATACATAATATATCCATCTTCTATTTGACTTTTATCTAAGTTGGTGTGTTACGAGCTAAGAAAAGGATAAGTTGTTAGAGATTGAAGCTTCTAACAAGGACAAAACAACTAATAAATTGGTACCCATGGATTACTGGAGACACTAAGGTTCCACTAGCGATTCACCAATTTTTGTAGCAACTAAAACAAACCTAAGTTTTTTGACCCGAGCCAAAATTTGGAGTCTCCTTTTGTTTATTAAGTGATAAAAAAATATCTATGATCATCTCTATCAAACCCTGTTTCATAATTTTAAGTCACCATGGGTCAAATATTGTTATCTTAAGGCTGAATGGGAAATTTTTTGGTGCAACTTGCTTTCACATATCAATGTTGCACATCATGGCAAGATAACACAACACCATTATGAAAGATAGTGCAAGGAAACCCTACCAATTAAGCACAAAAAATTATATCAGCATAGAAAAATGCATTTTATTAGCACAAATTAGCGCATGAATATAACATACCACACCACCTCAACTGTCATTGCATTTTTTTTTGAGAAAATACATTTATGGCATATTTATTACACCTCACATATGCAAAATTCTATATATACACCCCATCCCAGTTCATTTTCACGGTGATTTTTTTCACACAAGCCTTCCACTTTCTTAGCACATCGTGGGTGAGCATGGTTTCCATTGTCTTTCAAAGGTGTGTTGTGCTACCAATAGGAGTAATTACCATGACATTGTTTGGTAAGTCTTATGCGCCTTCATTTGCAATGATTTTATTTTAGTAATGTTTGTCTATTTCCCTATTTTTCCAGTTGGTCTGTAAGCCTACTCATCATTTACATCCCTTATATATATGCACACATACATAACACACCCAAAATTTCAAGCCCCTTACCCTTAACTATTTTTCTTTGCCATCATCCATGCATATTTAATGCAACATAATCCCGATTCATAGTTTATCTTATCCTTGTACGTAATGATGCATTCTATACTTGTAACCTATGCTATAATGCTATGCATAAACCCTATATATACATACTTATGTAGGTATTCTTTATAGTTTATCGATTTAGTCACACGAAATAACACAATCACTCTTTGTAGCTTGTATCCCCTTTTTGCACAGCGAAACATGCCATGCATTATAGCCTAGCCTCTCCCTATGCACAACGACACATATCCCAAGCCTAAGATACACTAACGCGCTATGCAACACCAAGTATCCCTTTCACTCTATATCACGACGCAATCTGGTTGATTAACTTGGTTTTAAACCTCATGAAATGATGCAAGCCTCTCACACTATCTACAGTAACATCATGTGATGTGATGGTATTTTATCACATAACTCCTATACAACAATGCATTGCTCATTTGTACTCTACAACACTTCCTCATGTAAGAAGGCATTACCCTGTAACACATAATACTATTCCTAATCTAGGTGGATATTAGCAGCCACCAACCTATTCCACTTGGACCCCTAACATTGTTTTCTATTAGTTTCCTATATTTCATCATAGTTTCCTATTTTAGAAGTTTTCTTTTTTTGGTAGTTTTTGGGTCATGCACTTCTGAAGCTTTTTTAAGGCCCTAAACAATGTTTTTTGGGGAAATGGGAAAATGTAATACTTTGAATAACACATGCAGTCGAAAGATATAATTTTTTAACAGGCTATCATGCACACCAAATGGAGATAGTATGCCCACTTTATGACCCTGAGAAGTTGACATTCCAACTAACCCCATTAGGGCCCATACCTTTTGGCACTTCATCTACTAGGGTTAGATTTTTAGATGTTCAGGGTTTTAATTCAATGTTTATTCATGATAAAAATCCTTTCGAGCCTCATTGTAACAAATTTCAAAAGGCATGTAGCCATCACATATCTTCTCAAAGATAATTTGCCATCACCCTAGCTAGTTTGTTTCCTTTCTGGATGTAAAGATTTTTCAGCATTTGCTATTTATTAATTGAAGTTTTATTGCGTTATATATCTGTGTTTTTGTTTAAATCTATTTTTCATTTCATTCCTTCATAATCTTGATCAATGGTATCAGAGTAGTCTTATCTTTCTTTGTTTTTCTTGCATGTCCCCAACGAGGCCAGGGTATAAGGAGTTGGGACTGGAACTGGTTGAACCCTTACAAGACCGGCCTTGATGACCTCGACGACCTCCCATGACGGAAGAAAATAAAGACAAGGGAGTAGGATATCCTTTCAAATTATTGCTTGAAGATGCTCTCGATTGACAAAGGAACAAGATGATGGATAATTTTTCCCAGATCCTTTGATAGATGCAAGTGGGTGAAGCATCTTCATCCAACAACCACTTCAGAGGCACTTCCCCCTTTAAGATACAATTTAAGCTTGAAATTCCTATATTTGAAAGCCATATAGACACAAAAGCTCTAAATGTATGGTTAAATTTGTTGGAAGGATATTTGTTGGCCCATAATTTTTCCGATAGGGAAAATATTACTTTTTCACTCCTTAAGGCTACCCCCCCCATGTTAAGGACTAGTGGGAAACTTATTTTGAGTACAGGGATGAGGAGGAACCCTCACTAATTTTAGCCACACCCTCTTGGAATTATTTCCGGGATTTTTTCAAGGAACAATATTACCCTGTCATGAGCTATGAAGACAAGTACATAAAATAGACCACACTATGGTAGGAAATGGACTAGGACATGCTGGAGTTCATGAAGATTTTTCATACCCTTTGCATGTACTTGGGTATCAAGGACTCTGAGTGGCATCTAGCGCTTAAATACTATGGATGCTTGCACAAATACATCTAGGTAGAAGTGTTGTTCCTGGACATCTCCTTTCTTTGTGTAGTGTACCAATATGATGTCAACATCAAGCATAAATTTAAACAAAATAAGCGAGAATTTGGGTCTGTGATTCCAAAGAAGGGAAAAGGCACCTCTAAACAACAGAAAAAAGGACAGAGCCAAAGTGGAGGAAAACAGGACAACCCATCAAAGACACAAGAAAATAATAACACGACGAAGACGAAGAAGGACATAAGAAACTGGTGTGAGTTCCACAAGAGCCCCACTCACAACACAAATGAGTGTCATGCAAAGTAGTTACTAGTGGCTAAGCTAAAAAATTTAGATTCAGGTGCATGCTCCGACTCTAAGCCAAAACTCGACAAGGGGAAGCATATTATTGATGCAGAATCCAGTACCACCATTGCCACCACACGATAGAATTAATTTGTAAGGTCGTGTAGGAGTACATAGACATTTTATCCTCACCTATAGGGGTACCATTATACTGTTAGGTAAAGCATTTAATCGATCTGACTTTGAGAGAACCTATAGCTAATGGGAAAATATATCATCACTCTCTTATGGAAAACAAGGAAATAAGCAATAAATATAAGGGTTGCTATAAAAATGGCACATCTGACCAAGTTCCTCACCTTGTGGGAGTCCAATTGTACTCATACAGAATAAATATAGTACCAATATACTCTCCATGAAGAGTATAACAACGGAAGACACTACCAAACTCTTCTTCAAATGAGTGTGGGTACATTTGGGATCCCGTAGGAATTATATCATACCAGGATAAAAAGTTCTTAAGCACATTCTGATCGAGCCTCTATTATTTTTTGGACACCAAACTCACCAAGTTGACTACATTCCATCCCTAGACTGATGGTAAGACAAAGGTCGTCAACAGGATGATAGTGCACATTCTACGCATGTAAAACTCAAAGAATCCATGAACATGTATGGGAATTTCCTTATGTGCAAAAAAATTATAACAAAGCTTTCCATAGGTCTAATAATGACAACCCTTTCAAGTTGGCCTAAGATTTCAACCATTATGTTGCAATGCCTCTTGTAACAACACAAGAAAAACATGCACATTTTTAGTCCGAAGTTGATAAATCCACCCAATTTATTGAGTACACTCAACACATTCACCAGTAAGTTTATGATATCCCGTATAAAACCATTTCCAAGTAAAAAAAACATCATGACCAACATCAGGTGCCACATAAGTTTCAAGTGGGTGACATGGTTTGGTTGCATTTGTAGAAGGAACACCTTTCCAGATCCCATTGGAAGCTTAAAATACTTCGATACATGCCTTACAACATCACCAATGTTGTGGGTGATAATGATTTCTAGCTAAATATCCCCCCATTCCTTTCCTTGCACCCAATATTCAATGTCGGCCACCTTCAACCATACTTTCTACCATTGTTGGACACATCATACATTTCTGATCAATTGACACCAACAAAGCTCAACCCAGATTGCATTGAACAAGCCACAACTAATCATATTGTGGATACACGGATTAAGGAAAATTTACAATATAGGATCCACCTATTCAGGTTGTCAAAGCTGGCTAGCTCCTGTGCCAAGGAAAGTGGCTTACAAGGAACCAAGTTCAATAGGAATTTCCTCACCTCATTGAGGCACTCAACGTAATGGGTATCATTATTTTCTAAGGGGGGAGGAGTAATCTAGGTGGATATTGGTGGCCACCCACTTATTCCACTTGGATCCCCAAAACTTTTTTCTATCAGTTTACTATTTTTCAACACAACTTCCTATTTCTACAAAAAAAATTGGCAGTTTTTGGGTCCTAAACTTCCAGATCCATTTTTAGGCCCCCAATGATTTTTTTTTGGGAAATGGGAAAATGTAGACTGAAATTTGTAGTCGAAATATATAACTTTTCTAATGGGATATCATGAGCAGCAAACAAATATCGTATGCCAAAGTTATGACCCCAGGAAGTTGACATTCGACCTAACCCCGTCGGGGCCCACACCTTTTGCTACTTTATCTCCTAGGGCTATCTTTTTGGATGTTTAAGGTTTATCAATGTTTCTTCATGATAAAAATGCCTTTGAGCCTCATTGTAACATAGTTCAAAATGCATGTAGCCATCACATCTCTTCTTAGAGATAAGTTACCATCTCCCGAGTTAGTTTGTTTGCTTTCTACATGTAAAAAAATTTCAACATTTTCTATTTATTAATTGAAGTTATATTTCATTGTGTGTGTATATATATATTAAATCTATTTTCATTTCGTTCCTTCATAAATCCAGATCAATTCCATTTCAATGTGCACTGAGTTGTTTATTGTTTCTAACATTTTATCATAAAGAATATATTTGAAATGTTAGGAACAATGGAATTGTAGTGTTTAAGCATCTCATCATCCTCTAGTGAGATGGTGTTCTAAGGAAAGTTCTATTACCTCAGTCCCAACATATATAGATACAACTTATTTTGTCGAAAATTCCATGTTGATCGCATGGTCATAGCTCTACCAACAATTTTCCAGGAAAGAGATTTGTGATGATGAGGAAGACGGTGAAGTATGTTAGGATGTCTGACAATATTGGTTGCATAAAGTTGCATCACATCCCATAGTATTCCCTTGTGGTAAGACCATATAATAGATCATAGAGTGATTTGAAGTCAGTGATATGACTATTCAAAACAATTGTGGGGAAGGTATAACAAAATTCATGTACCTTGTATCATCTAGTACTATAATTTGCCTAGATATCATGTCGCTTTTATGGAATAATGTTATAAAAAATTTGGCTTAAGAAAAAAAGATATCCTAAAGACATAGTAGTAGGACCCTAGCAAGTTCCGAACTAAGCATGATGGGGTCTACAAAAGTAAGCTTCCAAGAAAATCATATTAGCTTATTTTGGCTATGTGTTCCTAACTATATCACAGACCAAATGATAAGGCATTTAAAGAGATATGAGTACCATTAATGTACACATGCGTTCAAGAAGGAAGTGTATTTAATTGGGAATATAATGTAGTGGCTTTCATTCAAAAAAGAGTAAGATAATCTCAAACTCTACCAATAGGAAAGCAACAAATTTTTTTCATGGCCTCATACCTTTTCAATTTCATATGCTCTAATTATGAATTACAAATGTTGGGATGGAGATGGGTTTTCTCCCTAGAAATTAAACTGATTTGGAAATATTTCATGGATTTATGGGAGAATCATTATAGATCATCTTACCTGAGGATATTAGAAGGATTTAGCTCACCATTTTTCTTCATTCTATTTGATAGTGAAGTGCCTTGTATGTTTTATTGGGCCAAGTTATCAATGCATGATGTGGTTGATTGGTTCACACCTCCTAATGCCACATACATTAGGGTGTTTGGAGCATACAAGTCCTCACATAAATTCCTACTATTTGTCACAAATACAATAATTATACAGAAGGTATCATATGAAGTGAAAACTAAGCTTGGAGGAATGTTGGATCGAATGAAGAAGGCACCATGGCCTGCCTACCTAATCTATGTAGGCACATATTGCATAAAAATTCACAAAGAAGCGAAAGCTAAAGAAACATACCTAGAATGATTCAGATTTAGGGAGCTCAAATTCGACATGTATGATCTAAGAATCATAGCAACACATCACTACTCTTAGCTAAAATATAAAGGGTTGTACATATTGAGCACCGATGAAGTTGAAGAGAAAATAAAGAACTATTATGATGCTACAAAATCCATGGAAGCAGAAAAAAAGAATTACCCTAAGTCAATGAATGGTGTTGAATTGACTGTAGGAAAACCATCAAAGGGAAAATATGCCAAGAATAAAAAGGCCTCTCAAAGGAGAGAAAGAGAAAAATAAGAAACTAAGAAATAAAAACATAAGAAATTGAAAGAAGAACAAAAGGCTAAAGAAGAAAGAAAAATGGATCAAAGGGAGGGGGAGGAAAGGAAGAGACAAGAAGAGGAAAGGATGAAACAAGAGGAAGAAATAAGAAAACAAGAATAAGAAAGAAAGAAACTAGAAGAGAAAGGACTTGTGAAAGAATTAGTTGATAAAAAAACATGAGGAAATTGGAAAAAAAAGAGCAGACAAAGAAGGAAGCTTAGGTCATATTTCCCAGCATGGATTTTGAGCCATCTACCCCAATATCCATACCACTCATAGGGGGCCAGCTGCCACTTTGAGAGATGGGAATCACAAGTGGTGAAGGAAGTCAAGTCCTTAATTTTGCAAGCTTTCGTTTTGATTGCAACTCTATAAATATTTTCTAAGAAATATGCAGGTATTTTTCCCCAGAGCTAACAAATCAATTCTTGATGACCACTGAACGAGATATAATGTCAGACACCATGAAAAATCCTCTAGTCATTACTTCAACATAATTGACTTTCTTCGCTTCCTATGAAAGAAACATTGAGCACTTGGTGAATAAGGTCAATGAATTTGAGAGGATCCTGAGCAATGCACAGTAGGAAAATGACAGGCTTGATAAAGAGAATCAAGCTTTTTTAGCATCAAGCTCCAATGATCAATATTTCCAAGCAACAACACTAGAAGAATACAAAGTGTTAGAATATATCATGAAGCAGTTGTACAAGGAATTGGTCATACTTCATAATGCGGCTTCCACACTTATGTCCATTCAAAATGAACTCAAAGAAAAATATACACTACTAAAAGGAACCCTAATAGCTATGGACATAATGTATGTGTAGAAAAAAAAACACCCAAATGCACAGATGAACTTACAAAGAAGAGATGAGATAGGAAAAGAAAAGGATAAGGAAGAGATAATGTTGACCATCCAAGCTCAAGATAATCTAGAGAAATATGTAGTAATAATTATGAATAATTATCAACAACTTCATAACATGATGGAAGTTCTTATCGTAGCTCACAAAATAATACTCATTGGAGCATGTGGAGAAATAAGGCCAAAATAGGAAATCTAAAGAGAAATTACAGAGATGATAGATGCATGCAAGTTGGCCATCACTCAAAAGGACGTGAAGCCTACCAAGAAGGCTATTGAATGGCACGTGGCAGAACCAAAAAATTCACACACAGTGCTCACCACACTATTCCACCGAGTACAATGTAATACGAAAACAATAGTGGCTAGTTATTTCAAGTGCAATATCACCCATGAAAGAAATATCAAAACAATTGTGTCCATAGTAGCGGATTACAAGGCATGCCATGCCTATATGTCACTTGAATTACAAGTTCAAACCCTTACCTTGGATATCTTGGTATTGGTCCCCTAACAAATGTTTATTTTTATTATTATTTTGCATCGCCATGCTATTATGTAAATAAAATAGAATTAGAAATAAAATAAAATAGAAATTAGTCATAAGGGTAGTTTATAAGTCATGGAAGGTGAAAGGTCACCTCACTTTGTATAATTATACCCTCTAGGCTAGTCATAAAGGACTTTTAGTTTTGGACTCCTTGGAGTACTTTAAAAGGGAAAGCTTGTAAATTTATTTGAATATCAAGTTGCAATTTTATATTCCCACTATTGAGTCTCTTGGATACATAGTGTGATTGTATGTGGGATATTTTATTATCAATATTTAGAAGCTATTTGGGGCCACGACAAACATTGATTTCACATGTTATTAAATGCTATAAGACTATTATGTGTTTCATTTTTATGGTGTGTGATTACTGTTTTTGTGTTGAAACTAAATGAACCATTTCGTTAATTGAAAACCTCTATCTTCCTAGGATTTGTTTTCCAATTTATATACACTTTCTTGCTATTTATTCATTGCAACCTGCTTTAGAATTGATTGCTAGTATACTTGTATATTCATGCATCTTAATTAAAATTTTCTATCATTATTTCTTTGATATTCATGTCCATTTAAAATATGTTGTAATATTCTTGTTCCTTCTACTTAAGGTATTTCCATATGTCATTTCAACTTGCATCTGATCGAGAACCTTATTTGTATTTCCCTTCCCTTGCTCTTTTCGTCCAAAAATATGATTCTCACCCAACACGATATGGTAGCCTGACCAACATTCCAGATGGGACTCTCATCCCAAATGTCGTGAACTCTTATTGGGACATCATACTAGACATATCACCTTAGAATGTAAGAAATGCATTTCACCCTCGACAATAGACTTGCAAATGTATTTCTTGCACACACAACATCCAATAAATGTGTATCCATGTAAAAATAGGGTACAATTTTAGGCTTCTCACTCATTTTATGAACTCTCTAAATGTGCATCCATGTTTGATATGATACCAATCCAATTGAAAAATTCTCTTGATGTTGCCACTGGTAAACCACTGGAATCTAAGCATATTTAAATCGTCAAAAATATTTTTCTCCACATAGTCTGCATAACATTATAATTGGATATGTATTATATTCCCTTAAAATTTTAACAACATACTGAACATTAGTCCTATGGACGAACTTGTTATCCTCCTTTCACTAGTTAGCCAAAATCCCCCACCCTATTTAGTATAAAATTATTTCACAAAGGGAGTAGAAAGAGACACTTATAATGATGGAAATTTGTAATTATTTTCCAACTTGTTTGCTAAGAAAATAAACATACAATCACCATTATCATTTTTAATTTGACATTTTCTTAATGTTGGCATTATTAAAAATCTATTCGATGGCTTCAATGCAAGGAAATACTAATGCCCTAGCTCCAACAATGTTGAGACAAAGTTTATTGATATTTATGAAAACTCTATCATTAGTCTCCCTTACAATAGTATCAGTATCGGGTATTCTTTCAGGATAGTCTTCCCTCTTAAAATTCAAATATATCTCATTCCAACTTGGCAATACAACTTAGAATCTACTTATTGGCTTAATGTACTTGTATATTTATTGAAAAAACGGATCTCGTGACGTTGGAATTTGAATCATGAGCATAAAATCTCGCAATGTGTCTTCAACCATAGTATATTTATCTTTTAAAGCTTCACCCATCTCCTTAAATTTTCCCTAAATAGTTTTCCTCATATGGGTTTTAGTTGGAAACATGTTTCCTGTGAATAAGTGTAACGTAGATTGCAACCATTCCATATTTTTAATGATTTAATCAAAATACATCTTAAGTTTTAGAAAAAAAACATCTCAGGACAATTCAATTGATCTTAAAGAAACTTTATAAACAATAATATAATTCAAATGATCTCAAAGAAAATATTTATAGACAACAATATATAAATAAAAATACACTACGATTGACATTATTTCACTACTTGGATCCTTCAAACCAATTTTCATTTATATGTTTAATTCACTTACTTGTTATGAACAAACAAGAATTGAAAAAATCCCCCATAGTTTCTAAATATTTTCCTCTCACAGATGCACTGCCATGTGTAATCACCTCTACCAATGATTATGTCTATATTTTAGAAGCTAAGGGGTTGAATCTAGGCAATATGATGAAATGATCTTACTCACTTAAATTGGATTCACTAAGTCTAATAAATTAAATGTCAATGGGACAATCCAGGTGTCAAATCCATATATTAGTGACCAAATATTGTTCTTTTTTGGGCGCCAAGAAACTTTGATTACTTATTTCGACAAGTTTAAAAAAAATTTCCTTTTCATAAAATTCCCAACACAATGATAAGACATATGGTGGAAATTTGAATTGGATTACCATAAACAACAAGTTGTGTGATTCATTAGCTGTCACACAATCCATCTTAATATTCCATTAGTGAGTTTCATAATTTTTTTTTACAGACTTGAAATTATGTTTATCAATGCTTTTGAAAAATTGCCTATTGGCACTTTTGAAAAATGTGTATTGGCTCCTCCAATTTCCCTCATATAGGGAAAACTAAAAAAAATTAATCCTATCAACTCATTAATAAAAAATGTATCAATACCTTAAAAATTTGTTTGTTGTATCGATGATTTTAGAAATTCATCCTTTTGATGCTTCTTCGTTGCTTTAGTTTTACTGTAACATTTGAAGAATTTTTTATTAGCACTTGTAGTGAGCTTCCAAAAATTGTTTTGATAGAAATTATCTTTGTGTTTTCAGCACTTGAGTAAATGTGTATACTTGTGAATTTAAAAAAAAATGTGTTTTTCCACATTTATAAAACCATATTTTCTCATTGTTGCTCTCACGATTGCTTAAATTCTTTTGGTAAAATTCGAGAGAGCGAGAGAGAAGGGGAAGAGAGAGAGAGGGAGACACAAATATGGAAGGGGGAGAGAGAGGGAGTGACAAGAGAGAGAGAGAGAGAGAGAGAGAGAGAGAGAGAGAGACTGAGGGTGAGGAAAGGAGGGAAGAGAGAGAAGGAGATAGGGAGGGAAAGGGAGATGGAGTTGACAAACCCTATCTTTGTGTGTTTCAGCACTTGAGAAAATGTGTATACTTGTGAATTTAAAAAAAAAAAAGTGTTTTTTCCACATTTATAAAACTACCTCTTCTCATTGTTGCTCTCATGATTACTTAAATTCTTTTGGTAATCTTCCAAAAACTTGTTCAGTTATTTTAGTGCCTCTTCAAAACCTTCTTCCTATTGATGCATTCAAAAAATATTGTTCATCGACAAAACCTCAAAACTTCTTTATCTTTCAATGCTTTTCAAGAATTTGTCTATTACTAAGGAAGTTTTGACTCATTGATACTATAACCTTCTCAAGGTTTTATCACTAACTTTCTTGTGGTTTTTCTTTAATTCCAAGACATTTTATAAACTACATGAAATACATAATAATACGAAATCAAAACAGATAAAAAATTATTCATGAAATCAAAACAAAGTGGTACCTAAAACTCTTAGATAAATTTAGATCAACATCTATGTTTGGATCTTCCCCAATGGAGTAATGGGGGTTTGAAGGGCCCATAATAGACTAAAAATAGTGGATATCATTCAATGTAGGAATCTACTAAGTCTTCTATCAAATAAGACTCGCTATAGTATTATTGAATAAATGTAATGGAGCCTCATTAAAGAAGGTCCACTGTGAGGTCACTTAGTTATAAATGAGGATGAAGTGTTGGAGTCATGATTGTCGTTAGAATCATTGGTCTCTACTACAATCGCTAGAGTTAGGATCCATGAGAAACAATTAGTCCAAGTCATGAAACAAACAGGGAACATTGAACCAATACCCAACAATTCCCCCCCAGTGTGATTTGGGTGAGTTTTGAACTTGAGATTTGTGGCTCTGGTACGACTTGTTGGAGTCATGATTGTTGTTAGATCAAAACCTATGAGAATTATCCTTTGGTACAATTTCCATATTTAGGATTCACAAGATGCGGTTAGTCCATGTCACGAAACACATGGGAAGCAATGAACCAATGTCCAACATGAATTCCGCCTCATGAGATGTCTAGAGTTTATTGCATTTGTAGCTTATCTCATTAGGAGGTTGCTCCTTCGAAGAGGAAATTGAATATGAGTGGGATATTTCTATAAAAGGATCAAATGTAAGGTGTTGCCTTACCTTAAGGTTTTTAATATAATAAAGTGTGGAGAGTTTCTATCTGAATCTTGCATAGAATATATGTGGTTTCATATTTATATATAAGATACATAACAAAAAAATTCATAATCTTCCTTGAATACTAAGAATTATAGTATATTAGGAGGAAATCAAGGGCACCAATATGTTGGGGAATATTTTTTAAATAAATTAAGGACTATCAGTATGTCCATGCAAAATTTCATACTTCACATTTGCAACTCATTTTACATAGATTTCAACATTCGTTAGAAAACATATGCAACACATACAAAGTGTACTTGCACAAATCCATGTTATAATAATCAATTCAATTTACACAAATAATGCACAATTTTTTACGATTTATACTTACAACTATGACTACCCTCTAAAAACATCTATATTTTCAAATGTATAACATTTGGAGATTATGAAAATCCTAGCCAAATATTTTGCAAGAATAGGTTTAAAACACATATCATAGTGAAGAATATGATTTTGAATATGGTTTCACAAAGATTCTAAAATAACATTATCAATGTATTAGAATAACTCTTAAAGGTTGTGGTAAACCTAATGTAGCTCGATCAAATGTTGACCAGTATGTCATTCTATGGAAATTACGAAGTAACAATAATTGTTGTAACCATCATCACATTTTTTTCCACAAGCTTCGATAATGTTGTCCTCCCTTGAAATTTCATGTTCATTATTGAACTTGGCTAAATGATAATGGAATCATTTTTTTTAATCTTTCAACCCTATGAGAGATTTCAAAAACTCTATCTCAGTGTAGTTTTAAATATTCTCATTAACATGGTATCACCTCAAATAGACTAGGATCTAATATTTACCTAGATTTATAATGTGAATCTGAAATTTGAATTAATGGGACTTGAAGCCCACAAAAAATCCACATAACATAATGAGGAAAACAATTCCCTCCCCCCCCAAAAAAATATTGATATTACAATCACACAACACAATTGATCAAAGGAGAAATTTCTTTGAAGGATATCCTTTTCACTTATCCTTGTTTTTTCCATGATAGATAGAAGGATGGTTGGAAGGGATAGTAATTGAAAACAATGACATTATGATCCGGATTTATGCAGGAACGCAACACAATACACATATAACCATAAATACAAAGATGCAGTGGAAATAAATCTTCATTTCATTAATATCAGAGAATTGAAATTTTATTACAGACAAAATGGAAATAAACTAGCTAGGGTGCTAGTAGCTTATCTCTGAGAAGAGATGTGGTGGCTACAGGCCTCTGAACTATGTTACAATGAGGTTCAAGGGCCTATTTATTATTTAGAAACAATGGAAAACCCTAAACATCCAAAACCATAACCCTAGGAGATGAAGCGCCAAAACTATGGGCCCCGTTTGGGTAAATTGGTGTTCCAACTTCCTGGGGGCGTAACTCTGGCATACGATCTTCGTTTGACGTGCACCATACCTCATTAGAAATATCTATCCAAGGAATACAACTTTTGATGTGAGAAAAATTGGTCCATAAACCCTTCTTGCTCCCGGTTTTCCTAAAAAACGTCGTTTAGGGCCTCAAAACATCTCCCGAAGTTCAGGACCCGAAAAACTGCTAAAAACAGTAAGTTGTGCTGAAACTGAAAAACTGAAAGAGACAATGGTGGGGCCCCAAGTGGAATAGGCGGGTGGAAACCAATATCCACCTATATCGTTGCTCCCCCCTTAGGAATCAACGATCCCCATTGCATTAAGTTCCTCCATGAGATGAGGAAAATTTTGTTGAACTTGGTCCCTGGTGAGCCACTTACCTTGGTGCAGGAGTTGGCCAACTTTGACAACCCGATACAGTTGGATCTTCTATTGGTGAGTGTTCTTGATTTGCATATCCATGATATAATCTATTGTGGCCTGTTCCACGCAGCCTGGGTTTAACTCTGTTGGTGTGAGTTGTTCTTCAATGTTAGAGGTGTCCAATAGAGGTGGGAAGTAGGGACACAGGCCGTCCACATTGAATACTGGGTGCAGACCAAGGAACGGTGGAATACTGAGCTCAAAGGCATTGTTCTCCACATCCTTGGTGATGGTGTATGACCCATATTGGAGTGTATGAAGCTTGCAGTGGGGTCCAGTGAGGCGCTCCTTCTGCAAATGTAGCCACACTTTGGCGCCCACCTGGAAGTTGTGTGGCACCTGATGTCGATAATGTCGTTTCTTGTACTTAGCATTGGCTCTGTCCAATATGTCATGAACCTGTTGGCAGATGTGCTGAATGCTCTTGATGAAGTTGTTCGCTTTGTCAGCTTCAGATTGGACATGAGATGAATCGGCCTGAGTAGCTGCAAATGGCATGGCAACGTCAATGGGACATAGTGGCTGGAATCCCAAGCCCACCTGAAAGGGGTTGTGTCTGGTTGAGTTGTGGAGAGCCGGATTATAACTGTTTTGTACATAGGGGAGGCTCTCATCCCATGTGCGTGGATGCTTTGAATTGTACATGCACAGAATGTGTACAATCATTTTGTTGACAACCTCTATCTGGTTATCATTTTGGGGATGGAAAGATGTGGACTTGGTGAGCTTGGTGTCCAACATTCACCAGAGGCTGGAACAAAATGTGCTGAGGAACCTGCTATCCTGATCTGAGATGATAGACTGTGGTATCCCAAAGTGCACCCACACTCGTTCAAAGAAGAGTTTAGCAGTGGCTTCTGCTGTGATATTCTTCTTGCAGGTTGCCATAATGGCCATCTTAGAGAATCTATCGATGACCACGAAAACATAGTCATTTCCATGCTTAGTAGAAGGAAGGCCTGACATGTAATCCATGGAGATGGATTCCCAAGGTCGACTAGGGGTAGGTAGCGGAGCATAGAGGCCTTGCTTCATGATGGTCAGTTTGGCAATGGCATAAGCAGTGCAGGGAATGATGTATTTCTCGACATCCTGTTGAAGGTTCGGCCAATAGAAATACTTCTGCAATAATGCCACTGTTTTCTCGACCCCAAAATGCCCAGCGACTCGAATGTAGTGTGCTTCCCATATAATCTTGGCACGCTCACTTGAAGGAACCCAAAGGTGTTCCAGGTGACATAACAGTGCATCTTGGAGATGAAAATTTGGAACTTGCATACCCCCCAAGAGTGCCTTGTATGTGTGGCCGAATTCTAGATCGCTCTTGTAGAGAAGCAGCCAAAAAGAAGCCTCCTACCCACAAGATTTGAGAACGGTGGTTAGCACCATGATCGGTGGTTAGCACCACGATCAGTGGTTGGCTGAGGTAGTCTGCAACATTATTTGTCATACCCTTCTTGTACTTGATGTTTAGATGAAACTGTTGCAGATATGTGGACAACTTTTGATGGCGATCATTCTGCAACTTCCCTTGTGTCTGTATCAACTGTAGGGGTCGGTGGTCTATGTGGATGATTGTTTACTTCCCCAAAATGTAATGTTTCCATTGTTGACAAGGCTGCATAATGGAATACATTTCTTTGTCATGAGTGGGATACTCGCGGACTGTGTCGGACAATGTCTCACTGTGATATGCCACTGGATGCCCCTGCTGAGTAAGAAATTCCCCAATAGCATAGGTAGAGGCATCTGTCTCGATCTCAAATCATTGTTGCAAGTCTGGTAATGTGAGCACTGGGGCAGAACAGAGGTGACGTTTCAAGTCTACGAATGGATTTTGTTGAGATTCCGACCAAATGAATTTTTCTTTTGCTCCTCCCTTGGTGACTTGACTCAAGGGCCAAGTGATATGAGAGAATCCAAACATGAACCTGCGGTAGAAATTAGCAAGACCCAGAAATTTGTGAAGCTCTGTTAGAGTGGTTGGGGCTGGCAATCTCGAATGACTTGGATCTTGGTTGGATCCACATGCACCCCCCTTTCATCAATAATGTATCCTAGATATTGAAACTCGGTCATGCCAAAAGTGCACTTCTCCAAATTGGCACACAAATTATATTGCCGCAGCGTTTGGAGGACTTGTCAAATGTGGTGGAGGTGCTCTTCCCGATTCTAGATGAAGATCAAAATGTCATCCAAGTACACCACTACAAATGAGTTGGTGAATGGCCGCAAGATGTCGTGCATCAACCTCATGAATGTTGTGGGAGCATTCGTCAACCTGAAAGGCATGACAAGCCATTCCAAAAGGCTATCCTTTGCTTTGAAGGCAGTCTTCCACACATCGAAGGGTTCGATTGGTACCTGGTGATACCCAGACTTCAAGTTGATCTTCTTGAAATATTTCACCCCTTTGAGTTGGTCCAAAAGGTCATCAATCCATGGGATCGAGTATCTATTCTAGACAGTGATCTTGTTTAGCGCCTGATAGAAAATACAGAGTCTCCAAGTTCCATCCTTCTTATGTACCAACACGATCGGGCTCCCACAGGGCGATGAAATCGACCGGATGTGAAATTTTTGTAAAAGCTCTTGAATCCACCTCTTTATTTCGTCGTTCTCCAGAACAGATAACTGATAGATCATGTTGGGAATGTGTTATATTCTTTCCACGATTAGTCGCATGCGTTGGGCGGGGGGGGTCAGAAGGGGGGCGACAACTCCACCTGTACGTTGTGCCGAGCGCAGCAGGGGGGTCACATGGGGGGCGGAAGCCCCCCCTGTTTGGGTTCTAGGGCAATGCCTTGAGAAAAATTTTTTGGACCCTATTTTTCAGTGGGCAGACCTGCCCATAGTTTTGTGCATGGGTTTGCACATGGTTTTGGGGCATGATGGTTTTCGGCCCCTGGTATTTTGTAGATCCGGTCAAGGGAACTACGATTATGTTCTAATCCAGGGTTAATGGATTGGGGTTTATGTATGCTTCGGCATGTATATATATGTGTTGTAACACTAGAAAGAATATAATGAAAAATCAAGCTGGTTGTCCCGATTTGGGATCTAGGGGAGAATCTCTGTGTATATATGTTTTATGTTTTATGCTCTTGCTATTGTTTATTTTATGTTTTTAAGATTTGTTTGTAGATAATTTCTGTTCAGGGTTAAAACCTACATTTGGTATCAGAGCTGTTTCGGCTTCAAGGGGATGCCTTTGCTGCTGAGGGGTTTTTTGCTCGGGCCTGTGGTAGACCCTGTTCAGTGGGGAATCTACAGGATAAATCTTGCGGTGAAAGAAGATGGTGAGTAGTGAAAAGATAGAGATTGAGAAATTTAATGGTCAGAGTTTTGAGTTGTGGAAGCTCAAGATGGAGGATCTGTTGGTGGACAAAGATCAGTGGATCGCGGTAGATCCGGGTACTAAACCAACGACAATGTCAAATGAAGGCTGGAAGAAGTTGGATCAGAAGGAAAAGATCACAATACGGTTGTGTGTCTCAGATTCGGTATTGTTGAATGTATCTGAGGAAGCTACAACGAAGAATTTGTGGGACAAACTTGGACTTTATACTAATCTAAGTCTCTAGTGAATAAATTGTTCCTGCGGAAAAAGCTGTATAACCTAAGGATGAATGATGGAGACTCAGTAACAGAGCATCTGAACACCTTCAATACTGTGGTAAGACAACTATCATCTATTGATATTAAAATCTCAGATGAAGATAATTGCATCAGTTTGTTGTGTTCTCTACCAGATTCGTGGGAATGTCTGGTTATTGCAATAGGTAGCAATACAACTACCTTGAATTTTGATGACATTGTCTTAGCCTTGCTGTCAGAGGAAATGAGACGGAGAAATATGGAGGGCCAGAATAGATATTCCTTATATGTACGAGGAAGGTCCCAGAATAGAAACAAAAATAAGGTTTCGAGTGGGAGATCTAAATCTAGAGGGAGATCTAAATCTCCAGGAAAGTTTGTAAAGGTGTGCTAGAAATGCAGAAAGGAAGGGCACTACAAAAAGGACTACAGATCTAAAGCTCCTGAGAAAGGAAAGGGATCTGATGATGCTCCTTTTACAAGGGCAAAAACCACCTTAGATGAAGGTGGGGACGTGTATTTGGCTTATTCTTCAAATACACATGTAGATCATGAGGCATGGTTGATTGAATTAGATGCATCCTTTTACTTCACTCCGCATACGGAGTGGTTCTGCAAGTATGAGAAGTATGATGGTGGTGATGTCTTCTTAGGGGATGATAGGAAGGCAATAATCGTCAGACGTGGGAAAGTCAAGTTGAAGCTGCAAGGTGGAAGGATTAGAACACTTCGTGGTGTTCTGCATATTCCTATATTGGCCAAAAATCTGATTTCTGTAAGCTAGATGGATGATGCATGTATAAAAATAATGTTCGAGAAAGTTACCTGCAAGATGGTTCGTGGAGCACTGGCATTAATGCGGGGAGTTTGGATTGGAACTCTGTAAAAGCTTCACGGTAGCACTGTTATTAATGGGTGCAACAGTTCTGTAGTTCCTGAAAGTGGAGCGGAAAGCCTAGTGGTCTCTGGAGAAATGACCATGCTATGGCATCAAAGGCTTGGACATATTGGAGAGAAGGGCCTTCAGATACTACATGGAAATGGTATGGTAGAAGGTATGTCTAATTGCTCTCTGGATTTCAATTTATGTGAACATTGTGTATGGGAAGCAAAATCGGGTGAGTTTTCCTTCTGGTGCTAAGAGGGTGAGCAAGATATTAGAGCTTTTTCACAATGATGTGTTTGGACCTGTGTCAGTTCCATCACCAGAAAAGTCTGTGTACTATGTTTCATTCATAGATGACTTCTCAAGGAATACATGGATATATTTCTTGAGGAAGAAATCTGAAGTCTTTGACAGATTTAAAGAATTTAAGGCTCTGATGGAAATCCAGATAGAGAAGAAAATAAAGGTGTTGAGGACAGATAATGGTGGAGAATTCTGCAAGAAGGAATTTGAAGACTTTTGTAAGAAGTGTGGTATAGCATGAAAAAAGACTAATCCATAAACACCACAAAAAAATAGAGTTGCAGAAAGAATGAATAGAACACTGATGGAAAAGGCAAAAAGCATGCTCAGTGGTACTGGGTTAGGACAAGAATTCTGGGCAGAGGCAGTGGATACTGCATGTTACCTAGTTAACAGATCACCTTCATCAGCGTCGGAGGATAAGACTCCACATGAGGTATGGACTGGTAAGAAACCCTCTCTTTCACATCTGATGGTATTTGGATGTGATGAATATGTACATGTTCCAAAGGAGAAAAGGACCAATTTGGATAATAAATCTGAAAGGTGCATCTTTATTGGGTATAAGGATGGTTTAAAAGGTTACAAGCTTTGGAACCTAGAAAAAAGGATAGTTGTGTACAACCGAGATGTGGTGTTTAGAGAGGTGAAAGATGTTGTTAAACATGAAGTCCTACCAAAGGAACCTGAGAAGATAGAGTTTTATCTAAAGGAGGATGAATCATACTCTACAAAAAAAGAAGATTCAAAAGAGGAAGAGCCACAAACTCTAGTTGTGAGAAGATCAATTCGGGAAAGAACGCAGCCAGAAAGGTATAGTCCATCTGATTTCTGTTCAAATTTTTCTTTAACTATCACTGATGATGATCCTAGAACTGTCAAGGAGGCAGTGGATTCAGAGGATGGAAAGCTTTGGAAGGAGGCCATGGTTGATGAAATTGCATCCTTGCACAAAAATGAGGCATGGGATCTGGTGGCGTTTTTGGCTGGAAGGAAGCCCATCGAGAGAAAATGGGTATTTAAGAAGAAGGTGAATGTAGAAGGCAAGGTGGAGAAATAAAAAATCTTGGTTGGTAGCAAAAGGTTATTCGCAGGTGCTGGGAATTGATTTTGGTGATGTTTTTTCTCCTGTTGCCAATGTTACTTCTATTAGATTACTTTTATCTGTTGTTGTTGCATTTGATTTTGAGGTAGAACAGATGGATATGAAGACATCATTTCTTCACGGGGATCTGGAAGAGGAGATCTACATGAAGCAACCTGAAGGATTTGTGGTGAAGGGTAAGAAAGAACTGGTATGCAGGTTAAAAAAGTCTTTGTATGGATTAAAATAGTCACCAAGGATGTGGTATCATAAATTTGATACCTATATACGAGGACTTGGCTTCAACAGAAGCAAAGAGGATCGATGTGTTTATTTTAAATTAATTGGTGACCATGTTATTTATTTGGTCTTGTATGTGGATGATATGTTGCTGATTGGAAATGAAAAATAAATTATCCAAAATTTAAAGACCCAATTGTTCTCCAACTTCGACATGAAGGATCTTGGTGCTGCAAACTATATTTTGGGCATGGAAATTAAGAGAGATCAAGCAAAGAGAAAGCTATGGTTAAACTATAGGAAGTTTGTTGAGACTATATTGCAGAGGTTCAATATGAAGGATAGTAAACCAGTGAAGGTTCCTATTCCTATAGGTGTAAAGCTATCTGCTGAACAGTGTCCCAAGACACAAGAAGAAGAGGAGGATATGTCCCGTGTTGCATATGCAAGTGCAGTGGGTAGCCTGATGTATGAAGTGGTTTTTACTAGACCATACATTGCACATTCAGTGGGAGTATTGAGCAGGTTTATGTCAAAACTAGGGAAGGAGAATTGGACAATAGTGAAGTGGGTTTTCAGATATTTGCGTGGCACTAGTGATTATGGTTTGTGCTACCAGGGAAGGCCAGGATTGGACAGAGTTTTGGACATCTGTGGTTTTGTTGATGCAGACTGGGTTGGAGATCTGAATCAAAGAAGATCTACAAGTGGGTATGTGTTTAGCCTATTTGGAGGTGCAGTCAGTTGGATGAGTAAAAGACAATTTGTAGTGGCTCTTTCAACTGCAAAGGCAGAATACATGAAAGTCACTCATGCAAGCAAGGAAGCAGTTTGGTTGCAGAGATTGTGTTCAAGTATGGGGTTGTTGCATTGGGCTATAAGGATAGACTGTGATAGCCAAAGTGAAATTTTCTTGGCTAATGGTTGAGGATAAAATGGTGTTGCTAGTAAAGGTGGACACTTTGAAGAATGTTTTAGATGCATTGACGAAGTCTGTGAGCGCTTAGAAGTTCTCTTGGTGTAGAGAAACAATGGGTGTTGCAGAGCTAGGCTAATGACTCAGCTCTCTTGTGGCCCCCTATGGAATGAAAACAAGAAGTGGGAGAATGTTGGGTATGTGTTATATTCTTTCCACGATTAGTCGCACGCGTGGGGGGGTCATAAGGGGGGCGATGGAATTCCCTATACGTTGCGCCGGGCGCAGCAGGGGGATCACAGGGGGGGAAGGGGGCAACCCCCCCTGTTTGGGGTCAGGGGCAACGGCCCGGGAAAAATTTTGTGGACCCTATTTTTTGGTGGGAGGACCAACCCATGGTTTTGTGCATGGGTTGGCACATGGTTTTGGGGCATGATGGTTTTCGACCCCTGGTATTTTGTAGATCCGGTCAAGGGAACTACGGTTATGTTCTAATCCAGGGTTAATGGATTGGGGTTTATGTATGCTTTGGCATGTATATATATGTGTTGTAACACTAAAAGGAATATAATGAAAAATCAAGCTGGTCGTCCCGATTTGGGATCCAGGGGAGAATCTATGTGTATATCTATTTTATGTTTTATGCTCTCGCTATTGTTTATTTTATGTTTTTAAGATTTGTTTGTAGATAATTTCTATTCAGGGTTAAAACCTACAGATAAGTCCATTGGGTCGCGGCGCACGTGGGGTAAAATCAATGGGGTGCTTGACATGACAGTGCAGAGGAACTCCTGTGGGTGAGGTAAAGATGTCCCCGTACTCCTCCACAACCTTTTCCATTTGTTTTTGTCGTACAGAGGAGCCCTGTCTGGAGGTCATGGCCATTGTCTTCTTCTTGCCCTAGGGGTTGATCATCAGGAAAAAAAATTTCTTGGTTTTGGAAATGAGCTTACTGCATTTTTTTGTAGTAACCAAAGATATAGCGGCAGGTGGTGGTACCTCTGTTATCGTGTACAACTTATTTCCCAAAGTAACAATAATAGCACGAGGCCGAGACTCATACACATCATGTCACTTCCACAAGTATAGTTGGCCTAATAATACATCAAAAACATCAAGAGGAGAAATGTTACATAATACCTCATCTGTGAAGGGTTTGATGCTGTAGGGAAGGCAACACTGCTGGCTGATGTGGAGATCCCGTCCTTGGTGAAGCCACCCAATGGTGTATGGCTGTGGGTGTATTGTGGTCGGAAATCCCAACCGCTTCACGACGTTTGTTGAAATGAGGTTATTTTGGCTCCCATTGTCAACAATGAACTGTAGCGAGGAACCCTTTACCCACATCTGGGAGTGGAAGAGATACTCCTCCTGCTCTGGATCTTCTAGTTCCTCCTTCTGGATATTCGTAGTGGCAACACTGGTGTTGGGCTCCACATCAATAATCTGTTTCCATTTGTCAAGTTCTGATAAGATTCGAAGTATGCATCTGATTTAGAAGCCCTCATCTTGGCCACCAGCGACTGCTTGGCCACCAGTGAGTGGAGCTCTTATAGAACTCACACCACTTTCCCGTGTCCTTCTTTGGCTTCACAGTGTTGTTCTTTCCTTGTGGACTTTGGCAGGTTGTCTTGGGCTGCCATGCCTTGGCTTTTTCCTTTGTTATGCGGTTTGGGGGAACCTTTCCCTTGCTTTTGATTCGTAGATCCAAAGTATCACTTCTTCTATTTGAATTTCTGCTCAATCTTGGCAGCATACCCATATGTCGTACCAAGCAAGGAGATGTCAAAAAACTCCATTTCCTCCTGAATGTATCTGTGTAGACAATTGTGATTCTTTAGCACCAAATGTTTCTTTGAATCTTTGATACCCAACTTTGTGTGCAGGGTATGGAACATATTTGTCAGCTGATGCACATATTGATCCCTTTGTTGCCTTAGCGTGATCCATTGTATGTACTTGTCCTTATAGCTCCACACAAGATAGTATTGTTCCTTGATGGAGCCTCAGAAAGAATTCCAAGTGGGTATGATTGAGAATAAAGAGGGTTTTGTCTCGTCCTTTTTCTCATAGTAGGTTTCCCACCAGTCCTTGACATGGGGGGTAGCTTTGAGGAGTGCAAAAATAATCTTCTCCCGGTCGGAAAAGTCATGAACCAAGAAATATCCTTATAATAGATTCAACCATCTATCTACAACATTTGCATCTATTTGTCCCTCAAATATGGGAATGTCAAAGTTTACTTGTACCTTAAAGGGAGTCGTGCCTCCAAAGTGTCTGTTGGATGCATATGCACTGTCGGTGGGCAGTCGTTGAAGGATCTGGGTAAAGTTATCCATCATCGCGTTCCTTTGTTTTTTGAGGGCCTCCTTAAGAAATATTTTGATAGGATATCATGCTCCCTCATCTTTCTTTTCGTCCTCCATGGGAAACTGTCGGGGTATACGATACAGAGCTTGCAAAGGTTCAACCAGATCGAGCCCTAACTTCTTATACCCCGACCTCATTGGGGACATGCAAAGAAGGATCGAGAAAAAGCAGACCGCTCTAATACCAATGATCTGGATTTATGCAGGAATGCAAAATAATACACATATAACCATAAATAAAAAGATGCAGAGGAAATAACTCTTCATTTCATTAATATCAAAGAATTGAAATTTTCTTATAGACAAAATGGAAATAAACTAGCTAGGGTGCTGGTAGCTTATCTCTGATAAGATATGTGGCGGCTAGAGGCCTATGAACTGTGTTAAAACAAGGCTTGAGGGCCTATTTATTATTTATAAATAATGGAAAACCATAAACATTCAAAAGCCTAACCCTAGGAGATGAAGCGCCAAAACTGTGGGCCCTGTTTGGGTAAATTGGTGTTCCAACTTCTCAGGGGCGTAACTTTGGCATACGATCTTTGTTTGACGCGCACCATACCTCGTTGGAAATATCTATCCAAGGAATGCAAAATTTTTATGTGAGAAAAATTAGACCATGGACCTATGTAGCTCTCGGTTTTCCAAAAAAATGTCGTTTAGGGCCTCAAAACAACTCCGAAAGTTCAGGACCTGAAAAACTGCTAAAAATAGTAAGTTTGCCGAAACTGAAAAACTGAAAGAGACAATGGTGGGAACCCAAGTGGAATAGGTGGGTGGCCACCAATATCCACCTGGATCACATTATATTGAAACAAATACATTACTAATCTTATAGAGAGAATCAACATTCACAATCTCCCTCACTATAGCGAGGATGCTACTGTTGTGGAGAAAACATATTGACTCGAAAAAATACACATGGGTGCCAATACATAGCTTTGGAAAGGTTACCTATAGAAACCATCCTATTTAATAATACCAAATGGATTAGGACTAATCTCACCGTGAGACTTAAATAATTTCTTCGAAATATAAGTAAAATTTGAAACTTTGTAATGATAGAGTAATCCAACTCTATAACCAACTTTGTAATCACGAGGTAACCAATTATAATATATAAAAATTATAGGGAGATTTAACATGTTATGTTGACCAAGATTTAATATAAATAAAGTCACTAAACTTTGAAACATAGGTGGGTGATCCATAAACGAGGTGCATATATCCCACTCGCTTCACCAACATGGACCCTCTATGGAAAATGAAATATAATGTTGATTCTCAATCTTGTTTGATGATAATTGTCTTTAGAATGGATACCAAGGATTTTGAAGTTAATGTAAAATTGAATACCAAAACCACTTGCTAGACTTTGCAATTACTTCACCATTGAGAAGTATACCTTCATATGTGGTTCTTTGTTTTCAATGACTAGGTTGACATATTAATCTTAACTTAAATGGGAACGCATAAAAATACAGATATAACCATAAATACAAAGATGCAACATTAATAAAACTTCATTTCATTAATATCAAAGAACTGAAATATGCTTATAGGTAGAATGGAAATAAAATAGCTTAGGCGACGATAGCTTATCTCTGAGAAGAGATGTGGTGGCTACATGCCTCTGAACTATGTTACAATGAGGCTCAAGGAAATTTTTATTATTGAACAACAAGAGAAAACCCTAAACAATAAAAACCCTAACCCTAGGAGATGGAACGCCAAGAGTTTGTGGGCTCCGTTGGGGTTAGTTGGGAAGCCAACTTCCCGAGGTCGTAACTTGGTCATATAATATCTGTTTGAAATGTACGATACCTCGTTGGAAAGATATCTTCAAGTACTATAGGATTTTTTATAGGTCCATTGGGACTACCACAGATCACAAAAAAATGTCGTTTAGGGGGTCAAAAATACTCTTGAAGTTCAGGACCCAAAAAAAATGCTAGAAATACTAAATGCTGCTACAAAAAGGAAAATGATGAAACTAACTGGAGGTATAGGTGGAATAGGAGGGAGGCCACCAGTATCCACTTGGATCATTCCTCCGTCCTTAGGAAGAAATGGTCCCCATTGAGTGAAAAGCCTCCATGAGGTGAGGAATTGATTTTGAACTTGGTCCCTAGTGAACCACTTGCCCTAGTGAAGGAGTTGGCTTGCTTTGATAAATTAATATAGCTGGATCATCTGTTAGCGAGTATTCTTGATCTGTGTGTCCATGATCCGATTAGTTGTGGCATGTTCGATGCAATCTGAGTTTAACTCTGTTGGTGTGAGTTGTTTTGCAATGTCAGATGTGTCCAATAATGGTGGAAAGTATGGTAGAAGGTGGTCCACATTGAACACTGGGTGCAGGCCAAGGAATGGGGGAATGTTGAGCTCAAAGGAATTTTACCCTACAACCTTAGTGATGGTGTACGACCCATATCAGAGTGGGCGAATATTGTGGTGGGGATCAATGAGGCACTACTTCTGTAAATGTAGCTAAATTTTGTCTCCCACCTGGAACTTGTGTGGCACCCGATGTTGATTAGGTCACTGCTTGTACTTAGCATTGGCTCTATCCAATATGTCATGGACCTGCTGGCAGATGTGCTGAATGAGCTCAATGAATTTTTTAGCCCTGCCAGCTTCAGACTGGACATGAGTTGAATCTACCTGAGTAGCTGCAAATGGTATGGCCACATCAATGGGACATAGTGGCTAGAATCCCAACCCCCCCTGAAAGGGGTTGTGGCCATTTGAGCTATGTAGATCTTTGTTGTAGTTGTGCTAAAAATAGGGGAGGATTTCATCCCACGTGTGTGGATGCTTCAAGCTTTACATGCACAAAATGTGTACGATCATCATGTTGACGACCTTTATTTGGCCATCATTTTTGGGGTGGAAAGTCATGGAATTAGTGAGCTTGGCATCCAACATTGACCAGAGACTTGAAAAAACTGTACTTAGGAACATCTTGTCCCGATCTAAGATAATGGATTGTGGGATCCCAAAGTGTACCCACACTTTTTCAAAGAAGAGCTTAAAAATGGATTTTGTTGTGATACTCTTCTTGTAGGCTGCCAGAATGGCCATCTTCGAGAATCTATTGACGACCACGAAAACAAAATCATTTCCATGCTTGGTAGAAGGAAGGTCTGACATGTTATCCATGGATATGGATTACCAAGGTTGACTAGGAGTAGGAAGAGGAGTATATATGCCTTGATTCTTGATGGTCGGTTTGGAAATGGAACAAGCAATGTAGGATCTGATGTACTTCCCAGCATCTAGTCGAAGGTTCAACCATAAAAATACTTTTGCTGTACTGGCACTATTTTATCTACCCTGAAATGTCCAATGACATAACTGTAGTGCACATCCCAAATAATATTGGCATGCTCACTTGAAGGAACACAAAGGTGTCCTAGGTGGCATAACAGTGCTTTCTGGAGGTGATAATTTGGAACTTGCTTGCCTTTTAGGAGTGTCTAGTATGTGTTTCCAAATTCTGGATCTCTCTTGTAAAGAGTTGGCCACCCCAAATTCTTGTGCCCACAATAGTCGAGCACAGTGGTCAACACCATGAACGAAGGTCGACTCAGGAAGACTGCAACATTGTTGGTGCTTCCCTTCTTGTACTTAATATTCAAATGAAACTATTGCAGGTATGTGGACCATTTCTGATGGTGATAATTCCGCAACTTGCCTTGTGTCTGTATGAACTCTAGGGGTCGATGTTATGTGTGGATGACCGTTTCCTTCCCCAAAATGTAATGATTATATTGTCGACAGGGCCTGCACAATGGAATATATCTCTTTTTCATAGGTTGCATACTTTTAGACTGTGTTTGAAAGTGTCTCACTGTGATATTCCACTAGATGCTCTTTCTGATTAAGAACTGCACCAATCGCATAGGCAAAGGCATCTATCCCAATCTCAATTGGTTGTTGCAGGCCCGATAATGTGAGAACCGGTGCATAGAAGATTTGATGCTTCAACTTGGAAAATTCCTTCTGTTTGGATTCAAACCAAAATAACTTTGCTTTCACTCCCCCCTTGGTGACTTGAATCATAGGGCAAGTGATATGAGAGAATCCCAACACAAACCTCTAATGGAAGTTGGAAAGATCTATAAATTCATGGAGCTATGTTAGAGTGGTTGGGGCTGGCCAATCCTGAATAGCTTGTATCTTGGCTGGGTCCACATGCACACCCGACTCATCAATGATGTACCCCAGATATTGAATCTGGGTCATACCAAATTGAATTTCTCCAAATTGGCACACAAATTGTGTTGCCGCAGGGTTTGGAGGACTTTTGAATATGGTGGAGGCTAAGTCATTGGATTCGGCGAAATTAATCGATTAAGTTCGAAATTCACCAAACTTAATCCAAAAAATTCGGCGAATGAGATCCCAAACATCAAAGTCAATTTTTAACCCTAATTTTAACGGCGAACATCAATGATTTTTTTAAAAAATTCGGCAAAATTCGTTTTAAAAATTCGGCGGCAGGGTTTCATTTTGTTTTTTTAGGCTAAAAATATCGATTGACTGCCATCACGATTGTTTCTCACCAATTTTCTCATTTCTCCTCTTCTCACTCCTCCATAGCTTCTCCTCTGCTCGAAGACGCTGCCATTGTTCAGCTCCAGCCTCGGCCCTCCACATTCCACGGAACACCGCTCGGCACCACCATGCTACTGCTCACTGCTATTGCTCATGGGAATTCTGTCAAGAGCCGGTGCCACTGTCTCACCGCTCAACATTTCTCAAAACCACCGTGCTCAGTCATGACTCACGACGAACTTCCACCGTGCTCATAGCCTCAGTCACCAGCACCACCGTGTTGCAAGCCTGCACCTACATTTGTGGAGTGTTCGGCCCTTGGCCTCAGCAGAGTCCAGATTTCTGCGTGGCTCTAACCTCCACTACTCTAGCTCCTCTCAAGTCTCCACTACCTCGACCCTCCTCTCCACTAGCGTGGATCGCTCCCCAGTGGCCCACAGTCCAGTGGCGCACACTGCACAGTCACTACAGACTACAGTCTCCACTCTAGCCTTCATGTAAGTCAGTTTAATTTTTTTACTGCATTTTTTTTAAAATTAATTTTTACAAAAAAATAAAAAAACAAAAAAATTAATTCACTCCTTACTATGACTAAAAAAAAAGTGAAATTTCACTGTTTATGCACAATTTTAAAGAAAATTCTAGTTTATAAAAAGTTAAATAGTTTTAAAAAAAAATTGTTTACAAAAAATTTCATGCTGCAAAAAATTAGAACTAACTCAAATGTAAATTTTAAAAAAAAATTAGACATTTAAACCTTTACTTCAACAATCAAAACCTTCAGATTTCAATGGAACCCCCAAAATCAACTGTTGTAGCATGGAATTTTGTCAGTAAAGAAGGGAAAAATCTTTTGTGTCAGCTTTGTGGACATCAATTCACTAGCTCTTTAACTAGAGCAGTGGATCACCTTCTTAGTATTTGCAATGGAAGTGGAGGTGGTGTTGAAGGCAGCACTAAGATCTCAGATGAACAAAAAACCATAGTGGAGAAAAGCTATTTCACTTCAAAGATAGAAAAGTAAAAAAGGGAGAAGAAGAGGCAGCGAATTGAGAGGGAGATTGACATGTATTCCTTAAACACCATTAATTCAATCTCAACCATTGGTGGATCAAGTTCTACTGCAGTAAAAATAGGTGGAACCAAAACATTAAATCAATTCTGGAAACTTGTGGAGAGACAAGAAGTTGATGATGATGTTGCAGAATTCTTTTATGCATGTGAAATTCCATTTAATGTTGCTAAGAGTCCATATTTTAAAAATGTAATTAAAAAGGCCATTGATTTTGGGAAGGGCTATGTTCCTCTCGGATATGAAGCTTTAAGGACCACTTTGCTAAAGAAAACAAGAGACAGGGTGACAGAAAAGTCGTTTGAGATTAAAGAGTCTTGGAAGTATACAGGATGCACAATTTTGAGTGATGGTTGGTCAGATTTGTGTCATCGCCCATTGATTAATGTGCTTTTTTACAATCCTGAAGGGGTAATTTTCTTGAAGGCAGTTAATAAAATGGATCAGGTGAAGACATCAGAATTTATTTTTGGAATTTTGGATAAAGAAATTCAGGAGGTTGGGGAGAAAATGTGGTCCATGTTATTACAGATAATGCATCAAATTGTGTTGGTGCAGAGAAGATGATTATGGAAAATCTTAATCATATTCACTGGACCCCTTGTGCAACTCACTGCTTGGATTTGATGTTGCATGATTTAGCCAAATTTCCTTGGGTCAATGTGACAATACGAAGAGCCAAAACAATTGCAAACTTCATCATCAACCATTGTCTCACTTTGAGCATATATAGGAAGAATGTATCTAAAGAGCTATTGAGGCCTTGCGATACAAGGTTTGCTACTTTTTATATTACTCTGAAAAGAGTTGTTCAGGAAAAAGCAAGCCTTAGAGATTTTTTCTGCAATATTGAGTGGGAGAGATCTCCCCTTTCAAAAAATACTAAGGGGAAACATGTTGAACAAATAGTGTTCAATAATGGATTTTGGGAAAATTCAGACAAGGTTTTAAAAATATGTGGCCCAATTGTTAATGTGCTCCGCATGGTTGATGGTGACAAACCTTGTATGGGTTTTTTTTATGAAAACATTGATTGTTGCAAAGAGGCCATTGCAAGTGATTTTAATAATGTGGAAGTTGATTACCAGGATATATGGGAAGTAATTGATCAAAGATTAAAAATGATGCATAGTCCATTACATGCAACAACATGTTATTTGGACCCTAGATTGTTTGGGTTATCAAGGTATAGGGATGAATAAGTCATGAATGGACTTATCCAGTCTATTGAGAAGCTAAATCTAGATCCAACAATTGTAGGTTTGGTTAGATCTTAGTTGAGGGCATATAGGTTGGAAGAATGGATATTTGGTACACAATCAACAAAGTATGATAGGTGCAAAAGTGATCCAATAGTATGGTGGGAGTTTTATGGTCCAGGGGCACCAAAATTGCAAAATTTTGCAATTCGTATCTTAAGTCAAGGATCAAATGCATCAACGTCTGAAAGGAATTGGAGTTCCTTTGACCACATTCATGTCAAGAAAAGAAATAGATTTTTATTTGGAAGATTAGAAGATCTTGTGTATGTTCGTAGTAACTTGCAGTTGGCTTTGAAAAAAATGTCTAAAGAGTCATCCAATTCCTCTACTCTGTGGATTGAACATATTCCTAATGCATCAAGGGATGAAGCTGATTTTTACAATGATAGTGACATTGAAAAGGAATTGAGTGATGAATATGATGCTGAGGCATCTAGCGGATTCACAACCCCTACTGCTCTTGATGATATAGAAATTTTTGATATCATAAGTGGGCCACGAGAACATCAAGAATAAAACTTGTGTTCTCGTTTTAGACTTCTAGTTTAATTTTTGCTAGACTTCTAGTTTATTTTTTGCATGAACAATATTCTAAAACTTCCAAAATCCTTTAAAGTTTATATATTTTGAATAATTTTTTATCATATTGTTTTCAATATATGAAATCTGATATGGCCCATGTTTTTGTTGAATTTGATATTCGAAGATGGCCTACTATTAATGTCTATGCTGAATTTCTCATCTTGTTTACTATGTATGGAAGACTGAAGTTGGTTCTTTATTGGCAATTTGGCACTCGCTTTCATGGTTTATCTGTGGAAATGATGTAAATGTTTGAGCAATAATCCTATCATCTATGTGTTTTCAATGTGCATTATGCACTTTGAAAATTGACATGCTTGTTTATTTATGTGCATCATATTTATCTTTCAACATGCTTAAAATTGTTATATATATATATATATATATATATATTTTTTTTTTTTTTCAAATTTCTATATGTCAAATTTTATGCCAAACTTTAGCGGAAAAATTTTAGGTGCCGAACTTTATTCGAATTTCAATGTCGTCGAAATCGAACATGAACACAAACCTAGTGACCTTGGGTGGAGGTGCTCTTCCCAACTCTGGCGGAAGATCAGGATGTCATCCAAATACACCACCACGAATGAGCTGGTGAAGGTTCACAAGATATTTTCCGTCAACCTCATGAAGCTTGAGTGGGCATTCATCAACGTGAAAGTCATCACCAACCATTCAAAACAGACCTCTTTGGATTTGAAGAGAATTTTCCACACATAGAGGGTTCGATTGGTACCTAACGATAGCTGGAATTTAAGTCAATCTTGCTGAAATATTTGGTCCCTTTGAGTTGATCCAGAATGCCATCGATCCTTGGGATTGGATACCTATTCCGAAAAGTGATATTCTCCAACATTTAACAGCCAATACAAACTCTTCAAGTGTCATCCTTCTTCTATACCAATACTATCGGGCTCCCATAGGGTGATGAACTTGGCCTGATGTGCCCTTTCTACAACAATTCCTGAATCCGCCTCTTGATTTCATCGTTCTCTAGAATAGAGTGTTGATAGATCATTCCATTGGGTAGCAATGCACCCTGGGTCAAATAAATGGAGTACTTGACCTGAAAATGTAGAGGTACCCTTGTGGGTGAGGTGAAGATGTCCCTATACTCCTCCACGACCTTGTCCATCTATTTCTGCTATGCATGGGAGCCCTATCTAGAGGTTGTGGCCACAATATTCTTCTTGCCTTGAAGTCAAATCATAAGGAAAAAAAAATTCCTAGTCTGGGAAATGATCTTACTACATTGCTTCGTAGTGACCAAATAAATGACAGTAAGCAGTGCTACATTTGGTATCCCATACAAATTATTTCCAAAAGTAATAATAACAGTGCAAGGCCTAGACTCATACACAATATGTCACTTCCACAAGTGTGGTTGGCCTAATAACACATCAAAATATTCAAGAGGAGAAACATCACCCAATACCTCATCTATGAATGGCTGAATGCTATAGGGAAGGCGACATTATTGGATGACACAGATATCTCATCCTTGGTGAAGCCACCCAGTGGTGCATGAATGCGGGTGTGTTGTGGTCGGTAGGCCCATCCAATTCACGACCTATGCTGAAATGAGGTTCTTTTGGATCCCGCTATCGACAATGAACTGCAACAGAGAAACCTTCAACCACATATGGGAATGGAGGAGGTGCTCCCCCTCCTCTAGATCTTTAGGCTCATCCTTCTGGATATTGTTGGTGGAAATGTTGGCACTGGGCTCTGCCTCAATAATATGCTTCCCCTTGTCATTCAACCCCTTGTCTGATTCTGACTCAGAATCAGAACATGCATCTAATTTGGAGGCCTTCATCTTGGCCACCAGTGACTGCTTGACCCGAGACTCACTTGTGTTGTGAGTAGGGCTCTTACGAAACTCACACCATTTTCCTATGTCCTTCTTTGTATTCGTGGTGTTGTTATTTAATTGTGGCTTCAGCGGGTTGTCCCGGGTCACCCCGCCTTGGATTTTTCCCTTTTTCTGTGGTTTGGGGGTGCCTTTCCCTTGCTTTAGATTCATAGATCCAAAGTCTCGAATCGTCTGTTTAAATTTATGCTCAATCTTGGTAGCATATCGATATGTTGTACCAAGTGAGGATATGTCATGGAACTCCATTTCCTCCTTAATTTATTTATGTAAAAAAATGTGTTACTTGAGCACCAAATGTTTCTCCAAATATTTGATACCTAACTTTGTGCACAGGTTATGGAACAGATTCATCAGCTCATGCACAGCTTGATCCCTTTGTTGTCGCAATGTGGTCCATTGTATGTACTGTTACTCATACCTCCCCAAGGAATAATATTGTTCCTTGATAGCATCTTGGAAAGAATTCCAAGTGGGTGTGGATGAAAACATTGAGGGTTCTCTCCCGTCCCTATGTTCACAGTAGGTTTCCCACCAGTCCTTGACATGGGGGGCGGCTTTGAGGAGCACAAAAGTAATCTTTTCCCTATTGGAAAAATCATGAACTGAAAAATACACTTCCAACAGATTTAGCCATATATCTATGATTTCTGCATTTATCTAGCCTTCAAATATGGGAATGTCAAATTTGAATTGTACCTTGAAGGGAGTGGCACCTCCAGTTTGGCTGCTGGATGAATATACATCGCCTATGGGCATCTATCGAAGGATCTGGGAAAAGTTGTCCATCATCACGTTCCTCTGTCGCTCGAGGGCTTCTTAGAGCAATATTTTGAAAGGATATCCTGCTTCCTTGTCTTTATTTTCTTCTTCCATGGGAGGCCATTGGCATTTGCGAGGTTGGTCTTGCAAAAGTTCAACCATTTCGAGCCCTAAATACTTATACCTTGACCTCATTGGGGGCATGCAAAGAAAAACAAAGAAAGGGCAGAACACTATGATACCACTAATCCAAAATTAAGTAGGAACACAAAAGAATACAAATATAACCATAAATATAGAGATGCAGTAGAAATAACAATTCATTTCATTAATATCAAAGAATTGAAATATGATTACAGATTGAATGGAAAAAACTAGCTCGAGCGATGGTAGCTTATCTCCGAGAAGAGATGTGGCAACTATATGCCTCTGAACTGTGTTAGAATGAGGTTCAAGGGAATTTTTATTATTGAACAACAAGAGAAAACCATAAACAACTAAAACCCTAACCCCAGGAGATGAAGCACCAAGAGTTTGTGGGCCTTGTTGAGGTTAGTTGGGAAGCCAAATTCTCGAGGCCGTAACTTCGTCATATTATCTCTGTTTGGCGCATATAATACCTCATTGGAAAAATATCTCTGATTACTACAAGATTTTCCATAGGCCCTTTCCAATAGCTACAAAAAAATTTTGACAGGTCCTTTCCAATAGCTACAGGCCTACTGTGAACCTAAAAAAAATCTGTTTATGGGGTCAAAATTGCTCTGGAAGTTCATGACCTGAAAAAATTATAAAAATAGTAAATACTTCTATAAACAAGGAAACTGATGAAACCGACTAGAGTTCTAGGTGGAATAGGTGGGTGGCCACCAATATCCAATTAAATCACATACACCCAATGGAAATATGTTTCTATAATAGCCCCGGGTTAAATTTCCATTAAAATAAATAATGTATGGACATTATAAAAGAAAATTAAAGTGAAGGTCATGGGGCACATATTCCAAGTTGAATGAGGGGAAAATAATTATATTGGGACATGCTTGTGTTAATTATTTATTATTGGCTATGGAAATTGGCATTGGCATTGACAAGAGGCAAAAGGAAATGAATGGAAAATTGTTTATTACAGGTTAGCAAGGACATGTGGCAAGGATGCAAAAGAAATAAAAGAACATGAAATTAACTCCACTTCAGCATATGGAGAACAAGAAGAGACAAGAAACAAATAAAAATAGTAAAAGAATATGCATGCAAGGGAAAATGAAGAAAAGGAAAAAGAATATAAAAGAAATTAGAGAAAGAATATTCTAAGTATACACTTTGGTAAAAAGCAAGAGTGAAAATTACAACAAGGGAAGAGGCTACAACACTTGAACATAAGAAAAAGAAAAGCAAGGAAAGCAAGGGGTGTAGGAGGAATTTTTGTGGAAGCCAAGAAGAATATTTGGACAACAACTAGAAAAGGTATAAAAGGATAGAGGAAAGAGCAATCACCATGAGGATTTTTTCAGGTAGGATTTTTTCAGGTAACAATGTGCATGATTGATTAGCTTGCTAGGATTTTAAGGCATGGTTCATGCATTGGTTTATTATTCATTTTTGTTGTCATTGGCATGGGATTTTCTTGGATTTAAAGTGATGTACAACCTTGCCATTTTCTATTTCCTGGATAACTATGATGTAGTGAGTTCCCTGTTTGGTTGAGCTTTGGATTTCCAGTATATTTTGGATCTCGGTTGAGGTGGTCTTAGGAAAATCCCAAGGGTTCAGAGTAGAGATGGTTTTCTTCGAGAAAGCTCTTGACGAGAGGGTGGAGATAGGAAAATTCCTCTAAGTATGGTGAAGAAATTATTAGGCATCCAAGCTTGTATTGGTTTGGCAATTTCTGTACCAATTTAGGTGAAATCACTGTGGCTTGAGGGTAGATGTTGTTTTCCTCCGGATTCCCTATTTAGTTATGTTTTAGTTTATCCCATGTGATCCCATATTTAGGTTTTTAATATGGCACAAGGGTGATTGGGCTGAAATAAATAATTTTTTCAGTCCCAATTATGGTCGGGTGGTACATGGAAGTCCCTAACTTGGTTGGCACCAATGAACACAAGTTTTGGTTTGATGTGTGATTATGTGAATAGTTTGTCATTGATTCATTTTGGTTATTACATGAATAGTTTATTTCTTATGATAAGATGTGATCTTGTTATTGGTCTTTGTCATGGTTTGAAAAACTATTGTATAGTTTATATGAATGCATGAGCTAATACGTGTTTGTTACAACTAGTATGAAAGGGAAATAAACCTTCTTGATGAGCACATGCTCAAACTAATGTAAACAGTGAACCGATTACACATTCATGACCTACAGGTATTATGTTTGCAAAGTTTTTTTATAAATGACTATTAAGCTTGAGCAAGAAAAAAGCCTAAGAAGAACATAAGAAGACTCAGGAACCTTATTGACAAATTTCTAGGCAATTCTGAGCAATTGGCCTGTAGGCTAGCCCTAAAATTCTTGAACAAAGGTTGTCGCCACATGAAAAAAATAGGAATATCAGCCACGAGCGCACACATGATGGATTATACATGTGGATGGAGCCTTCTAGATGCACTGACAAGCTTGCATGCGTGCGAATGTGAAGTGATTTAGGCCAGAATGTGGTTCCAATTCAGGGAAAAGGTCACCAGTGAAAATTGTCTCATACCTATGTGATCATGTGTCTCTGAGTGTTGTAGTAAGTTTTGTACATGTGGACCCCATTTCCATAACTAAATCTTGGAGGTTGGGTTATTCATAATAACTCTCAACTCATGTTTACCCTGGTAAGTATGTTAACGTGGGTAAATGTGTGGTGGGGTGTGACAGAGTGGTATTAGAGTAGGTTCAAAACACTGGACCTTAGGGTAAATGTGGATTGTTATGCAGATCTATATGTTTATCATGCATGTATGGAAGTTATTTTATTATTGTTGTTGTTCTATTATCTTGATTTATGCATGTAATAATATGTTTTTGATATTATTATTATGTATCGTGCTAATATGAATTGACATGTGAAAATGAAATAGCCTCACCATAAGTAAATTGAGGTAACACTTTTGGTTATTCCTTTTATTTGATCTAAAAATGATATGTTGCAGGAAAATATAAGGCCAAGAGATGAAGAGCAGAATGGTTGAGTATAGTTCATGAATCCTCGTACAAGATAGAAGAGAAATCGATTAAGTAGCAAGGAGAGGGAGAATCTCCTGATCAGGAATACACATTAACAAGTCTAAGAGAATATATCATAACTTTTAAAGAAAATAATGAGAGGTTAATTGAAGCACAAGAAAGGCTTGCAAAAGCTCAAAAAAATCAAGTTGAGGTCAGTACAGTTATTCTTCAAAGTCTTTCGGATTTACAGAAGCATGGAAAAATGAGGACCAGTCATGGAGACCAACAGGAAGAAAATAATGATGGTGCAGATGGAAGCATGTCTCAAAAAAGGTATAGGATCGACTGGGATGAGTGACAGTGAAGAGTGGAAGACATTTGAGTACACCTGAGAAGAGGGATAACACACATGTATTTTAAATAGCTCTACTTTCATGAGACATCATCGCCATCACCGCAACATCATAGGATGAATGGTAAGGAGAATTTTAGAGAGGAATTCAAGAAATCCAAGCCTCCTACTTTTGATGGTGAGATGACCAAATAATAATATGCTGAAGCATGAATGCTTGGAATGAGGAAGTTTTTCAGACTCCATGGTTATTCAGAGAATATGAAAGCCAAGATATCTATTTTTCAGTTTCAAAGGAAAAACAAATATCTGGTGGGAAGATTTCAATCATGTCAGGGGCATCATGGAAGAGAAGCTAACCTGGTAAGAATTTGAAATACTCTTCAGAAAGAAGTACCTATCGAAAATGTATTTTGATGGAAATGCCAAGGAATTCTATGAGATCAAGATGGTTTTTATGTTAGATGAGGAGTGTACAACCAAATTTCTAGAGTTGTTGAGATATATGCCCTATCTGAAGGATGAGAAAGAGAATATCCAAAGGTTCATAAATGGGTTTCCATTATCATTCAAAGTCCAGATTGAGTTTGATGAGCCTCATTCATTGGAGGAAGAAATCAAAAAGTTGAAACATTGCTATCACTAGTCAAAGCGCAAGCCTGAGTTCTAGCGTGACTAGAAGGGTAACAAGAAGACTAAAGGAAAATGACTCAAGAATTGAGGAATATATTAAGATGCAGGTGAGAAGGAAAACATGGCCCCATGTAATAATTTCAACACATCAAAGAAAGGAAATGGGTCTTAGTATGTGGAGCAGAAGAATAAAGGGAGTGGAAGAGAACCATTGAAGTGTTGGATTTATGGTAGAGATCATCGTAAGAAGGATTTTCCATTATATCAAGGTGTAAAGCCTCATATATACAATGATTAGGAGGAAAAAATAGTTGGGGATGTAGGTCTGGGCATTCCATGGATATATGCAAGAGCGGATAACAGACATGCATACCACCAGGCATCCATTATTGAGATCGAAGGTAAGCTTTGTGATCGAGTTATTTCTATTTTGATTTATTCATGATCAAATTATAGATATATTAGTCCTGACCTGGTGGATCAGTGTCATTTGAATAAGGAAGTGCATGAAGAATATTGGTTGGTGCAGTTAGCTACAGGGACCAAGATAAGAGTTCATGATTGTGTAAAATCTTATGCATTTGAGCTTAATGGTATTCCTACATCAACAAACCTGAATTTGCTTCCTTTCGGTGCTTATAGTATGATTTTGGGCATGGATTGGATGTTTATTCATAGGACCAAGGTATATTTATTTGAGAAGGATATTGAGTCCCTGGATGATGATGGAGAAAAGAGAGTCTTGCAGGGAAAGAATAAGCCTACATCAGTGAGGATGGTTACAACCATGTAAGCTAAGAAAAACCGTAGGAAAGTATTTTTATTGTTTGTAGTTCATGTTTCTAGTGACAAAGGGAAATATGATGAGGATGGTGAAGTCCTGAGGAGGTATCCTATATTACAAAAATTTCAAGATGTGTTTCCTACATAGATTCCAGAGATGCCCCCTCATAGAGAGGTGGATTTCTCTATTGAGTTGATGCGAGGAGCAACACCAACATCTAAGGCAGCTTACGAGATGATCACTTCCAAGTTGGTGGAATTGAATTTACAACTTAAAGATATGCTTGATAAGGGATACATAAGGTGTATCCCTTTTGGGAGCACTAGTGTTTTTTGTAAACAAGAAGGAAAATATGCTAAGATTATGCATTGATCATAGGAATTTGAACAAGGTGACCATTATGAACATGTATCCATTTCCGTAGATTGATGAATTGTTTTATCAACTGAATGGAGTGGCTATATTTTGAAAGAATTATCTACTCTCAGGATCTCATTAGGTGCACATAAAAGAAGAAGAAATTTGTAAGACTAAATTTCGTATAAGGTATGGGAACTATGATTTTGTGGTGGTTCCCTTTGGTCTTACTAATTATCTGACCACCTTCATGTGTATGATGAAAATTGTGTTGCACCCTTACTTGGATAAGTTTGTGATAGTCTTTGTTGATGATATATTGGTATATTTGAAGAATGAGGAAGAGAATGTGGAGCATCTAGCAAGCATGTTGAGATTGTTAAGGGAGCATAAGTAGTATTCCAAGCTCTTCAAGTGTATTTTCTTTCAGAATAAGATTTATTGCATGGGACATAAAGTTTCCAAGGAGGGGATAATCATGGTTTTAGAAAAAGATTAAGGCTATCTTGGAATGGCCAGCTTCTAAGAATGTGAATGAGGTCAGATAAGTCATGGGAATAGCATGCTATTACATAAGGTTTATTAGGAATTTCTCCAAGGTTGGCTATCCTAACACATATTTGAAAAGGAAAGGAAGGAATTTTGAATGGACTAGAGAGTGTGCAACTAGATTTGAGCAATTGAAGAAATTCCTTACCAATGCTCCAATTTTGAGGATTGTAAATCCTGATATGGACTTTATGGTTTGTACAAATTCCTGTAATGAGGGACTTGGTGCAGTCCCGATGCAGGAAGGGCAGATGGTTTGTCATAAATCATGAAAGTTGAATGAGCATGATAATAATTATGTGACTCATGATCTTGAGTTAGAAACTATCATTCATGCATTGAAGATGTGGTGTCGTTATCTCCAAGTTGGAAAGAAGTTCATTTTGATGAGTGGTCATAGTGGTCTGAGGTACTTGTTTTACCAACCCAATTTGAATGCAAGGAAAGCTAGATGGTTTGCTAATCTCAGTGATTCTGAATTTGAAATTAGGTATATCAAAGGAAAGAAGAACTACGTTACATATGCTCTTAGTAGGAGAGTATATACTAAGAGCATATGTGAATCATATTTAAGTTGTGAGTTCTTATGGGACATATTTGAGAGAGTGGATATTACATGCAAGGCAACATGATGAGAGGTACCAGCAGCTGAAGTAGAGATTACAATAACAAGGTGATGGTGATAAGGTTGAGGAGTATCACCATACATCATATGGCTTGGATATATTCAGGAACATGATCTGTGTGCCTGATAGTAGTGAATTGAAGAAGCTTCTTTGTGAGATTTTATTTTCAAGCCATATTCAGGCCATCCTGGATACCAGAAGACTTTGAAAACTAATAAGAAGTTATATTATTATCCTAACTTGAAGAAATAGGTGGTTGAGTTTTTTTCTAAGTGCTTGGACTGTCAACAGGTGAAAGATGATTGCAATCATCTAGTTAGTTTGTTGCACCCTATTCTAATTCTATAATGGAAATGGGAGTTAATTTCCATGGATTTCATTACAGGATTTCCAAGGACATCAAGGAATCATGACTCCATCATGGTTGTGGTTAACAGGTTGAGCATGGTAGATCACTTCATTGCAATAAAGTTTACTAATTCAACTAGTGAAGTGGCTCAATTATCCATTAAGGAGATAACGAGGTTGCATGGAGTTCCCAAGAGGATTATATCACATAGAGATGCCAAGTTCACTTCCAAGTTTTGGAAGGATTTGTTTGCAGGATTGGGGACAAAGTTAGCCTTTAGTACAACTTATCATGGTAGAAAGATGGGAAAAAAAAGAGGATTAACGAGATCCTTGAGGATGTATGTCATACATCAACAAAGGAAGTGGGAGGAGTATCTTCCATTGGTGGAGTTTTCTTATAATAATTGGTATCATGAATCCTTGAATATGAGTCCATTTGAGGCTCTATGTGGAAGGAGTGGTAATCCTCTTATCAACTAGAGTGATATAGTGAGTAGGGTATTGATTGGACTAGATACATTGAAAGAGATGGAGCAAGATATGCAGGTTACCTAAAAGAATTTAAAGGAAACACATGACAAACAAAAGAGCTATGCAGATCAACATAGAGTATTCAAGGAGTCTCAGGTTAGAGAGCTTGTGTACTTGCATATCAAGCCCAAGAAGAGCTCCTTGAATATTGGATCATTTGCCAAGTTGGAACCTTGTTATTGTGGACCCTAAGAAATCCTTGAAAGGATTGGACCAATGGCATACATGCTTGCTTTGACTCCATTACTGAAAATCCATCATGTTTTTCATGTTTCTCTACTTAAAATATATATACAGGATGCTTAACATATGATTGATTGGTTTTTATTGCAGGTGGAACCAGAAGGAGAGTTCTAGCCAGAACCTCAATGCATCCTACAATAGAAGAAGCTCATGCTTCTGAACCGAGAAATAGAGTATGTTAAAGTGCAATGGAAGCACTTTGGTTCAAATGAAGCTACATGGGAGATGGTTGATCATGTTGATATTCAACAAGATGATGATCCTAGTGAAAATTAAGCACCTACACTAGGTGGGGCCTGTAGGCTATTTTTAGGTGATATGTCTATTTTTAGAATTTGGATCAAAGTATATTTTTAGTAGTAATCTATTTATATATGTTTGAGAAAATTATATGGATGGATGGGCGTCTATTTTTGGAATGCATGTGTGAAGTTTTTTTGTGGAATGCATGTCTAAAAATAGAATGCATGTCGATTATTGTTATCTCTTAACAATAATTACACAATAAATAATAATCTATTCTCTTGAAGCACTTGATTTTAGTTAACTGATGTGGAAAACCAGTTAACTGAAGGAATTTCGAGTTCAAAGGTTGGTTGGTGGGACATGCTAGTGGACTTCGTTGTAACTAAGTGATGTAAAGAAATGAGTTGGATGTGTAGTTATGTGAGTTAAAGTAAGCTAACTCGCCAAGGAGTTAAATCATTGAAAGTGCTTTGTAACTAGTTGTAACTAAAGATACACTAGTGAGAGATTAGTGAATTAAATGTTAAATTAATTCACATGGAGTGATCTCACATGCAACTGAATATTTACTATTGTTAACTACACGCGTGTGAGATCCAGTGGAGACTCAGTTGAGAGATAGGTGAAAGGGATAGTTTGACTATCAATTGTGACTATAATGGGTGCACACTTGCAACCAAACACACATTGGAGATGCCAATGAGGATTGCGTAGTCAAGGCAAGGAAATATTGAATTCATTCAGGGATGGTGATCAGTGGGGATTGCATAGTGGAGGCAGGCTGTCAGGAGGCAGTAAATTGGTGCATGAATATGCCAATTTTTGTATGACAATGTGAGACGATTGTATATTGTACTGAGAGCTCTTGGATTAGAGTTTTGTATGAGATTATTTCATGATCCATGATATATACATAATTTATGATAGTGGGGTTTTTAGCTTTATGCTTTCCCGGTAAAAACATCTGTGCTATGTGTGATTGATATTTCTTCATGTGTTTGCAATTGGTGATTAAATTTCCGCAAAGATTTAAGTAGAAGGATTCTATATTTAACAGTGGCATATAATTGTTAGATAAGGAGAATTCAAAAATACATAATTGTAATAAAATTTCTACATGGTATCGGAGAAAAGAAGATTGCAATATTGAAGCAGTAGCTGATTTTGTTGGTGGAAACAATTTGAATTTGCTACAAGAATTTCTTGGTGTGATAGTTGAGTAAACATAAAAATGGCTTTCAATGGTTTGCGGTTAGAGTATGCACTCGAGAGAAACTCGAACTAGATTGCATGGAAGGATAGGATGGAGGCGGTGCTTGAAGATAATGGCTTGAAGGAATTCATCGACAATGATGTTCCTAAGCCCACTTCGACGGATGCTGCATTACTTGACGCCTAACAAAAGAAAGTAGCGAAGACGAGAAGGATTCTGTTAGAAGGTGTGAGAGACCATATTCTCTCAATCCTTCATGGGAAAGCCACTCCATTTGCAATGTGGAAGGCTTTGATAGATATTTTCCAAAGCAACAACGGCCATAGGAAATCAACGTTGAAGGATAAACTCAGAAAGATCAAAATGGAAAAGGGTGACAATATTCCTAAGTATCTCACAAAGTTTGTGCAATGTCGGGATGAACTAGGGAGTGTGGGAATCATCGTTGCTGATGATGATTTGGTGAGTTTGGATCTCTTGGGACTTCCTAAGAGTTGGCACAATTATCAAGACTCTGTCAATGTACAGGAAAAACTACCAGATTGGGAACGACTATGGTCAGATCTAGTGCAGGAGGATTTTAGGTGGAACATTAGAGATGGTTCTTCATCAACGCATGATGATGAAGAGGATTTTGCTTTGGCTGCCAAAGCAAGGAAAGGGAAGGGGAGGAAATCCCATTCAAAATCTGAGGCTAAAGGAAAGAAGCTGGATTTGTCCAAGGTGAAGTGTTTTCACTGTCATGAACATGGGAATCTCGCCACTAACTTCCCACAGAAAAATAAGAACAAGAAGGTTTCTGGAGCTGCAGCTGGTGAGGCCCTTGCCTCGCAATTTGAACTTGATTTCTCTTTTATCTCATGCTTTGTTTCAAGCACAATGGGATCGGTGTGGTACCTTGATAGTGGTGCTTCCTTCCACATGACGGGAGATAAGGAGATTTTTCAGTGACTTGGAGGAGAAAGATATCCAGATGCATATAGAGATGGGCGACGATGTACGATACAATGCGACCGACATTGGTACCATTACCTTTGAGAGGGAGTCAGGTAAACCATTTTTGTTGAAATATATTATGCATGTTCCAGCTCTGAAGAAGAACTTGGTCTTAGTCGCGATGTTGGAGGACAGAGGTTATGACGTTGTTTTCAGCGATGTAAAAGCTTTCTTGTGACATAAAACAACAACTCAAACCAAGAGGATAGGTATTCGAATCAAGAATCTCTACAAGCTGGAGGTAGATGGTCGCAATGCAGATGGTGAAGTCTTGAGGAGGTATTCTATCTTACAATAATTTCAGGATGTGTTTCATACATATATTCCAGAGATGCCCCCTCATAAAGAGGTGGATTTATCTATTGAGTTGATGCGAGGAGCAACACCAACATCTAAGGAAGCTTACGAGATGACCACTTCCAAGTTTTTGGAATTGAATTTACAACTTAAAGATATGCTTGATAAGGGATACATAAGGTGTATCCCTTTAGGGAGCACTAGTGTTTTTTGTAAACAAGAAGGAAAATATGCTAAGATTATGCATTGATCATTGGAATTTGAACAAGGTGACCATTATGAACATGTATCCATTTCCGTAGATTTATGAATTGTTTTATGAACTAAATGGAGTGGCTATATTTTGAAAGATTGATCTAAGATCAGGATATCATTAGGTGCACATAAAAGAAGAAGACATTCGTAAGACTACATTTCGTACAAGGTATGGGAACTATGAATTTGTGGTGGTTCCCTTTGGTCTTACTAATTCTCTGACCACCTTCATGTGTATGATGAAAATTGTGTTGCACCCTTACTTGGATAAGTTTGTGATAGTCTTTGTTGATGATATATTGGTATATTTGAAGAATGAGGAAGAGAATGCGGAGCATCTAGCAAGCATGTTGAGATTGTTAAGGGAGCATAAGTTGTATTCCAAGCTCTTCAAGTGTAGTTTCTTTCAGAATAAGATTCATTGCATGGGACATGATGTTTCCAAGGAGCGGATAATCATGGTTTCAGAAAAGATTAAGGCTATCTTGGAATGGCCAGCTTCGAAGAATTTGAATGAGGTTAGATAAGTCATTGGAATAGCATGCTATTATAGAAGGTTTATTAGGAATTTATCCAAGGTTGGCTATCCTATCACATATTTGAAAAGGAAAGGGAGGAAGTTTGAATGGACTAGTGAGTGTGCAACTAGATTTGATCAATTGAAGAAATTACCAATGCTCCAATTTTGAGGATTGCAGATCCTGATATGGACTTTATGGCTTGTACAGATGCATGTAACGAGGGACTTGGTGGAGTCCCGATGTAGGAAGGGTAGGTGGTTTGTTATAAATCATGAAAGTTGAATGAGTGTGATAATAATTATGTGATTCATGATCTTGAGTTAGAAACTATCATTCATGCATTGAAGATGTGGTGTCATTATCTCCAAGTTGGAAAGAAGTTCACTTTGATGAGTGAGCATATGGTCTGAGGTGCTTGTTTTACCAACCCAATTTGAATGCAAGGAAAGATAGATGGTTGGCTACTCTCAGTGATTCTGAATTTGAAATTAGGTATATCAAAGGCAAGAAGAACTAGGTTACATATGCTCTTAGTAGGAGAGTATATGTGAATCATATTTAAGTTGTGAGTTCTTATGGGACATATTTGAGAGAGTGGATCTTACATGCAAGGAAACATGTTGAGAGGCACCAGTAGTTGAAGTAGAGATTACAATAACAAGGTTATTGTGATAAGGTTGAGGAGTATCACCATACATCATATCGCTTGGATATATTCAGGAACATGATCTGTGTGCCTGATAGTAGTGAATTGAAGAATATTCTTTGTGAGATTTTATTTTCAGGCCATATTCAGGCCATCCTAGATACCAGAAGACTTTGAAAACTAATAAGAAGTTATATTATTATCCTAACTTGAAGAAACAGGTGGTTGAGTTTTTTGCTAAGTGCTTGGATTGTCAACAGTTGAAAGTTGATTGCAAGCATCTAGTTAGTTTGTTGTACCCTATTCTAATTCTATAATGGAAATGGGAGTTCATTTCCATGGATTTCATTATAGGATTTCCAAGGACATCAAGGAATCATGACTCCGTCATGGTTTTGGTTGAAAGGTTGAGCATGGTAGATCACTTCATTGCAATAAAGTTTACTAATTCAGCTAGTGACGTGGCTCAATTATCCATTAAGGAGATAATGAGGCTGCATGGAGTTCCCAAGAGGATTATATCACATAGAGATGCCAAGTTCACTTCCAAGTTTTTGAAGGATTTATTTGTAGGCTTGGGGACAAATTTAGCCTTCAGTACAACTTATCATTGTGGAAAGATGGGAAAACAAAGAGGATTAACGAGATCCTTGAGGATGTATGTCATACATCATCAAAGGAAGTGGGAGGAGTATCTTCCATTGGTGGAGTGTTCCTATAATAATTGGTATCATGAATCCTTGAATATGAGTCCATTTGAGGCTCTATGTGGAAGGAGTGGTAATCCTCCTATCAGCTTGAGTGATACAGTGTGTAGGGTATTGATTGGACTAGATACGTTGAAAGAGATGGAGCAAGATATGTAGGTTACCTAAAAGAATTTAAAGGAAACACATGACAGACAAAAGAGCTGTGCAGATCAACATAGAGTATTCAAGGAGTCTCAGGTTAGAGAGCATGTGTACTTGCATATCAATCCCAAGAAGAACTCCTTGAATATTGGATCATGTGACAAGTTGGAACCTTATTATTGTGGACGCTAAAAAATCCTTGAAAGGATTGGACCAAGGGCATACATGCTTACTTTGACTGATCCATCAGTGAAAATACATGATGTTTTTCATGTTTCTCTACTTAAAAGATATATACAAGATGCTTAACATATGATTGATTAGTTTGTATTGCAGGTGGAACCAGAAGGAGAGTTCTAGCCAGAAACTCAATGCATCCTACAATAGAAGAAGCTCATGCTTCTGAATCGAGCAATAGAGAATGTTAAAGTGCAATGGAAGCACTTTGGTCCAAATGAAGCTACATGGCAGATGGTTAATCATGTTGATATTCAATAAGATGATGATCCTAGTGAAAATTAAGCACCTACACTAGGTGGGGCCTGCAGGCTATTTTTAGGTGATATGTCTATTTTTAGAATTTGGATCAAAGTCTATCTTTAGCAGTAATATATTTATAGATGGTTAAGAAAATTATATGGATGGATGGGCGTCTATTTTTGGAAAGCATGTGTGAAGTTGTTTCGTGGAATGCATGTCTAAAAATAGAATGCATGTCGATTATTGTTATCTCTTAACAATAATTACACAATAAATAATAATCTATTCTCTTGAAGCACTTGATCTCAGTTAACTGATGTGGAAAACCAGTTAAATAAAGGAATTTCAAGTTCAAAGGTTGGTTGGTGGGACATGCTAGTGGACTTTGTTGTAAATGAGTGATAAAAAGTTGTAACAGAGTTGGATGTGTAGTGATGTGAGTTGTAAAGTAGTTTAACTCAGTTGTGCCAAGTTGTAACGAAAGATACAATAATGAGAGATCAGTGAATTACATATTAAATTAATTCACATGGAGTGATCTCACATGCAACTGAATATTTACTACTGTTAACTACATGCTTGTCAGATCCAGTGGAGACCCAGTTGAGAGATAGGTGAAAGGGACAGTTTGAATATCAGTTGTGACTATAGTGGGTGCACACTTGCAACTAAACACACATTGGAGATGCCAATGAGGATTGCGCAGTCAAGGCAAGGCAAGATCGAATTCATTCAAGGATTATGATCAGTGAGGATTGCGTAGTGGAGGTAGGCTATTAGGAGGCAGTAAATTGGTGCATGAATATGCCAATTTTTGTATGACAGTGTGAGACGATTTTATATTGTACTGAGAGCTATTGGATTAGAGTTTTCTATGAGATTGTTTCATGATCCATGATATATACATAAAATATGATAGTGGGGTTTTTAGCTTTATGCTTTCCCGATAAAAACATCTGTGTTATGTGTGATTGATCTTTCTTCATGTGTTTGCAATTGGCGATTAAATTTCCGCAAAGATTTAAGTAGAAGGATTTTGTATTTAACAGTGGCATATAATTGTTAGATAAGGATAATCCAAAAATACATAATTGTATTCAAATTTATACATGGTATCAAAGCAAAGAAGATTGCAATATTGAAGCAGTAGCTGAGTTTGTTGGTGGAAACAATTCAAATTTTCTACAAGAATTTCTTGGTGCAATAGTTGAGTAAACATCAAAATGGCTTTCAATGGTTTGCGGTTAGAGTATGCACTCGATGGAAACTCGAACTAAATTGCATGGAAGGATAGGATGGTGGCGGTGCTTGAAGATAATGGCTTGAAGGAATTCTTCGACAGTGATTTTCCTAAGTCCACTTCGACGGATGCTGCATTACTTGATGCCTGACGGAAGAAAGTAGCGAAGACGAGAATAATTCCGTTGGAAGGTGTGAGAGACCATATTTTCTCAATCCTTCATGGGAAAGCCACTCCATTTTCAATGTGGAAGGCTTTGACAGATCTTTTCCAAAGCAGCAGCAGCCATAGGAAATCAGCGCTGAAGGATAAACTCAGAATGATCAAAATGGAAAAGGGTGACAATATTCCTAAGTATCTCACAAAGTTTGTGCAATGTCGGGATGAATTGGGGAGTGTGGGAATCATGGTTGCTGATGATGATTTGGTGAGTTTGGATCTCTTGGGACTTCCTAAGAGTTGGCATAATTATCAAGACTCTGTCAATGGACGGGAAAAAAATGCCGGATTGGGAACGACTATGGTCGGATCTAGTGCAGGAGGAGTTCAGGCGGAACACCAGAGATGACTCTTAATCAAAGCATGATGATGAAGAGGATTGTGCTTTGGCTGTCAAAGCAAGGAAAGGGAAGGGGAAGAAATCCCATTCAAAATCTGAGGTTAAAGGTAAGAAGCTGGATTTGTCCAAGGTGAAGTTTTTTCACTGTCACGAACATGGGCATCTCGCCACTGACTGCCCATAGAAAAATAAGAACAAGAAGGTTGCTGGAGCTGCAACTGGTGAGGCCCTTGCCTCACAATTTGAACTTGATTTCTCTTTGATCGCATGCTTGGTTTCAAGCGTAATGGGATCAGTGTGGTATCTTGATAGTGGTGCTTCCTTCCACATGACAGGAGATACGGAGCTTTTCAGTGACTTGGAGGGGAAAGATCTCCAGATGCATATAGAGATGGGCGACGATGGACGATACACTACGACCGACATTGGTACCATTACCTTTGAGAGGGAGTCAGGTAAACCATTTCTGTTGAAATATATTATGCATGTTCCAGGTTTGAATAAGAACTTGGTCTTAGTCGCGATGTTGGAGGATAGAGGTTATGACGTTGTTTTCAGCTATGTAAAAGCTTTCCGTGACATAAAAAAATGGGTCAAACCAAGAGGATAGGGATTCAAGTCAATAATCTCTACAAGATGGAGGTAGATGGCTGCACTACAATGGTGGGCAAAAAATAAGAAGTGGCGAGTCGGGATGAGGACGAATTATGGCACAGGCGATTGGGCCATCTTTACCGTGGCACCTTGGAGATTTTGCAGTCGATTTCTACCGGACTTCCCAAGGGTATACTTGCGCAGATAGATTAGTGCAAGGGATGTACTATGGGTAAGTTTGTGAAGACCACCTTTCATGAAAAGTAGAATCGTGCTTCGGTGATCCTGGAGAGAGTTCACACAGACATGTGTGGGCCATTCTCGGTTGCTTCAACAACAAAACATAGGTATTATGTTATTTTTGTTGATGATTATTCGTAGATGCTGGATATTCTTCATGGGGAAGAAGGATCAAACATTCTCAAAGTTTTGTGTGTTTAAAGCATTGGTCGAGAAATAGTTGGGGAAGCAAGTGAAGGCTCTGCGCAATGATAATGGTGGTGAATTCATCTGTAACGAATTCAAAGAATTCTATAGCAAAGAAGGAATTCGTAGAGAACTCATAGCGCCTCATAACCCACAACAAAATGAGGTCATGGGGAGGAAGAACAAAATGATCGTGGGTGTTGCATGATCTATGCTACATGATCAAGGCCTACCAATGCACTTATGGGCGAAAGCATGCAACACTGCAATTTATGTGCAAAACCGTTGTCCTCATAGAATACTTGGCATGAGTAAACCTGAAGAAGCTTTTACTGGTAAGAAACCAGATGTTTCTCACTTTAATATTTTTGGCTCATATGTTTATGTGCATGTGATCAAGAACGCTAGGAAGAAGCTGGAGCCGACTGCTAAAATTGGGATATTTGTGGGGTACATAGAAACACCTCATAATTATCGTGTGTATTTTCCAAACAGTCAAATGACTGTAGTGCAATGGGATATAAAATTCAATGAGGAGAAAGCCATGAAGTTGTCGCTTGAGAGGGAGCCAGATTTCCATGCAGAGGATGAACTGCTTGTTCCCAAATATGAGTCTCTAGATGTGGATCAACCACATGAGGAGGTTCATGGAGTGGAGGAGTCCACTCACACAGAGCCAAACATCAGAACTGGCAGAAGGCATACCACAAAAGCTGAGAGGCTGAAGCTTGATGCGGCACAGAATGTAGGAGTCCCTACTTCATAGCGCAGACAAAGACAGTCTCCTGATTGATTCACTGGATAAAAGGCTCTCATGAGCAAATGTATTGTGACTGAGCCATATTCCTTTTAGGAAGCAATGTAAGAGCCCACATGGGTAGATGCAATGGTGGAGGAGTATGACTCCATTGTCAGAAACAATGCTTGGGAAATTGTTCCAAGGCCGGTTGATAAATTAGTGGTAGGTTCAAGATGGATCTACAAGGTAAAGCAAGCTACTAATGGGAGTGTTGAGAAGTATAAGGAAAGATTTGTGGCCCAGGGCTTCTCACAGATCAAGGGGATTGATTATGAAGAAACCTTTGCACCTGTCTCACGGTATTCTTCCATAAGGACCATCCTTGCTCTCTCAGCACAAATGGGTTGGAAAATTCATCAGATGGATGTGAAGACTGTGTTCCTTAATGGGATCATTGAGGAAGAAGTGTAAATTGAGTAGCCTAAAGGATTTGAGATCTTCAATAGTGAGTCGCATGTGTTCAGACTCAAAAGAGCGATGTATGGGCTGAAGCAAGCAGCCCGTGCTTGGTACACTTGGATCGACAACTATTTCAATGGACTTGGCTTCACCAAGAGTGAGGCGGATGTAAACCTATACTAGATTGTGGTGGACAGTAAGATTTTAATCATTGTTCTGTGTGTTGATGATTTAATACTGCTTGGTGATGAGCAGTTGATACACTCATGCAAGGAGGACCTTGCAAAGGAGTTCAAAATGAAGGATATGGGCCTCCTTTACTATTTCCTTGGATTGGAAATATGGCAGTGAGAAGATGAATTGTTTGTGTCTCAAGGAAAGTATGCAAGGCAGATACTCAATAAGTTTCACATGGAGGGCTGCAAACCCATGGATACTCATCTTCCTGGAAACTGGAGGAAAGAGGATGCTACATCTGGAGAGGTAGTGGATGCTACTGTATATCGACATTTGGTGGGTTTGCTCATGTATTTAGTTAATAGAAGACCAGACATATGCTATGCGGTGAACCGGCTTAGTCAAGCGATGGTTAAACTTACCAAGCTCTTTTGGAAGGAAGACAAGCATGTCCTGAGATATCTCAGGGGCACATCTGAGTAGGGCTTATGGTACATATAGATGGATGAGGTGAAGTTGCATGGCTTCACAGATGCATATTGGGCAGGCAACCCAACGAATAGAAAGAGCACATCAGGAGGGGTTTTCAGTATCAGATCTACAAATGTTTCTTGGTACAGTAGGAAACAGAGATCTGTGGCACTCAGTTCAACGAAAGCGAAATACATGGAAGCAAGTCAAGCTGCAGGTGAGGCTATCTGGATGAAGAAGATCCTGGTAATTTTGTTCGGTTCTCATTTAGATCGTACAATGATTCATTGTGATAATAAGAGTTGCATAAAAATCTCGATTAATCCTGTGTTTCATGATAGATATAAGCATATAGATATCCGGTATCATCATATCAGATATTGTGGGCAGCGAAAGATCATATTGCTTCAGTACATTCCTACGAAAGATCAGGATGCAGCTATTTTGATGAAGGCGCTCACCAGGAGAAAATTAAAATACCATAGAGACAGGATCGGGGTGAAGGATAATTCCTTTCTTATTGAGAGGGAGTGTTGAGATTCAACAAGATGACGATCCTAGTGAAAATTAAGAACCTACACTAGGTGGGGTCTGCAGGCTATTTTTAGGTGATATGTCTATTTTTAGAATTTGGATCAAATTCTATTTTTAGCAGTAATCTATTTATAGATGGTTGAGAAAATTATATGGATGGATGGGCGTATATTTTTGGAATGCATGTGTGAAGTTGTTTCGTGGAATGCATGTCTAAAAATAGAATGCATGTCAATTATTTTTATCTCTTAACAATAATTAGACAATAAATAATAATATATTCTCTTGAAGCACTTGATTTCAATTAACTAATGTGGAAAACCAGTTAACTGTAGGAATTTAGAGTTCAAAGGTTGGTTGGTGGGACATTCTAGTGGAATTCGTTGTAACTGAGTGATATAAATTTGTAACAGAGTTGGTTGTGTAGTTATGTGATTTTTAAAGTAGTTTAACTCAGTTAAGTGAGTTAAACTCAGTTGTGCTAGTTGTAACTAGTTGTAACTAAAGATACACTAGTGAGAGATTAGTGAATTAAATATTAAATTAATTCACATGGAGTGATCTCACATGCAACTGAAGATTTACTACTGTTAACTACATGCATGTCAGATCCAGTGGAGACCTAATTGAGAGATAGGTGAAAGGGACAATTTGACTATCAGTTGCGACTAAAACCAAACACACATTGGAGATGCCAATGAGGATAGCGCAATCAAGGCAAGGCAAGATCGAATTCATTCAAGGATTGTGATCAGCAGGGATTGCGCAATGGAGGCAGACTGTCATGAGGCAATAAATTGGTGCATGAATATGCCAATTTTTGTATGACAGTGTGAGAAAATTTTATATTGTACTGAGAACTCTTGGATTAGAGTTTTGTATGAGATTTTTTCATGATCCATGATATATACATAATATATGATAGTGGGGTTTTTAGCTTTATGCTTTCCCGGTAAAAACATCTATGTTATGTGTGATTGATATTTCTTCATGCGTTTGCAATTGGCGATTAAATTTCCACAAACATTTAAGTAGAAGGATTCTGTATTTAATAGTGGCATATAATTGTTAGACCAGGAGAATCTGACAATACATAATTGTATTAAAATTTCTACAGATTAGATGCGGGCATTATATCCATCTTTATTTGTTGGTTGAAGAAAATGTGCATACATACATACATACATACATACATACATACATACATACATACATACATACATACATACATACATACATACATACATACATACATACATACATACATACATACATACATACATACATACATACATACATACATACATACATACATACATACATACATATATATATATATATATATATATATATATATATATATATATATATATATATATATATATATCCAATAAAAAATATGTTTGTCATGCTTTCAATATTTTTTTTTCATAAGTGTCATAAGAACATCGGGGATGGTGTTCCCCCAAGGAGGATGGGTTTGTAACAACCTCGGGTTAAATTTCCATGTAAATAAATAATGTATGGATATTATAAAAGCAAAAAAAAGGCAAGGTCATATGATACATATTCCAAGTTGAATGAGGGGAAAAAAATTACATTAGGATCTGCTTGTGGTTAATTATTTATTATTGGCTATGGAAATTGGCATTGGCATTGGCAAGAGGAAAAAATAAATAAATGGAAAATTATATATTATAGGCCAACAAGGACATGTGGCAAGGATGGAAAAATAAAATAAAATAAAATAAGTTCCACTTCAGCAAGTGGGGAAGAGGAAGAGACAAGAAAATGGTAAAAATAGTAAAATAATATGCATGCAAGGGAAAATGAAGAAAAAGGAAAAGGAAAAGAAAATAAATTAGAGAAAGAAAATTATAGCAAACAATTTGGGAAAAAAACAATAGAAAACAATACAACAAGGGAAGAGGCTACAACACTTAGACACAAGAAAAAGACAAGAAAGGAAAGCAAGGAGCGCGGGAGGAATTTGTGTGGCATCCAAGAAGAAGATATGGACAATAGCTAGCAAAGGAAGAAAGGGACAAAGGAAAGAGAAACCAACAAGAGGATTTTTGTAGGTATTAGTGTGCATGATTGATTATCTCGTTGGGATTTGAATGCATGGTTCATGCATTGGTTTATTGGTCATATTTGCTGTCATTGACATGGAATTTTCCTGGATTGACAATGATGTACAACTTTGCCATTTTCCATTTCCTGGATAGTCATGATGTAGTGGGTTCCCTGTTTGTTTGAGCTTTGGATTTCCGATAGATTTTGGATCTTGGTTGAGGTGGTCTCAAAAAAATCCTAAGGGTAGAGAGTGGAGATGGTTTCTCTAGGTAGTCTCTTGACATGTGGGTGGAGATATAAAAATTCCTCTAGGTATGGTGAAGAAATTATGAGGCATCAAAGCTTGTATTGGTTTGGTGATTTCTGGACCAATTTAGGTGAAATCATTGTGGCTTGAGGGTGGAGGTGGTTTTTTTCTAGACTCCTTGTTTAGTTATATTTTGGTTTATCCCATGTGATCCCACATTTAGGCTTGGAATATGGCACAAGGGTGATTAGGCCGAAAGAAATAATTGGTTCAATACCAATCTATGGTCGGGTGGTACATGTAAGTCCTTGACTTGGTTTGCACTATGCATATGTTATTATGTGTTATTCTTAATGAGATCAATGAGCAAAAGTTTTGGTTTGATGTGCGATTATGTGACTGGTTTGTCATGGCTTCATTATGGTTAAATACTAGTTACACACATAGTTTATATTCTTGTGATAACATGTTCTCCTATTATTGGTCTTTGTCATGGTTTGAAAAACTATTGTATAGTTTATATGAATGCATGAGATAATATGTGAACTTTGTTACAACTAGTATGAGAGGGCATTAAGCCTTCTTAATGATCATATGATGAAACTAATGTAAGCAATGAACTGATTACGCATTCATGACCTAAAATTACTATGTTTACAAATTGTTTGTATAAATGGATATTATTCATGAGCAAGAACATGATAAGAAGACTTAGAAACCCTTTTGACAAAGTTTAGGGCAACATTGGGCAATTGGCTTGTAGGCTAGCCCTAAAATTTTGGAATAGAGGTTGTGGACGCATGCACAAAAAGATGATTCCTTGGCCACAACTGCATGAAGGATGGGTTGTGTGTGCGACTGGAGCCCTCTGGCCACACTAACAAGCGTGCATGAATGTGAATGGGAAGTGATTTAGGTTAGAATGTGGTTCCAACTCAAGGAAAATGTCACCAGTGAAAATTTCTTGACATATGCATGATCATTTGTCTCAGAGTGTTGTAGTAAGTTTTGGACAAGTGGACCCCATTTCCATAATTGAATCTTGGAGGTTGGGTCATGCATAATAACTATCAGCTCATGTTTACCCTGGTAAGTGTGTTAAAGTGGGTAAATGTGGGGTGGGGTGTTACAATTTCACTCTGAATTATGTGCACTCTACTCAATACTCAATATTTTCATCAATATGATGAAGGAGCAACTATGAATATTTTTCAATTAGTCAACAAGAATATAGTGTTTACTAATCCACAACAATGTTTGTCTTAACGATTTTTGGATTTCAATTGCTTGGTGCAATAATGCTTGTGCTAATGTACAAAGGTTAATGTCCAAAGATTAATTCACCTTATTGTAGATCTAAACGATATAATTAAAACCATTCCATGATGAACCCATATTTAGCACTTTAGTTCATAGTTTCTTAACTATAAACTAATTAATAAGAATATCAATCATTCAAAATTGTCAATGTGCAAAATTAAATTTATCTTTAACACTACAATAACAAGAAGATACAAGGCCCTAGAATCAATAAGGAAATACAAAGCTCTAGAATCAACAAAGAGAGATAACCCAACAAATGAAATAACACAAATCTATTTTAATTAATTCATCCACCTATTTGTAGCCAAGAGAAAGAACCAAGGACTAGAAATAAATGCAAATGGATTAAATAATTGTTGCAACTTATACAACAACCCCCATTATTATATGAATTATTCATATCATAACGAGGACCCTTCTAAAATTTTATGTCTTTCAAGTTTATTCATTTAAGCCGGTTTGTGAAAGATTTAACTTTTGTTTGAACTTATTTGTTGAGATTTTCTTTATTAGTGTATGATAGGCTGTTCAAGGTTTTCATACAATTTCATAATTCATTCAATAATTTATTTATCTAATATAATTTTTGGATTCATTCGTGTAGAATGCTCAAATTCACAAGGAAAAGACCTTTTAATTTGTATATAAACCTAATTGGTAGTTTTGGAATCAATTGAGCCGGATGCTCGATACATTTGGATTCGAAACCAACCTTAACAATTACCACTATAATAAATTAGATAACGAATTTCAAATGCTATATATCTAGATTTGGAAGACACTCCATGTAACACCCTTAGAACTTACTGTATTGTCCTAGTAACACCCTTAGCATTGGATATTATTTTTGAAAATTTGTAAATGTCTTGGATATTGGATATCGTGCACTATCAAATTGCATCCAATTCTAGAAGGATTGCACATGTGCATTATCATTACACGTGAATGTTCTAGATATCTTTTTGCAAATCAATTTTTGGACATATCTCGAGTGTCATATGCTATATTAGATTTTAATCTAATCAAAGTTAGATCTATGTGTCACAATTTTTGGGACATATATGGAGTGTCATATGCTATATTAGATTTTAACTAATCAAGGTTAGATCTATGTGGCACTTATATATTGACATGGAATTCGAAGGCAAGGCTTTATTGTTATTATGAAAATTAGATATACAATTGAATTCAAAAGTATATTAGTTATTCAAAAGTATACTAGTTTTTCTATCAATATATTGTATGCTATGTTTTGCACAAATATATTAGGTTGATAAAGTAAAATAAACCCATTTCCTTATTTCACCTAGTCTATCTGGTACAAGCCTCCATGATTATGATAGCATTAAACAATAGCCTAATTGGGAACACACTTGCAAACTGCTGATAACAATTATTTATATATATATAGATTAAACTAATTCAAATATATTTTTCATCAAATAATTTATCATAGAAATGAATTAATTAATAATTATTAGTTGTAAATAAAATTACTTTCAAAATGATTTATGATAAAGTTAATTGATCACTTGGTTTGTTTGGATTTACAAATCTATTTAGGATTTGAAATGTGAGTAGAGTGAGAAAAAGAAAGAAGAATTAGATAAATGAAAATTAAAATATTTATTTATGGACCAACAAAAAATAATGTACATTCAAGATTATGAAGAAAACACAATCAATGTGTAATGTACATTCAACATTATGAAGCAAACACAATCACGTGTGTATGGAATTTTAATTTGTTATACAACCACAAAAATAAAATCTTTTATTACAAAAAGAAAGGATTTGTGTCATTATTATTGATTGAGAAGAATAATCGAAGGTTTTTCCAACTATTTTTACTAAATTATTGAGATTATTATAACAAAAAAGTATCAATAATTTGAATGCAACGATTAAGCATTAGATTTGTAAAAAAATAACTCTTTCAAAGAGGAAGGGGTTGGAAAACTTTATATTGTAAGTCGTATTATCATTAGTGAGAATAATAAAATTTGAAAGTGTTGTTGGTTTTGAGAAATTGCAATTGTTCAAGTTACATTCCTATAAGTTTGCTTAATGTTTTTCTTCCACTTTGATACATGAAATTATTTTTTTGTTTCAAAAATTTCTTAAATAGATACTAATAATATTCAAGAGTATTTAGAAAATTATTTCTGGATGACTGTTTATTCATAAATAATAAAACATATAGTTGAGGTTAAATATTTGTTGAGTTTTGTGAACTATTTCCTATAATTTAGTAATTAAATTTTTTCTTGTGTTTGAGATATATAAATTCACTCCTAGCTATATACGATATATAATATAGTAATTATGGTTAGTATGTATAAATTTAGTAATAGATTTAGATTCTATTTATTCCTCTTTGGATTGATATGATATGATATTATATTACATTCAAATTTCTTCCTTGGTGGAAACCGGGCCCATGTCATATTGGTGGAGGTTACCATACCAAATAAGAGTGAGTCTGATTCAGGCCTTCCATTGGGTGATACTCCCTTATTGTGGTTGGAAATTTTTTGCTAGCCATCAACAATATCATCTACGAAGTGTGGATAGATTTTATGCCCAAATGGATTAAGGAATATCGTTGAATGTAAGAGATTAAAAATAACAACTCATATGTAAAATTGAAATAACTATTTGATTGCTACCATTGATCCCAAAACCTGAAGTGGAATAATTTATGTTTGATAATTGTTGAATTGCTTTAGTGTGATATATATATATATATATATATATATATATATATATATATATATATATATATATATATATATATATATATATATATAAGCAAATTGATGTGAATGTGTACAACTTCATGGAAATGACATTGTCCCAATTAGTATACAGATGTTAGTTATTTAACACAAGGACAAACAATCCCTTAGATGTTGCAATTAAAAAATATTTTCGCTAGAATTGAATTCAAACATGAATTCACCAATTACACAAAATATACTATTGGTATAAATATGAATAATATGGTGAATGAAAATGACCACTTAACATAGTGAATTGATTAAGCAACATGGAATGCCAAAATACACCCCATTAATCCATAAATTACATAAGATACATCACATTGAATCACAATGAACATTGCTATTTTACTTTGAAAACCCAAATGTGAAAACCAACTTTCAATGGCTGCTTAATTCTCATTTTGACAATGTCAAGTTATAATGTATCTCATGAATCTATGGCCATTTAACAATTTACATAGCTTCTTCTCATTTGCAGTCTCTCATCCTAGCTAAAAAAACTCTTTGAGAGTAAAGTTACAACAAGATATAGAAGAGATCGAGGGTGATGGTAAAGTTAAGAGGATAAAATTTGATTTCCCATTCCTTTTTGTTTTTCTTTCCTATTTCCTTTTTCTTTTACATTTAATTCTTTTATAACATTATCTTTCATTTACTCTCTAGAACTTGCATTGCCTTTTCTTTCATTTTCTAACCTTCATTAATTCTCAAATTGTGCTTGTAGGTACTAAGTCTTCATGGAAAATTTTAGGGGCTAATATTCGTAGGTGGGCTATTTTTCCATGTTTTTTCCAAAGAAAAGATTCGCCAATTTTCATTTTTTATAAAAATTATTCACCCAAATTTTACAATAAAATTATTTTAACTTAAAAATCGCCAACATTATATAGAGAGTATATAGAAAATCAATATAAATTTGAATAATTTTACAAATGTATCAATAAACAATTTTATAGTTTTCATATTAGGGACTAGTGAGGTTCGCCAATGTTTTAAACTTCAAAATATTTTCCCATCCTTAAAATTTTCCCTGTAAGTCTTATAATTATTTGCTTTGTTTAGATCCATTTCTAATAAATTGGTCAACCTAATTACTGCACATCATGTGTAATGAGATAAATATAGTTACGCTAGTAATAAAAATTCAAATAATTTAACTCATGATCATGTTTACATTAAACAAAATGCAATAACTATTTAAATCAATCCCTTTTCCACAATTCATTTGTCAATTGTCTCTAGTATTTATGTCATGTTGGTTAAGCATGCTTGACCATATATTTCACCATGCATCCATGTGAAAACACCATAGTGTTGATGACCTGTTGGTTTACTTAGACTACCTTGGTAGTTCATGCAGTTATCCTTTAATATCATTATGAGAAATTGGTTCATTGTGCATGTAAAAACATCTATAATTATTATTACTTGTGACTTTGAAATAAGGTCAAATTGTTCCCGTTGATAAAAAATTCTACGCATTGCTGGAATTTAATGATTCAAATATATTTGGTTTGATCACCTTTAAATATATTTTCAATTTTTATTTTCCCCCCTTTGTCACTTATCTTCTTGCTTCCCAATTAAATAGTATTGAATGTTTGTTGCAACACATGGAAATCCCCAATTTGAACAACAAAAGCTCTAACTGACAATAACTATTTGAAATGTGAGAATGGGAGTGCAATAAAGGGAGGAGGAAATGCAAGATTACTAGTACATACAATTTTATGACTAGTTGGTCTAACTTCTTCATGAGACCATAAATTAATAGGCAAATATAGGAGTTTATAGGCACATTTTACCAATAAATGCATCAACAACATTAAAATTCCTATAAAAAATGCTAAAAAGTGTTGGTTAAAGGATGCAATTAGATAAAAATGACAATTAGTGAATCTATCATTTTATATAAATAAGAAAAGAAATAAATCCACAAAAGCAAATGTCACATTTCCTTCTGAAGGTAAACCAAGCAGTCACAACCTAACTATTTTTAGTAATAGCTTTCCTTTTTTCCCAATTGATAGTGGATTTTTTTCTATTGGAAAAATCAACATCTCTATCATATATTTAGAAATGTATTATGACTATTAACTACAAGTTAAAGCCATGGAATTAGGATAGTGGATCATAGGTAGGATCTTAATCTTCTCTATCTAATGATAAGTCTATTCCAAAATGGTCCACCCTTATGTTATGAGGTATATTTCATTAAGGACACATATTGAGGATAATCTGTTAAGGTCTCACAACATACAAGTGTAGAGGCATATGTTCCCATCCCATAAAGAATTAGTGCCAATTTCAGTGAATTGGGATTTCAACTGAGGTATAATGATAACATGAATATCATACACGATGATGACCTCAAGGTTTAGCTTGCTAAATACTACAACATGAAAGATCATTTTCTCTAAATTTTCCCTCTATTTAAATATTTTAGCTTTATATTATCAATGATATGATCAAATGCATAATACAATGATTAATGCAAATAAATACATTGAGGAAATTCATTTTTGTTGTTTAGATATTCCAAAAAAAATGACATACGATTATCGTTCCTTATTCCTCAACAAAAAAGAATTCTTGTTGTTACATGTACACCATCATTTTTATGGGTTTATTGATAATAATAATATGGGGAAATAAATATCACCTTACATCAATATTGGGATAACATTTGTAAGTAATCAAATGGGCTACCAAAGTGTTTTGATGGTCAAATTGCTAATGTGTCATTGAATTCCATGTCCATTTTGGACTCTAATAGGTAGAGGCTCTCCATGGTTTGTGTATATCGCAGTGGGAAAAAACCTTATTAGTGATCATGTCCAACTACATGAACCTCACAAACATTTATCTCTTGAACACACTTACATTTTCAATCCATGAATTTAAGCAGATATGTAGGTGAACATGGTTGGAGAGAATCTACATGGAACTACTTGGATGATGTCTACTGAAAGTTGATGGATGAAGGAACATACAAACAAAATAGTTAGTGACTTACAAAAGACCAGGAAAGCTATTTTGGATAATAAGTTTCACTAGTAGGTCAAGAGAGGCTCCATGCTTTAAAAAATTCCTTTGATACACAAATCAAGAAAAATAATTTTTTTTGTTTAATTATTATTTTATATGACACTAAGTCATTTACATTGAGATGACGAAGTTGATGAGGTGAGTAAGTTCTCAGCATTCTTAAATATTTGATGAACTCAAAAAGAGCTATATTAATGCGATAAAAAAGAGTTGTTGGTATTCTTGCTATTTAACACACTCAAAGAGAACTTTATAAATGTGATAGAGAAAGTTTAAGTTAAAAAAAATTCAAAATGTTAGAAAAATAGTTTCATTCAATATATTGTTTCCATTATAATTGAATCTTTTTATTCATATAACTATTTCAAATAATATTTTTGTGATAATTTAATTTTATTATTATATTTTTATGTTTAATAATTTTTACTATTTAAAAATTTAACCTATTAGCATTTTTTTTTATAATATTCAAACATTTGAAAATTTTAACCTCCAAAATTACTTAAATTAACTAAATATAGTTTGCATATAATTTACATAATAGTATACATAAAATCTATAATTTATATAATCATAACTATTATAGATTAAAGTAAATATACCTTTAAAAAACAATTAAAAAAAATATCACTACCTCCCATTTACCAATTAACTAAAATTCGTTTAAAAAAAAAAAGAACTCTACAAATGATTTCCGTAAATCTTTCAATTACTTTGCTAAAACACTTCTTACCATGCCATCCGATTAGTTAAAATCCTCTTCTATTTCCTAGCGGTCATAGAGTCAAAGTGACATGCTCTCTCGATATTAGTCAAATTCGCACGCTATCTCTTTCCAGTATAACAAATTTCATTCAACGAGACAAAGATGACAGAATGATAATTAAACTTGCTTCTTAAAATATATAACAATGTATTTTAATATAAATTGGTTTACCATCCAAAATAAAATAATTGATCTTTTAAACTATCAAAATAATATAATAAAAAGTAGGAAGTGTGAGGTGTTAGGAAGTGTTTGATGATCAAAGAGAGCTATAATACTCTTCGTTCCATGTCTTATTAACTAACAACCAAGTTGAATATTTAATTTTATAGTAAAAAGAATACAAAAATACACTATTAGTTTTTGGTGATTCAATGATTGTTATCCGACTCATAAGAAAAACTAAGAAAAATAACATTATCTCTTTCACTCTTATTCTATAAAGGATTGTCCTTAAAAACCAACACTTTGAGAATATAGAATTTTACCATGTGTTTCGACACTTCAAATTCTGAGGCTGACACACTAGCAAATAAAGGAATAACCCTATATTAGGGAATATTGGAAAAGGATCGAAAATTTTCAATGTTTTAACCTTTACCATGAAAAATTTGGAGAAGTACTTATTCTGAAGTTTTAAATTTGCAAATAATTCTTCCCTACGAGGATAAACGCGTATATGTTCCGTATTGGACGCCATCTGAATCCTTCAATCAAGATGATTTGAATTATAGGTGACCAAGTATGGTGAGAGGCGAATTTGATTGCTATTGAATGACGAACGCGTGGGAGAAAAGGGACTCAATTTCTTGGCTATACCAATAAAAGGAACATCGTTAGCATCACATCACATGCACCAAGTAGAGATATAGAGCAAACATAAAAACATATGCATGACTCATCGTATTATATCTATCTATAGAATTTCTAGCGAATGGTGAAATCACTTCTATTACACAAGTGCAAGAGCGGATAATTAGTATTGTGACTGTACTCCAATGGTTAGGTGGAGATGTTTGGTCCGTGCAAGTCTCGTGGTCCAATCCTGGGTAAGACGTTTGAGAGCTGCTCCAAAAAAGATTTCTTCAGTTGAAAAAAGGTACAAAAGCGAATGAATGAGCTGATGGAAAAACTATTGGAGGATATGCTCAACACAATCTAACAACAAAAAAACTTTGATGACCAAGAGAGAAGGGCACATATGACATTGCTTGATAAAAAAATTGAACTAATGCAGGGGAAATTCGAGGAGATGCAGGTTGAGTTGGAATTTGGAATTACTAACTAGGTATTATATTGGAAAAACCAGAGGCAGATCTCAATAGAACGACAAAGGGAAATCATTGTTAAACTAATCCTTCGAGATTTTGTACATTACTACGATTAGTAAGTTTTTTAGTTTTTCCCGTATGGAGAAGTTATTTAGAAATAACTGTCTCCCTCTGTTTTTCATTCGTATAAATCTCATGTGTTTGATCAATAAAAAATAACATTCATCTTTGTGGAGTTTATTCCAGGCCTGTTTGACAGTGGTATTCTAGTGTCGGTCAGTTACAAACTCCATGTTTTGATGTGTTCGAGTTTGATACAAGAGAAATACTGGTGTTGATGTTGTACTTGCATGCTCATCCGTGATTGTGAGATTGGAGCATGAAGAATCTGCAGAAGTTCATGGAGTATGTGTTTTGACTGATAAACAAATATCAGTTACAGATAAAAGAGATTGCACTGCTGAAGGAGCATCCAGTCAAATAGAAAGGAAAACATAACTACTGCAAGAATCTTGATCTAACATTCGACAATAGCGTTGATGAAGTCCAGATTTTCTTCACTGTTTTACATACATTCAAGCAGCTCAGAGTTCATCCCTTCTATAGATTCTTCGGCGTGTAGGGTAAATAAAATATTGTGTTGTCGTAAATACAATTTGAGCTTGCTATGCTAGAAGGTTTAAAGCGTGTGAAGGCAGACTGTGCGAGTACAAATCTGCATTGAAGAACATATGTTTCTTCTCGAAGGTATGGGGTCATTGAAAATTATTTAAAGGAAATTTTAGAATCCATTCTGGAATATTAATTAGATACTGTGTATTGAGTATTTGACATATGGTTAGTAGACTTCTCTCATTGAATCCTTATTTATTAATTAATTAATCATTCATAGGCCATAATACTCGGATTACTATCATATTTAGATTACTATACAGTCAATGGTGCATATGGTGCATGCTAGATTTGATTCCATTCTGGGATTTCAAATTTTTTGGGGCTATGATATTATTTTTGAGATTGGAGTTAAGTGAATATGAAGTTTGGTTTTTAGCATCCGTTTTTTATTGATTGAAGTTTTATCAATTGAGCTAAATTGATCTCCAAGTTCTTCATATAAACAACATTTTTACCTCAATTTTTTATTATTATTTTTGCTGTCAAATATGAATTCGTTGGCGTTTTCCTTTATGGAAAGGAAAATTATTACGAGTGGTACAGAAAGGTAAAAAGTACACTTGTTTTTAATGATTCGTGGCAGGAATTTGTGAAGGAAAAGGAGGTGATGGACTAGAGCAGCCTGAAGAGGAAAAAAACTAGTGATTTGGCAGAGTAAGGATAAAAATGATTATGCATTGATTTTAGCTTTAGTGACAGAAGAGCTAAGAAAATATATTATTCAAATTAAATGAGCATATGAATAATCATAAAAATTAAAAGAACTTTATGATTCACATTCGGAATTGAGGATCATTCAATTACTATTAAATTTGTTTAGCCTGGAGATGAAAGATAATGATCCTTTGAAACTAGATTTTGAAATTAAAGTTATCAATCATGAAATTGAATCTGCTAGTGTTAAGGTTGATTTAAAACTTACTTCCTTTATAAAATCTCTTTACCTTGGTTATTCACACTACTTAGAATATCTCCAAGCTAGTGGACAATTAAAAGAGTCATACTTTGACAAATTACTAGGAAAAATTGCAGAAAGAGAGAAGGCTCTTGGCAAGAAAGAACCCCTACTCAATTCTAATGCTGAAAATTTATGTCTTGCTAAAAAAGATCAAAAATATCAAGAAGAATATATAAATAATAAAGGTGGCAGAGGTTGGGGTGGGAGGAATTATAGAGGCGGGGTGGGGGGGAATAATCAGGGAGATAGGAAACAAAGTGATAGACAACAAAGGAATTTTAGTGATAAACCAACTATCAAATGTTTTAGATGTGGAAAAATTGGTCATACCGCTACTAATTGTAGAAACCCTTGGGAGAAAGTTAGTGAAAGGAGAGAACAAATGACTGAAAATAAATACCAACCAACTCCAGATAAAGGAAAATCATTTGAGAATGCACATTATGTTGTTGCACATTTTAATTTCAATATCGTTGATGTTTTTAGTACTTCATTTTCTTCATGGCAAGATAGTTGGATCTTAGACATAGGTGCCACTTGTAATATGACCTTTAGGAGAGATTTGTTTCAAGAATTCAGTGATAACATTGATGAAGTAGTCTATTTTGCTGATAAATCACAAAATATAACAATACAACTCCATATGAGATGTGGTATAATTGTCTTCCTGTTGTTCAACATTTGAGAGTTTTTGGTTCTCAATGTTATGCTTTGATTCTTAAACAACAAAGAAACAATTTAAGTGCAAGAAGCATAAAAGGTATATTTTGGGATATTCCAATACTTCTAAGGAATACAGGCTATATGATGAAGACAAGAAGAAGCTTATTTTCAAGAAATGTATTTTTCTTGAATCAGAAAATGATACATCCACTGTTGATAGAAAACTCAATCATTTAGAAAATTTTATGTCCAAGAAGTTTTATTATGAATCTGATAGTAATCTTCCACATCCCGAAGGGGTTATTCCTATTCTAGATCAGTTTGTGGGTTTTCCTTCAATAATTTTTTCTCTCAATGATGAAACTAAAGAAAGTTGGATGCTAGAAGTGTTTCTGTAGGGATAAAAATTCTTGTGTTCCAGAAGATTCTGTTCCACAAGATGACCAACTACCTCCACAAGTTGAGCAACCACTATGAAGATAAACTCGTATTAGAACAATTCCAGGAAAATATGGTGATTTTGAAACTAGAATTTCTTCAGGTAACTACTCTCATGATTCTGAATATAATATCTCCGTTGATAGCGAAACTACTTGTTTTTAAGAAGTTTTTAGTCTTAATGAATGTAAAAATGCAATGCAAAGGCAATATGATGCAATAATTAAAAATGGTACTTGGAGGTTGGTGGATCCTCCTAACGACATCAAACCCATTGGTTGCAAGTGGGTTTATAAAACCAATTATAAAGTTGATGGTTCACTTGATAAGCACAAGGAAAGGTTGTAGCGAAGGGGTATGCACAAAAAGAAGGTGTTGACTATACAGAGACATTTTCTCCTACAATTAAATGGAGCACTATTAGAATCTTGTTTGCTATTGCAACACAAAAGGGATGGAAAATTTATCATATGGATATAAAAACAACATTTCTAAATGGATATTTGAAGGAAGATGTTTACATGTTTCAACTAGAGGATTTTTTTGTCAAAGGTAAGGAACAAAAGGTATGCAAATTGGTGAAGTCCTTATATGGTTTGAAACAAGCACCTCATGCATGGTATGAAAAACTAATCGAGCATTTTCTTAAGTTGAATTATAAGCATTTTGACCTAGATAATGCAACTCTTTTTGTTAAGAAGGTTGGAATATCATTTATATATATAGTTGTATATGTTGATGATTTGATGATTACAGGGAAAAATGATGAATATATATCTTCTATTAAGAAGAAACTACAAAAGGTTTTTGATATGACAGATTTGGGTTTACTTCATTAATATCTAGGAATTTAAATTAATAAAAAACCTCAACATATTTTTATCTCTCAACGGAAGTATGTTGAAAATTTATTGAATAGATATGGAATGATGGATTGTAATCTTGTTTCTACTCCAATGGAAAAAAATCTATGTTAGGTCCTTATATTACTAGTATAGTCCCTTATTGTTGTTAGTGTAAACCCATTATTGTTATTGTTGTACCCCTATAACCCCAATATTGTTATTAATGTGCCCTTACATTATTATTGTTAGGTCGGCTATGATTACATTGTAGCCCCACTAGGATTACATTGTGGCCCCATGGACTCCTATATATAGAGAGGAGGTTTTTTCATTTGTATCATCCAAGAATTGTTCATTTATGTAATGTATTGGAGGTTTCCCACTCGAAGTGGTTATTTATAAGGTGTTGATCTCTCTTTTCTTCTATTTTTGGATCTGTTTTCATAACATTTGGTATCAGAGCTTTGGATTCTAGGGTTTCGCTGCTCCAAACAGAACATTGTAGAGTTTTAACTATAAAGTTTTTTATACGAAGTTTTAGAAGCTGAAATTTTTAGAGTGCGACACCGAAATCCTGAGGAAAATCGTCGCAAAATTTCAGATCTTGGTTCGCAATATTTTCGGAGATATGATCTATGGAAGGTAGGGCTTTTTGCAGGCTCCTGAATTTAACCTAAACAGGTCATCGAGGAATTGTCGCTATAAAGTTTTTTCTGTGAGGGCTCAAAATTTGAAATTTTCATAGAGAGAAGCTGACAACTTGAGGAATCTCCAGTAAAAATTTCAGATCTTGGTTCACAATATTTTGGGAGATATGATCTATGGAAGTTAGGATTGTTTCAGGCTCCCAAATTTCATCTCAAAGAGGTGATCATGGGAAAAACATCATAACTCTCTCTCTGAGCATCGGATTGGGATTCAGTAAAAAGTGGCCTCAAGCAAACGGGTTATAGTTTTCATTAAATCAATTTCAGAGCCAAAAGAGGATACAGTGAAATGTGGCAAGTTGTACAAGTTCGATCTACTAAACCAGTCCATAATTAGGTCATCGTAGGAGATTGGGCATAAACTTGTCTTCAAGAATCCAAATCAGGCCAGACCTATGGAATTTGAAATAATGTTCAAAGGGATACTTTAGGGCCAAAATTCAGTTATTGAAGATCCAAAATCACAGAGATAATTCAGTTTCAATATCGAGCTCCTCAAAATCAAGAAAAAAGTGTGTATTTTTTTTTTCGAATTGCATAAGTCTTGTTTGAAAAATCCGTTTTAAGTGATTCCAAAGGCCTATTGAGCATAGATATCAGTATTTGGTTCTAAAATGCCTCCTAAAAATAATTCAACACCCATTAAGCCCTTAGAGTACTCTATGATGACTCATGAAGATGAAGAATTGCAACATGATCTATCAAAATTACAAGAGCAAGTGCACCAAAACTCGCTCTCGAAAAGAGAAAAAATAAATGAAATGGATGTTTTGAAGAAAAGCATGGAAGCTAAGATGGATGGTTTGAAGAAAGGCATGAAAGCTATGATGTATTATTTGAAGAATTTTATGGAAGAAAAAATGGATGGTATGGAAGAAAAAATGGAAGCTTTGAAGGAAGACATAGAAGGTTTGAAGGAAGGTTTGTTAAAGTTGATACAAGAAATGATTCTTAATGGTGAAAATATAGTAGAGGAAACTCATGATGAGAATAAAATAAATGTTAATCGTGATTTCATAAACTCTAATGTTGTATTAAAGAGCCACCATATTCCAAATATGGATATGAGGAATTTTGATGGCAAGGATCTCGTAACATGGATATTACATATGGAGCAATATTTTGATCTCAATAATGTGAAAAACACATAAAAGGTACGCATTTCAATTTTACATTTAGAAAAAAATACATTTGTATGGTATCGATGGATTTGCTCCCGTAAAAAAATTGTCACTTGGTCAATTTTACGGAGGAAATGATGGCACATTATGAGGATACAAAGAGAAACACCTTCTTTAGCCAATTGATAAATCTCAAACAAAAGGGTTCAGTGGCAGAGCAAATTGAGGACTTCCAAAAATTGAATATAAGGGTAATTGATATTCCAGAGGAACACAGGATTGATGTCTTCATAGGGACTTTAAAGGATAACATCCAACATGAAGTTCGCGTTTGGGAACCAGATTCTTTAGAGAAGGCATTCAGGTTGGCAAGAAAAATTGAATGTAAAATTATGGCGACAATGAAGCATACCACTCACATCTATAAAGATGGAAGTGTTGCTAATCCTAGACTTTCACAACCTACAAGGTTGAGACCACAACAATTGGAAAAAAAAAATAGCAAAAGGGCTTTGCTACAGTTGTGATAGAAAATACACTAAAGGTCATAAGTGTGTTGAGAAGAAATTATTTTACATATATTTTGAAGAGGAGGAAGAAAATGAACATGAAACTTCAAAAGAAGAGGATATACACTAAGAAGCAACTCTAGAAGAGGAAGAAATGAGTCCGACCATATCAAGTAATGCATTGGCAGGAATTACCACTCCTCAAACTCTCAAGATAGAAGGACATATCAAGAAGAAAAAGGTAATAGTGTTGATTGATTCAGGTAGTACCCACAATTGTATTCATTGTAAGGTAGCCAAGGAATTGAATTGTTTCCTATACCCAGCACCAGAATGTCAAGTGATGGTTGCAAATGGAGGAACTATAAATTTCTCTGGAAAATGCCATAATATCAAGCTATCCATGGGGGAATATGTATTGAATAGTCCAATGCTTTCCATCCCAATGGGAGGTGTTGATGTTGTACTAGGAGTACAATGGTTACAATCTTTGGGGATGGTAGCTTTTAATTTTCAAGAATTTTTCTTGAAATGTTTTTCGAAAGGAAAGGAAATCGAATTACGGGGTATCACAGGGAAGCCAAGAAAGATAATAAGCTCTAATGTCATGAAAAATCTTCTGAAGAAAGAATAACGAGGCGTAATTGCACAATTATGCTCACTAGAAGTTCCAACATGAAAATCATCTATTTCTCCAGATCTCCAAAAATTCTTGGAAAATCATTCCAAGGTGTTTGATACTCCCAAAGGACTCCCACCTATTCTATTGGAAATGCTGTCATTGGTGGCAAAGGAGATAGCATAGAAGTGGAGAGAGAAAAATAGGCAGTAAGATGAAGATAAAGGTTGCAGAGAGTACAGTGAAACATAGACAGAGAATAACAGAGGCGGAGCTTATATGGCAAAGGCACTAAACAATCAATGACACCCCATTTCAAAAGAATAACTCAGACAACTGTGGACCCAGTAAGGGCGTAGAACCAAGAAAGGAACCCAGTAATGGAGTCGAGCGTTTAACATATGGAAGCACAATATTATAATGTCTAGAACGCAAGAGGAAACAAGAGCGAAAGAGGGAATTTTTTTAATAATAGTTAAAATTTGATGAAGCAGAACCATGTGCTAGACAAAACCCTGAGCAAACAGTGAAACTCGTGCTAAAAAACCAGCGGGTTCGCGCGATAGTTAAGGTGGTAAGTAGTATTGTAAAAAAGAACGTGATATATGTCATTGGTAGCCAAGTGTCCAAAAGTTGTTTTCGAATACAACTTTTTTTCACGTAATTTTGGAGAATTATGTGATGAGCATATAAGTTACACGATATTGTGCGCCGTCTGTCGGATGGGGGTCCAAAGCTCAGTTTGAGCACGAGAGTAGATTGACCATCTGATCAAAAGAGAAGTTTGCGGTGGGCCCAGTTGTACTGTTGAGTTAATGGTTAGTGATTAACCATTGGAGAAAATGCTGAATGGTTGATATGTTTATATATATTAATTGTGGACCCCAACTATGTTGCAGATTAAAGAAGAGGTAACCCAAACTGTAGACAGTGCATTATATTATTATAAACAAGGCGAGTTAAAATAAATCTGGAGCTCGAAAGGTTATATAAATACATATATTAGTGTTGGGTTTAAGTCTGAGTCAAAGACTTAATATAATGTTGACGGAGGATATTATATGTGTAGTGTGGGACCCCATGTAAAACGAAAGAGTACAATGCATGTTTATTCCGAGAATCTTAACCCAAGCTGAAGGATATATAAAATATGAAGCGGAAAAATATATATATGTGTAGCGCTTTATATACGAAGGACCAAGGTTACAATATAAAGCATATGTATTATATTCTTGTGCACGAGATTAAAATAACAAAAGGTTCTATTGTTTGGGTTTCAAACAAACAAATTATTATAAGGTGGGACCCTCACGAATCGCATCGGAGAAAATTATGGCAGCGCAACATGTTAATAAAATTTCTGATGGAGACTAGACCCAAAAAATTATAGAGCAAGTAAATGATCCATCGGATCCACAAAATTCAATCACATCGGCAGAGAAAAAGAGACGCAGAGAGGAAAAAAAATTGGAAATTGCAATTGCGATCGAGCGATTCAATCACAACCATCCACTCCCAACTAATCGTGGCCATTGGATCTGATGCATCGGATAATTTCAATCGCATCGGCGCAGTAGAAGTGCGATTGAACAAACTGTTGAATATTGTGATCACGATGGTGCGATCCAATCGCAACCGTTGAATCATTGAAGATAGCAACCATTGGATCTAAAGGAAGTCAGAGTGGGGTCTACAGTGACCCATCGCATCGACAGAGATTCAAACACATAAATTTAAGATTTTCTTTTGTTAAAACCCTTTGACAGGTAAAAGAAATTGTAACACAGAACATTGAAATGCCGAAACATTATATGGTGGGGCCTTTGCTAATCGCATCGGCGGAAATAAAATGACCAAGTCACAAAAGCATTATGAATTTTGTGATTGTGATTGAAATGAATAAGGTAGAGTATAGTTGGTATGTGGGCTCCATTCAAAAGATAAGATTAATACAGGTTTGCTCTGAATTCTTATACCAAAGCTGAAGAGTAAAGGAAAGAAAAGTGGCGTATATATATATGTGTAAAACGATATATACATATTTACATATGTGAATAGTGAATCATTGGATCAGAGTGAGAACAAAGCATTGGAACATACAACTGGAAGTTTCCATTGCGATTAAACGCAATTGGAAGTATTCAAGAGGTGATTCATCGCATCGGAGAATAGAGCAAGCTCGGTGAGTGGGCCCGAAAGAGAATTTTATGTATTAAAATGATTTATTATTATTATATCATTGAGAGTTATTTGAGTTAAATAACGTGACAATTTTATATGCAGCAGTTACACCACGATAGTGAATAAGAGAGCAAGCAGAGCCGAAAAAGACAGAGACAGTCACAGAAAAGACAAACACACGGTGACCCAAAACTGAATGGGTTGATTTGTACTCCATATTGTAACTGAATGTAAACATTTTTTATTGGTTTATATTGTTTGTGATGCACTGGAAAGTCTTCGTAGGAAACAAAACTCCACTGTAAAACTGAAAGTTGTACAAATTGCTGTAGTTTTCTGAATGAGCTGGATAAAGAAGTGAGGAGGCAGAAGGCGAAGAGTCAGGGCTATTCACCTTGAATTCCCTGTGGAATATGAAAAGTTATGAGGAAAAATGTATAAATGATATCACCTTGATATGCAGACGAGGGTTAGAGAAAGCAGAGAATGAAGAATTGAGGCAGAGAAGATAAGAAAAAGGAGGAGCAGAAAGAGATGCTACAAAACAGAGCTGATATCTAAGGTAAATCAACAAATATTTTCTTTTGATAGAATGAGGAAGTTGGAACTTCCCTGTCAAGTTGAAGCTTGATAGATGTCAGTTGTAGCTGACTAAGGTTGGAGCCTCCTATAGGTTGGTGCCTGCAGAAAATCAGTGGTGAGAGGGAGTTGGAGCTTGCCTTTGCATCACAACAATAATAAGATGTGGTTTTTTCCCTTTATGGGTTTCCACTTATATCTACTGTCTCTGTGTGTGTTGCCTATGTGTTGATATGTTCTATCCAATCTTCTTAATGCTTGCTGCTCTCTTAATAAGTTTGGTGTCACATTATCTTAATACTTGCTGCTACATATTAAGACTGTTCACATATTATGTTGGTTATAAAATTAAGTTGTAAATAAGCTTGATGAAATTTTTTAAAAAGCTCATGTATGTGTTAAACTGAGAGGGTGTTAAACTGATTCACCCCTCCCTCTCAGTTTAACTAAGGATTCAACAATTGGTATCAAAGCCGGTTCCTTTTGTATCAGTCTAACAACTGAAAGGAGATCCTATGTCCCTAAGATGGATAGTCAAGAAGGAATCTCAACCAATAAAGCCCCTTTTTTCACGGGTGCTAATTATGCCTTCTAGAAAATCAGAATGAGAGCATACATAATGTCTCTAGGAATAGAAGTTTGGGCTGCTGTGGAATTTGGATATGCCCCAAAGACAACTGACTTAGAAAAGGAAGCCAAACAAGATTTTGTAGCTAATGCAAAGGCCATGAATGCAATCTTAAATGGACTATGTGAGGCTGAATTTATCAAAGTAATGCATAGCAAGACTACTAAATAAATGTGGGATACTCTTGAAAACATCCATGAGGGAAACAAAAAAGTGAAGACAGCCAAACTTCAACTATATAGAGCTCAGTTTGAAAATTTAAAAATGAAATTTGATGAAGATATTGGTAGCTTCTTATTAAGAGTTGCAGAAATTGTTAATAATATGAAATCCCTTGGAGAAAATATACCAGAATGTGTAATTGTACAAAATATTCTAAGATCTCTTCCACCTAGCTTCAACCCCAAGGTTTCTGCCATAGAAGAAACAACTGATTGGGAAACCTTGAGCATGAACCAGTTACTTGGAAATCTAACAGCCTATGAGATGAGACTGCCACAGAGGAAGCCAAATGTGAGGGAGGCAGCCTTTAAGACAAAGAAGAAGAAAGAAGAAAAGGAAGATATATGCTCTTGCTCTGATGAAGAAGAGGCCAAATTTGTCAAGAAACTGGATAAAGGCTCAGGTAAATATAAAGGTAAACTCCCATTTAAATGATTTAACTGTGTAAGAGTTGGACACTATGCTGTTAAGTGTCCTCATAAGAAAACAAGGAATTAGGCTCAAGAATCAAAGAAAACTATATCAAAGAACTGGCAGAAAGGAAAGAAATTCAATAGAAAATATTTCTTTGCACAACAAGACAACAGTGCATCTAAAGACTCAGATGAACCCTCAAGTGAAGAAGGAACCTCTGAATTTATGTTGATGGCCATATAGGAACTTGAATGACTCCTTCTAGAAGATGAAGAAGAAAGTGAATTTGATCTTGAGTGGGAGCTAAGAAGTGCCCTGGAGGAAATTGAGAGACTCAGACTGAAGTGCAAAAAGAAGAAAGACATTCTCCTCAAGTATGTAAGAGAAGAACAAAGTTCAGAAGTTCTCATTCAATTGAAAATAGAGCTTGAAGAAGCCAAGAAGGTAGAAGACATGTTACTTAAGAAAATTAAGGATAAAAGTCAGGAACAAGAGAAATTGGAAGAAGAAGTAGTATGCCTGAGGAAGAAATTGGAAAATACCCAAAGGAAAGTGTCAATAAATTCTTCTCAAATGACAAGCTCTAGTAAGCTAAATGAAATTCTATATGCTCAAAGATCTCCTCTGATAAAAACTGTGATAGGCTATGAAGGAGAATCAAATGATTCCTACAATAAGGATGATGATAAAAATTGTGATAGGCAATAAGGATGATGAAGCAGCTCAAATGATTCCTACAAAAGAAGAAACATGCAATGAAGGAGACAGAAACCAGAAGGAGCCTCTTTTAACAAAGAATGAAATAAATACTCAGCCAGTAGAAAAATGTTCATATACCCCCGAGTATGTCAAATTGGAAGCCATCAAAGGAGGTTCTTCCCTCCTATGAAAAATGCCACCTGTTATGCCTGCCACAAGCTAGGACATATTGCTGCATACTATCATACAAGGAGGATTAATTCAAACCAACAAAGGATGCAAACAGTGAAGAGATTGTCTCAAGCAAACAAATGGAGAAGACAACCTTTCATCAGGTATGCAATTTTTTTACGGATATTGTTTTCACTGCAAGGAATTTGGCCATAAAATCATTGAATGCGGAAAATATGGACAAATATTGATATTCAAAACCTCAAGGAGGTTTATGAATCATGGAGAGTTTACTCATACTCATAATTCTGCTAAAAATATGATTAAATGTTGTGTATGCAATAAAATTGGACATATGCCTTCCAAATGTCCTCTCAGAGAATGTGGGTCATCATCTCAGAAAAGGTTCCAAACAAAAGGATGCATGCAGTGGAAAAAGAAGGTGAATAAATGTGACTTGGCTCTAACAAATCAAGACCTGTAAATCCAATGGTATTTGGACAGTGGTTGCTCAAAGAATATGACTGGAGATAGAAGCAAGTTTATAACCTTTGATGAAAATAAATCTGGAAATGTTACTTTTGGCAATGACAAAGCAGGGAAAATCAAAGGAAAAGGCTCAGTCAGTCTAGATAATGGCAGAGGAAAGGCCCAAGATGTACTATTTGTGGATGGGCTGAAAGAAAATTTGTTGAGTGTCAGTCAAATGTGTGATAAAGGATGCGAAGTTCTTTTTAGAGCACAAGACTGTGAAGTCAGATCAAGCACCACAGGAAAGACTCTGATCAAAGGTGTTCGAACAGAGAGTAATGTCTACATAGTGAAAGAAGAGAATGAAGCATGCCATCTTAGAAAACTTGAGGAGTCAAGGTTATGGCATAGGAGATTGGGACATCTTAACTTCGACCATATCATCAGACTGAGTAAGAAGAAAGCAGTCCGAGATATGCCAGCAATAAAAAGGCCTTAAAATACCATATGCAAATCTTTCCAATTAGGCAAACAAACCCAGACATCCTTTAAGACCAAAGATGAGCTATCAACAAGTAGGCCACTTCATCTTGTACACATGGACCTGTGTGGACCTTCAAGAACTAAAACACCAAGTGGAGAATCCTACTTCATGCTGATAATAGATGATTTCTCAAGAATGACATGGGTTTCATTTCTCAAATATAAATCGGAAGCACTTGAGAAATTCAAGATATTCAAGGCATTAGCAGAAAATCAAACAGGATGCAAGCTAAAATGCATAAGATCAGATAGAGGAGGTGAATTCACAGACTATGACTTTGCAGACCTCTGCAATGAACATCGGATAAAGCAATAGTTTACTATTGTAGGGACACCTCAATAGAATGGAGTGGCAAAGAGACAAAACGGGTCTGTACAACAAATTTCTAGAGCCATGATGCAAGAAAGTAACATTCCCAAAAAATTTTGGGCAGAAGCAGTACACACAGCTGTACATATTCTAAACAAAGATCATTTAAGACCAAACAGTGACAAGACTCCTTATGAGCTATGGCATGGTAAACCAACATCAATCAAGCACTTTAGAGTCTTTGGAAGCAAGTGTTACATAAAGAATAATGATGAAAATTTGGGGAAGTTTGATGCAAGAGCAGATGAAGGAATATTTTTAGGATATGCATCCAAGAGTAAAGGTTACAGGTGCTACAACAAGACTCTTCAGAAAATTGTGGAAATCATTGATGTAATATTTGATGAAGAACTACCAAACAAGATAAGAAGTACAGATTGCAACAATCCTCTAGAATATTATGAATAAGAGAACCAAGGTGATGATGAAATAAGAAAGACAACAGAAGATGTTGAACTGAGCTTGAAAGCCCCCTCAAGATACACTCAAAAGAACCATCCAGAATATCAAATCATTAGGGACAAGAGTATAGGAGTCCAGACAAGAAGACAGCTAACTGAACAGACAGAAGAGGTATACCTAGCTATGTTATCACAAATAGAGCCAAAGAAGTTTGAAGAAGCCAGCAAGGACAAGTATTGGGTGAATGCTATGAATGAAGAATTGGACCAAATTGAGAAGAACAATACCTGGGAATTAGTTCCAAGACCCACTGGGAAAAATGTCGTAGGCTCAAAATGGGTATTCAAGAATAAAATTAATGAACAAGGACAGGTAATCAAGAATAAAGCTATACTTGTATGCAAAGGATATTCACAAATAGAAGGTCTTGATTACGATGAAACATTTTCCCCTATAGCCAAAATGGAAGCTATCAGAATTTTTATGGCCTTTGCATGCTACCATGACTTCAAGGTATATCAAATGGATGTAAAATCTTCCTTCCTGAATGGAGATCTAGAAGAAGAAGTCTACATGGAAAAACCTGAAGGATTCTCATTAACATATAAAGAAGACTATGTGTGTAGACTAAAGAAGGCTCTATATGGACTGAAACAAGCTCCTCGTGCTTGGTATTCAAGGCTGGATAAGAACTTGCAAAAACAAGGCTTTAAGCGAGGAGGAGTAGACAACAATATATACCTAAAATCCCATGAAAATGAACTCCTGATTGTTGTAGTATATGTTGATGACATTATGTTTGGAAGCAACAAAGATGAGTTAGCAAAAAGATTTGCTGAAGAGATGAAATCCGAGTTTGAGATGTCTATGATTGGAGAGCTCACCTTCTACTTAGGACTTCAAATTAAGAAAAAGAACACAGGTACATTCATCTCACAAGAAAAATACTTAAAAGAGATGTTGAAAAGGTCCAGAATGGAAGATTGCAAACCTGTGTCAACTCCCATGATCACTGGATGCAAGCTATGTGCTGATGATGGATCTGTTGATATAGATCAAAGGTTTTACAGATCCATGATAAGAAGTTTGCTATACCTAACAATATCTATACCAAACATTATGTTAGCAGTAGGACTTGTGGCTAGATATCAAGCAGCACCAAAAAAAATCACCTTCTAGCAGTCAAAAGAATATTCGGATATCTACAAGGAACTGCACAGTATGGGCTATGGTATCCAAAAGGCAAGAGCTTCACTTTGACAGCATATACAGATGCAGATTGGGCCAGTTGTGTGGATGACAGGAAAAGCACAAGTGGAGGTGCACTCTACTTGGGAAAAAGTCTGGTGGCATGGCTAAGCAAGAAACAAACATCTATCTCTCTATCTACAGTAGAAGTAGAATACATAGCAACAACAACATGTTGCACACAAGTCATGTGGATAAAAAAAACCATCCAAGACATGAAGGTAAGCATTGATGAACCTATCTCTATCAAATGTGATAATACAAGTGCAATAAGTATATAAAAAAATCATGTACTTCATTCAAAGACTAAACACATCCCAATCAAGTACCATTTCCTAAGAGAACAAGTAGCACAGAAGGTAGTGAAGTTGGAATATGTGCCCACAAAAGAACAAACAACAAACATATTCACAAAACCTCTTGCTAGAGAGCCATTTGAATATCTGAGAGATAAAATAGGGGTAGTGACTTCAGATGCTACTCTCTGAAAAAAAAAACTTCATTCCAGGGGGAGAACAGAAAAGAAGACATCATTCCAGGGGGAGATCAGTCAATAAAGAGAGTCACAAAAGAGCCAGAGCAACTAAGCAGAGCATGAAATAGGTCCTCAAGATCAGAGTAACATGGACGAGTTTTAAAAGCACACCGGGAAATGAGCAACCTTTTTCCATTGATGTCAAAGGGGGAGGAAAAGCAAGCAATAGAAGAAAGGGTCCTAAAAGGCAAGCAGAGGAAGTGTATTGCCATCAATGCCAAAGGGGGAGACTGTTGGAAATGTTGTCATTGATGGAAAAAGAGATGGAAAAGGAGACAGAATAGAAGCAGAGAGAGAAAAAGAGGCAGCAAGATGAAGAGAAAGGTTGCAAAGAGTATAGTGAAACATAGACAGAGAATAACAGAGGCGGAGCTTATATGGCAAAGGCACTAAAAAATCAACGACACCCCATTTCAAAAGAATAACTCAGTCAACTGTGGACCCAGTAAGGGCGCAGAACCAAGAAAGGAGCCCAGTAATGGATTCGGACATTCAACATATGGAAGCACAATATTATAATGTCGAGAATGCAAGAGGAAACAAGAGCGAAAGAGGGAATTATTTTAATAATAGTTAAAATTTGATGAAGCGGAACCATGTGCTAGACGGAACCCTGAGGAAACAGTGAAACTAGTGCTAAAAAACCAGTGGGCTCACGCGACAGTTAAAGTGGTAAGTAGTATTGTAAAAATAACGCAATATATATCATTGGTAGCCACGTGTCCTAAAGTGGTTTTCGAATACAACTTTTTTCGCGTAATTTTGGAGAATTATGTGACAAGCATATAAGTTAAGCGATATTGCGCGTCATCCATTGGATGGGGTTCCAAAGCTCAGTTGGAGCGCGAGAGTAGATTGACCGTCCTTTCAAAAGAGAATTTGCGGTGGGCCCAGTTGAACTGTTGCGTTAATGGTTAGTGATTAACCATTGGAGAAAATGTTGAATGGTTGATATGTTTATATATATTAATTGTGGACCCCGAATATGTTTCGGATTAACTAAGAGGTAACCCAAACTTTAGACAGTGCATTATATTATTATAAATAAGGCGAGTTAAAATAACTCTGGAGCTCGAAAGGTTATATAACTACATGTATTAGTGCTGGGTTTAAGTCTGAGTCAAAGACTTAATATAATGTTGACGAAGGATATTATATGTGTAGTGTGGGACTCCATGTAAAACGAAAGAGTACAATGCATGTTTATTCTGAGAATCTTAACCCAAGCTGAAGGATATATAAAAGCTGAAGCGGAAAAATATATATATGTGTAGCGCTTTATATACGAAGGACCAAGGTTACAATATAAAGAATATGTATTATATTCTTGTGCGCGGGATTAAAAGAACAAAAGGTTCTATTGTTCAGGTTTAAAACAAAGAAAGTATTATAAGTTGGGACCCTCACGAATCGCATCGGAGAAAATAATGGCAGCGGAACATGTTAATTAAAGTTTCGATGGAGACCAGACTTGAAAGATTATAGAGCAAGTAAATGATCCATTGGATCCGCAAAATTCAGTCGCATCGGCAGAGAACAAGAGACGCAGAGAGGCAAACAAATTGGAAATTGCGATTGTGACTGAGCGATTCAATCGCAACCGTCTGCTCCCAACTAATCGTAGCCATTGGATCTAATGCATCAGAGAATTCTAATCGCATCGACGTAGTAGAAGTGCGATTGAACAAACTGTTGAATATTGCGATCGCGATGGTGTGATCCAATCACAACCGTCAGATCACTGAAGATAACAACCATTGGATCTAAAGGAAGTTAGAGTGGGGTCTACAGTGACCCATCGCATTTGCAAAGATTCAAACCCATAAATTTAAGATTTTCCTTTGTTAAATTCCTTCGATGGGTGAAAGAAATTGTAACACAGAACATTGAAATGCCGAAACATTATATGGTGGGGCCATTGCTAATTGCATCGGCGAAAATCAAATGACCGAGTCACAGGAGCATTATGAATGTTGCGATTGCGATTGAAATGAATAAGGCAGAGTATAGCTGGTATGTGGGCTCCATTCAAAAGATAAGATTAATACAGGTTTGCTACGAATTATTATACCAAACTTGAAGAGTTAAAGGAAAGAAAAGCGGCATATATATGTGTAAAATGATATATACATATTTACATATGTGAACAGTGAATCATCGGATCGGAGTGAGAACAGAGCATCAGAACATACAACTGGAAGTTTCCATTGGGATTAAACGTAATCGGAATTATTCAAGAGGTGATTCATTGCATCAGAGAATAGAGAAAGCTCGGCGAGTGGGCCCGAAAGGGCATTTTATGTATTAAAATGATTTATTATTATTATATCGCCGAGAGTTATTTGAGTTAAATAACGCGACAGTTTTATATGTAGCGGTTACACCATGGCAGTGAACAGGAGAGCAAGTAGAGCTGAAAAAGACAGAGACATTCACAGAAAAGACAAACACACGGTGACCCAAAACTGAATGGGTTGATTTGTAATCCATATTGTAACTGAATGTAAACATTTTTTATTGGTTTATATTGTTTGTGATGCACTGGAAATTCTCTGTAGGAAACAAAACTCCACTGTAAAACTGAAAGTTGTACAAATTGCTGTAGTTTTCTGAATGAGCTGGATAAAGAAGAGAGGAGGCAGAAGGCGAAGAGTCAGGGCTATTCACCTTGAATTCCCTGTGGAATACGAAAAGTTATGAGGAAAACTGTATAAAGGATATCACCTTGATATGCAGATGAGGGTTAGAGAAAGCAGAGAATGAAGAATTGAGGCAGAGAAGATAAGAAAAAGGAGGAGCAGAAAGAGATGCTACAGAACAAAGTTGATATCTAAGGTAAATCAACAAATATTTTCTTTTGATAGAATGAGGAAGTTGGAGCTTCCCTATCAAGTTGAAGCTTGATAGATGTCAGTTGTAGCTGGCTGAGGTTGGAGCCTCCTGTAGGTTGGTGCCTGTAGAAAATCAGTGGTGAGAGGGAGTTGGAGCTTGCCTTTGCATCACAACAATAATAAGATGTGGTTTTCTCCCTTTATGGGTTTCCACTTATATCTGCTGTCTCTGTGTGTGTTTCCTATGTGTTGATATGTTTTATCCAATATGATTAATGCTTGCTGCTCTCTTAATAATTTTGGTGTCACATTATCTTAATACTTGCTGCTACATATTAAGACTGTTCACATATTATGTTGGTTATAAAATTAAGTTGTAAATAAGCTTGATGAAAAGTTTTAAAAAGCTCATGTATGTGTTAAACTGATTCACCCCCCCTTCTCAATTTAACTAAGAATTCAACATATTCGTGATCATGATCATGCTATTCATTTGATTCCAAGAAGTGTTCCTCCAAACATCCGGCCTTACAGATATCCTTATATCCAAAAGAGTGAAATTGAACATATGATTGCAGAAATGTTAGAGGCTGGTATAATTCAACCTAGTCAAAGTTCTTTCTCTGCTCCAGTAGTATTGGTACACAAGAAGGATGGATCATGGCGAATGTGTCCGGATTATGGGGAGCTCAATAAGCTCACCATTAAAGATAAATTTCCCATTCCTGTGATTGATGAATTATTGGATGAATTACATGGAGCAATTTATTTTACCAAGTTGGATCTTTGTTGAGGATATCATCAAATTAGAATGAAGACTGAAGATATTCCAAAAACAACATTTCGAACTCATGAGGGTCATTATGAATTTTTGGTCATGCCTTTTGGCCTTGCCAATGCACCTTCTAAATTTCAAGGGTTGATGAATTCCATTTTCAAACCCTTCCTTAGAAAATTTGTGCTAGTATTTTTTGATGATATACTAATCTACAACAAGTCTTGGAAGGATCAAGTTCAACATGTTGATAGGGTGCTCAAACTATTGGAGGAGAAACAATTATATGCAAAAACATCCAAATGTTTCTTTGGAGTACAATAGGTGGAATATCTGGGTCATATTGTATCTCATGAGGGTGTTAAGGTAGACCTTAACAAAATTAAATCCATTAAGGAATGGAAAGTCCCCACAACCATAAAATAGTTGCGCGGATTTCTTGGGTTAATAGGGTATTATCGCAAGTTTGTTAAGAATTATGGGAGAATAGCAACACCTATAACAACATTATTGAAGAAAGATGCATTTTCATGGACTCCTGAAGCAACTAAGGCCTTTGAACATATTAAAGAGGCAATGTGCCTAGCACCAGTCTTAGCTATGCCAGACTTCACAAAAGCCCTTATTATGGAATGTGATGCCTTGGGAAATGGAATTGTTGTTCTTTTAATGCAAGAAGGAAGACCCATTGCTTTTGAAAGTCGTTCAATCAAAGGAAAGTAATTACGAAAGGCTATTTACGAGAAGGAAATGTTGGCAATACTACATGCACTAAAGAAATGGATACCTTACCTAATGGGAAGACACTTCAAGGTAAAAACTGATCATGATAGTCTTAAACACTTTTTGGAACGAAGACTATCTTCAGAAGAGCAGCAAAAATGGGTCACAAAGATGTTGGGTTATGACTTTGAAATAATCTACAAAAAAGGAAAGCTTAATGTTGTTGCAGATGCACTCTCAAGAAAGAATGAAGAGGTGGAAGCATTGCTTTGTGCCATTTCTATTATCCAACCAGATGGGATAACCGAAGCAAGAGATGAATGGAAGAAGGACAAAGATGTATGGACACTCATTCAAAAGTTGCAGCAAGATCCTAGTACATCTGATACATTTAGTTGGAAAAATGATTCCTTATGGTACAAAGATCGCTTATATCTTTGTAAGAATTCCCAACTAAAACAAAAAGATTCTTCTGGAATTGCACACTTCTCCTTTAGGAGGACACTCAGGATTTTTAAAAACTTACCACAGGGTGAAGAAAGATTTTTTTTGGGATGGCCTTAAATCTGATATTCAAAAGTTTTTGGCGGAATGTTTGGTTTGCCAGCAGAATAAAGTGGAGAAAATTAAGACCCCGGGACTTCTACAACCTTTATCCATTCCAAGTCAACGTTGGGAGGAGATTTCAATGGATTTTATCACAGGTTTACCTAAGTCCGAAGGAAAGAATGTCATCATGGTGGTAGTTGATAGACTTACAAAGTATGCACACTTTTGTGCATTATCTCATCCATTTAAAGCAAGTACAGTTGCTACTACATTTATGGAAACAATTCAAAAGCTACATGGAAACCCGAAGATTATTGTAAGTGATAGAGATCCCATTTTTACAAGAAATTTTTGGACGGAATTATTTTCTTGTTTGGGTACTCAACTAGCTCATAGCTCATCTTATCATCCTCAATTTGATGGTCAAATAGATATAGTGAATAAATGTTTGGAAGGATATCTTCATTGTTTTGTATATGATAAGTAAGAAAAATGGGTCAAGTGGTTACCTCTCGCTGAATGGTGGTATAATAATTCCTTCCATACTGCAGCAAAAATGACCCCATTTATGGAACTTTATGGATATCATCCACCGTCCATCACATCTTCTTTAAGGGAAAATTCCAGGGTTCAAGCAATGGAGGATCACATCGAGCATCAACAAGAAGTTCTCCAACTCTTAAAGGATAACCTAAATTTGGCACAAAATCGAATGAAACAACAGGCAGATCAACATCACAGTGAGAGAAGTTTTGATGTGGGAGACTGGGTATTTTTACAGCTACAACCATACAAACAAATTTCCTTCAAGAAATCTAAGAAGGATAATAAATTATCGCCAAAGTACTATGTTCCATACAAGGTGTTGTAAAAGGTGCATCCAGTTTTCCATGTTTCATGCTTAAAAAAGGTTATAGGGGACAAGCTTCCAATTCAAACAATATTTCCAGAACTTGATGAGGAAGGAAAAACCATATTGGAACCTAAAGCAGGCACGGAAACAAGAACTCGACAGCTACGAAATCGATCAATTTCAGAGTATCTCATCAAATGGAAGAACTTACCCACTGAAGATTATACATGGGAGGATGAGAATTTTATACAGAAGCACTCAGAGCTACTCAAGCATTTAGGACAACACTTTTTTGAAGGAGAGGAGCATGTTAGGTCCGTATATTACTAGTATAGTCCCTTATTGTTGTTAGTGTAAACCCCTTATTGTTATTGTTGTACCCCTGTAACCCCCATATTGTTATTATTGTGCCCTTACATTATTATTGTTAGGTAGGCTAGGATTACATTGTGGCCCCATGGACTCCTATATATATAGAGAGGAGGTTTTGTCATTTTTATCATCCAAGAATTGTTCATTTATGTAATGTATTGGAGGTTTCCCCCTCGAAGTGGCTATCTATTTCTAAGGTGTTGATCTCTCTTTTCTTCTATTTTTGGAGATGGTTTCATGACAATCTAAAACTCACTTCAAATGAATGAAATCCATTCGAAAATCCAACAAAATACAACCCACTTGTTGGAAGTTTGATTTATCTCTCTAATACTCGTCCTGGCATAAATTTTCTTGACGAGATAATTTCCAGATTTATGCATCAACGTTGTGAATTACATTGGGTAGAAGAAAAAAGAGTGCTCAAATATCTTAAAGGGACTCAAACATATGGCATCAAATATTCCAAAGTTTCAGTCTTCCACCTCACTGATTATTCAGATGCCGATTTTGATGGTGACAGAGAGAATGGAGTGTCTAATTCTGGTTAATTTATGACATTTGGATCAAAAAATATCACTTGGATATCATTAAATAAATACATCCCTATTGATTCTACCACTGAAGCCAAATATATTGCGGAAACTCAAGCTACAAAAGAAATCATTTTGTTTCAGAAAATACTTTAAGACTTGTAGGATAAACAGGAGACTTCAACTCCTCTTCTGATTGGTAATACTTCTGCAATTCAATTGGCCAAGAATCCTAAATTTCATGATCGAACCAAGCATACAAACACTAAGTATCATTTGATTCGACATCATGTAGAGGCCAAAATAATTCATCTGACACATTTTCCTCCTTCAAAATAAATCACATGTATTTTTAATAAAGCGTTGGGACGTGAAATTTTTGAAAATCTCAAAGTTTTAATTGGCATGTTAGATATCCCTTCGGATTAAGGGGAGAAATTTTAAACTAGTCCTTTGGGATTTTGTACATTACTTGGATTAGTTAGTTTTTCAGTTTTTCTCGTATGGAGAAGTTATTCAAACATAATTTTCTCACCCTGTTTTTCATTTGTATAAATCTCATGTGTTTGATCAATAAGAAATAACATTAATCTTTGTGGAGTTTATTTCGGGCATGTCTAAAAATCATGAAATCTCTAGCATCAATGAAGCACCTCCAAGGAAAAAGAAGCAACATGCTCCCACGGGGGCTTCACTCAATGAACCTCTAACATATCACGTGCGATCACAATATATTAAACAATACCCTTAATTTGAGTACATATTGGAAGATACCTCTAAAAATCACATTATTTAACCCCCTACCAATATAAACCCAATACACCTTCCCAATTTAAAAATCACTTACTTTCACTATATATTGTAGGTATCTATTTTTTCATAAACATTTGTTATACCCCTTTATATTTTTTCGTTAACTTTGAGCTCCATTTTTTATACCTGCCAATATAAAAACGCTTTACCCCCTATATATCCCCCAATATATTATGTCATTTTTTCCTCATGATATATCCCCCAATATGAACCCATGTGTTATGGTATTTCTCCCACTGTGAAGCCCTCGTGCATGCTCCAAACTAGGAGATACAACTTCAAGACATTGAAGCTGAACAAACGGTCGAAGTACCAAATGTTGGGCCTTCTAGTAACATATAATTTGCTTACCTTGACCCCAGATTTTGAATATATTAAAACTTCTATCATCTTATTTAAAAAAATAATAATAATATAATAAAAAAAAAATGTGTGTGTGTGCTTTTTTAATTTTAATTTGTAGTTTTTTTCTTAATTAGTGAAATTGTAAAATAACAAATATTACTTTTGCACGATCTCATTGCATAAGTAATATTTGAAAACATTGAGTTTATTTTTACATTGAAAATAATAAATTTATTGATTGAAATTTTGATAAAGATGATTTAACGAGATTTTAATAATAACAATTAAAAAAAAACAAAAATTTGAATGCTCAGTTCATTCTCAACAAACATGTGTTATTATTGGTTATGGAAATTGACATCAAAGGATTTTTTTAAATGCATTTGGTGTTGGGTGCTTGTTAGATTCTTTGCATGACTACTCCCATGCATGGTATATTGCAAGGAGAGTAGTGCTCCAAAAAAACAAATAAATTGGGTGTTTTTTGCGGTTTTCAACACATGGTTTTTTCCTTTAGCGGCTTTATGGAACAAGGTGGTTTAACCCATGATTTTTTAGTTTTGGTGAAAGAACTATGATTGAATTCTAATCTAGGATAAATGGATTGGTGGTGTATATATATATATATATATAATACTGTAAAGAGGGATATATTGAAAAATATTTCTAGTTTTCCCAACTTTTGATTTTTGGGGTAAAATATTTGTATTAATGCATGTTTATCATTGTATATTTTCTATTTTGTTTAGAATATGTTTGCAACAATTAATTGTACAATATTAAAGCCTACATTTGCATTAGACCAATTTTAGTTTTAATGGGATACTTTTATTGATAGGGGGGTTTTGATCAGGCCTGTGATAGAGCCTATTATAGTGGGTGATCTATGGAGTTGATTCTTGTAGCGAAGGAAAATGGCGAGTAGTTCCAATATAGAGATTGAGAAACTCAATGGGCATAGTTTTGAGGCATGGAAGCTAAGAATGAAAGATTTGTTGGAGGACAAAGATAAGGTAATCACTGTGAATCTGTGTAATGCACCAATAGGGATGTTGATAGAAGGTTGGACCAAGTTGGATCAAAAGGAAAAGAGAAAAATATGTTTGTGTCTCTCAGATATAGTATTATTGATTGTTTTAGGAGGAGATACAATGAAGGAATTATTGAACAAGTTAAGGACATTGTATTAGATTAATCCCATGTGAACAAATTGTTCCTATGGAAAAATTGTATAATCTAAGGATGGAGGATAGAGACTCTTTAATAGAGCATGTAAACACCTTGAACATTGTATTAAGTTATAGATTATTATCTCAGTCAATTGGGCTTCACTAGGAGTGAAGAATATGCCAATCTCTACTACATTATGGTAGGTGTAAGTCTACTCATCTTAGTTCTCTATGTGGGTGCTTTGATATTAAAAAGAGATGACTTGTTGATCCAATATTGCAAGGAGTACCATGCAAGAGAGTTCGAGATGAAGGTTATGGGTTTGATGCACTACTTCCTTCGCTTGGAGGTGTGGCAGGGCTAAAATCCTTCAGAGATTCCATATGAAGGATTGCAAACCCATGCATACTCCTTTAGGTAATAGCTGGAGGGAAGATGATGCCATCTACAGGAGAGGAAATACATGGCACTATCTACAAATAGTTGGTGGGGTCCTTGATGTACTTGGTGAACACAATGCCTGAAATTTATTTTTCAGTGAATCAAATTTGAAAGTTCATGGTGGAGCCTACCAAGCTTCAATGGAAAGCAACAAAACATGTGCTAGGTCCCTATAATAGTAGTGTTTCCCCTTATTTTTATTGTTAGTGTAGCTCCCTTATTTTTAGTGTTGTGCCCATGTAGTCCCCATATTGTTAATATTGTACCCCATAGAAGCCCACTATTGTTATTGTTGTTCCCTTACATTGTTATTGTTATGACTAGGATTAATTGTGATCAATTGGACCCCTATATATAGAAAGGAGGTATTGTCATTTATATCATCCAAGAATTGTTCATTTATGTAATGTAAAGGAGGTTTCCCCCTCGAAGAGGCTTATTTCTACTTCATTGATCCATCATTTTCTATTTTGTGAGCCGGTTTCATAACAATCGATATGAGAGAAAACACATCCAGAACTACTCAAGCATTGAGGAAAACACTTTTTTGAAGGAGAGGGGAATTCTAGGTCCCTATAATACTAGTGTACCCCCTTATTGTTATTGTTTTTTTTCTAAACTAGGCTAATTTATACTGTAATGTATATTAATAAAAATCATGCTTCAGGATAGGTGGTTTTTGGACTAGCCAACCCCTATTCGATAAGGAATTTTCAAAAAATAAAAAATTGGGCTACCCTTCAAAGGGAAACCAACCATTAACAAGTTCAAAAATTCTAAAATTGGGCTACTCTTCAAGGGGAAACCAACCATTAACGTGTTTAAGAATAACACAGTTTGCAGGAAGAAGCAAAAATAGTCATAAAAACCATAAAAGAGCCTATGTAAACTGAAATAAAAGAGGTCCAAGGAGCTGCAACTACTAATTTTGGGCATCATTTTCCACCTATTATGGATTTTCCTCAATTATGAAGCAACCATATTTATACATGGTCTATATGACCTCCTTTGTGAGCTGGGGGTCTGGCTCCGAAGTCGTAGAGGAGACCGTCTTGGTCTGCTTGGCCATAGTTATGTGAGCCACGCTGTCTGCAGCTGCTTCTCTTTTCCAGGTTCCATCCAAAGGGAAGCTCCAACCACCGTCTAGGTTGTCCTCCGAGTTTTTGATAGGGAGTCCAACATATTTTCGAGGCAGAGAGGAAGAGGAGCGCGAGATCTTTGACTTGCGAGGCAATTTCCTGCCTCTTGATCCAGAGTCCTAATGCTTCTCTTCTGGGAGGTGAAACAGAAGCTAGGCAGAGAGCATTTGGGGTTAGAGAAAAGGTCGAGAACCTTCGAGTCTTCCAGAGCGACAGAGAGGGACATAGTGCGCGCAGATAAGCCAGGAACCAGAGTGCGGGAGGGGGTGTCTCTTCCACCTCCATGACGACATCACATTCTGTGGCATCGCTACATGGTCTCAATGGGGAGGAGAGTCTACTCGGTAGAGTTCAAATGCACAAAGGGAAGCAAGTGAAGAAAAAAGTGATTAGAAGAGGAGATGTGACAAAGGAGCTCTACAGGGAATGAAATCTGAAGACTGATATGAAAATGCCGAGAGACATCAACCATTAATGACCATCTAGCAAGAGTGAAATCCGAGGGAGGGGGAGTGAATGTCGCAGAGTGCCATCGTCCTCCCCTGTACTACTAATTTATGGTCTACACATGAGAGGAATGTGCTGCCATGTGGTTCAACCAAGTGCCCCTGCTTTGAATGGCCAGGTGGAAACCCGTGTCAAGCATGTCAGGCACCCACATCTAGGGGTTGAAGATCTTTGAGGACCAGATGATTGCAAGTCATGCGCAGAGATTCATTGGAAATGGAGTGGAATTTGCTGGAGAAGAGAGGAGAGTCTTGTTACACACCTTTGTCGGCTAAGAGATCCGCTACTTCATTGGTTGATATACGAACATGCATAAAGTTAATAGCTTTGTGGATTTGAAGCCATTGTTCCAAGTTTTCTAGTCTGGAGGCTAATTGCCAACTCTTTGATATTTTGGAAGAGGAAGAGCCATGGAGAAGACACTGAGCAGCATTTATGATGATCTGAGAATCCCCTTCCACCTCTATGGGAAAGATATCATTCTATTGAGCTAGATTGAGGCCTTGGATAAGTCCTTCTAGTTTAGCGGAGTTTTTTCTATCCCAACCGATGGATCCAAAGAATATCCACAAGGGTGCCCCCTCAGAGTCACGAAAAATACCTCCAGAGCCAGCTTCACTTGGATTTCCTTTTGAGGGTCCATTGAAGTTGAGTTTGTAGAGATCCTTAAGAGGAGGACTCCAAGATATTGGACAATCAGAAGTGGTGCTGAGAGAAGGGGAAACTGCAAAGTTGCAAGGGATAAAGAAGTTCCAATTAACCCATATGTGGATTTCTGAAGGCAGAGTTTGGAGATCCGAGTTCCTCCACTGACGCAGGGCTAAGGTTTCCTTTATATTGTTGTAGAATTTGTTCCATACAATATCGTGAGGCATTGCCACATCTTTGAAGATTCAGTTATTCCTCTCCTTCCAGATTGTTCAGAGTAATAGCCCAGGGATGAGCAACCAGAGTTAGTTGAGGATATCACTGGTGAATGGGGCTTTCTATCAATGACGGATCATGTTAGTGACATCACTATGCCTTCTATTGGTTTGATGGAAAATAATGACTAATATGTCCCAAACAGTGCTTGAAAAGGGGCACGTATCTAGTAGATGATCCACAGTTTCCGCCTGATTCTAACATAAGTAGCATTGTGAAGGGCCAATGAACCCTTTTTTCAGAATATTGTCCCAAGTTAATATGTGGCGCTTGCTGACAGCCAAAGGAAGGTCGAGACTTTGGGCCAGATGCTGGAGTTCCATATTTGTGACCAAATTTATCAGCTTGATTTGGATCGTATGGATGGAGCAGTTGATAGGCCTCCCTGGTAGTGAAAATTCCTTGGGGAGCATGACCCCACCTGAGAATATATGGTCCATCTAGACATCAAATTTTCCTTTTTATAAGTTCCAACCAGATATCATCATGGGTTTCATCGTGTCAATTTTCTTGCCACTGAGTGGTGGGAAGCCAGCTGTGAAATCCTTGAGTGTTCAATGATGTCCAAAAGTGTTTGATTTGAATGTTCTCCCTGTCTTGAAGAGTAGATTTCCACCTAGGTTTTTGAAAGAGTGTTGCAATTCTAGGCTGTTGCTTCCACGAGTCTTCCCAAAAACGAGCCTGAGATCCTAAATGAATTTCCCAAAAGCTGTGAGATTGGATGAGGAACTTATGTTGATTGGATGCTTTCCAAATTTGGGAGCCTGTAATTTCCAGATTGTATCGTATAATATCCTCTTGTCACCAATTTTCTACATATTTAGCTACCTAGAGCTGGGCCCAGGGAGTATGAGGATTGGATACCCATTTCCACCAAATATGAGCTCCCATGACAATTCTTCTTTTCTCTGTGTCCCTCAAACCCATTCCTCTCGAGTCTTTGTGTGAGCAGTCTTCAGACCATTTAACTAAGGCCCATTTCATTTTTTTTTTTTCCACCCCATAGAAAGGTGTGCTGCAGATTACAGATGGATTTTAGAACCCATTTTGCAGCAGTCAACACTGAGAAGAGGTAGAGCAACATGAATTGGAGGATATAATTGATCAGCACAAGATGACTTGCAATGTTGAGAGCTCGGTGGGTCCAAGAAGATAATATTGCTTCTAGCTTGTCTAGAAGCTCCTTCCAAGAAGTATGCTTGATGGTTGAGTCAATGAGCGGGGCTTCGAGGTATTTTGAAGGGAGATAGGAAATGGTGAAACCTAGGATCCTCGCAATGTTGCATTGAGTGATAGAAGGAGTATTGAAGAAAAATAGCTATGATTTTTCAACATTGATAGTGGTTCTGGAGGCTTCAGAGGAACAATCGAGCAGAGATTTAAAGGAGCTGGCTTCCTAGATAGAAGGATGGCCTAAAATCATGTTATCGTCCACAAACTGTTGATGGGAGAGGGGGGGGGGTTATTGTGAATGGAGATTCCTCTGAGGGTTTTAGTGTTCGTATTTGCATCCTTCCACCAGTGATCAAATTAAATCTTTCATGTCATGTTAGGGGTCCCATTCTGAAATTTTTGTCATTCCACTAGGTCATGCAAAAATTTGGTCACTTGGTGCAGATTTAGGTGAGACCTCACTCTTTTCAAAAATTTCATCACTTGCTGGCTCATTTCACCACTTTGCTGAGTGTACCATCACCAAGAGTTGTCATTATTATTTCATCCATTTTCATCATGGTTTCATTCAGTCACAATCTCCATTAGGTATTAGGGTTTTCAAGGTCATCAAAAACAAAATTGCACTAGCCTGCACCAACAATTAGAGGAAATGTGGGTCCCAAGACAATTCATGAAATTTCATCAAGTATGAGGCCATTTCAGCTGATAAACATCATGTCTCCATCATTTTTCAAGAATTCATTCCAAGGGACAAATCATTTGCCACCCATAGGGCCAATTTTTCTTCAAAGTACACTTATCACCAAATGGATATGAATTTCACAAAACTGAAAGAGATTTTTGTTAATCATATAACAAGGAAGAAAAACCTCCTTTATTTTTTACACAAATGTTATGGTTTGGTATAAATATAAAAAATATAGTTGCTAAAGAGAGTTGTTGCACTTCTGGAGTGAATTTGGGAAACTAACATTTTCTCCTATCTAGATGTCCAAATAACTTATTTGGTGAATCCAATGATATATAGACAGAGAAAGCTTTCCAATGAGCTATAATGAGCTCAATTTGGAGTTCAGGAAGGCCTCCAAATGTGGCATGCAAGAGAAGGCTCTGCTTTTTGCACCCCCATTATGCACTTTTTGACCAGTCTTGGGAGAATTCATTTTTTAGGGGCTATACTTGATTGTTTTCAGTACTTGATAGGTCCATTGTGTAGTAGACATAAATAAATTTCCAACGAGCCATCATGCGCCCAATTTGGAAATTGGGAAGTCATCCAAAAGTAGATTTGGAGGTGGCGATGTGCTCTTAGCATTCTGGTGCTACGCTTCTGGGTTTGGCGCTGCGCTTCTGGCATTTCGGCGTTGCGCTCCTGGGCTTGGTTTTGCACTCCTAGAAAAGGTGCTTCAATCCGGTCTAGCATCACTCAAAATGCCAAAAACCTCTTGCCAGTATTTTTGATCATCAATTTAGGGTTCCTTCAGTTGAAAAAAAGTAAGTTAACCTCATAAAAGTCCTCCATACATTTCATCATTGCAAATTTCATGGTGTTCATTCCCCTTGTTTCAAGTTTTGAGTTTTCAAGCTAGAAACCCTATTTTCTCTCCCACATCGTAAATTTGTTCCTCTAAACCCTATTTTCCTTTCCCCCACTCTAAAATCAATCCCCTATCCATACATCACCTTATCCCTTATTCCCAGGTCCCATCTCCTAAAACCCTAATCCTACACTGTATTTTCCTAGGTAGTCCGACCATATCCCTGTAATCAAATTCCTTGCCCTATCTCCCTAATTTTTTCTATACCCCACTACTTGCTTAAGCTCCCTAACTCCCCTCCCCAATTTCCTAATTTTCCTACACTAATCTCAACTCCCTAAACCTATTATCCTACCCCTTTTGCCTTCCCTTCCCCCAGGGTTTAAAAAAAAATACAAACACCTTTGATGAATAGAGAAACACCATGGATGAAGAGAGAAACACCATAGAATAAGAGAAGAAGACCCACAATAAAGGAGGGAGAATCCTAAGACATGAAACTAGACCTTGAGCAGTACAAACCCTACTTGAAATCACAATGCAAAGGAAACCCTAATTAAGTAGAAAGAGAAGGATAAGTTGGATTTGATTATTGATGCATCCAGGTCTCCTTGAAGCAATTATGGAGCAATTTTGAGGAAATTTGGAGGAAAATTTGGGAAATTTGAAAAAATCCTTCTGGGCATATTTTCCAGAAATATTCTGTTTAGCCATATTTTTTCAGAACATATTGTGGCCAAAAAATATGAATGTTGAGAAAATGGAGGAGGTTTTTGTTCCTAGATATCAAAGTACAAAAACGTATCTCACGTTGTACACAGGTATTACAGAATGAGAGATACATGCACATCTTCACAACCCATTTTTCTACCTGTGCAAAGTCCTGTTTAAGTCACCTTTTTGCATAGAATATTGCAGACAATGAGAAGAATATTTGGAAATGAGAGGAGGTTTGTGTTCCTATCATGCCAAGGAATGAAAACCTTCACCATTTTTGTAAAACAGTTCATGGTTAGGGAGATATCGCTCCATCTCTGAGGCATATTGTTGCAAAAAAACCCAAAAATTTGTCACAGTTTGATTGTCAGGAGCACAACACCCTTGGCACTGTGCTTCTTCTAGGGGCCTCAAAAATGCAAAAATAAGACCACCATTGGATTCATAAGGCAGTAAAAATGTAAGTTTTACACTTTTCATACCCAATTTGGACAATCTGGTAAGGATAAAAGGCCACAAACACCTCAAAAATGACATTTCTGCCCTCGTTTTCAGGTAGGCGCCACGCTCCTGACCAGTCTTGGGAGATTCAACTTTTCGAGGGCTAAAATTCATAATTTTTAAAACATAAGTACATTTTTAGAAACTAGACAGGACAAGAGTTCCAATGCGCTATCCTGAGCTCAATTTGGACATTTGAAACCCCTTCAAAATTTGAGATTAATATGGCAATGCGCTCCTGATACTCGCGCTGCGCTCCTGACTAGTGACAGATATTTCTGCTTTTTTCTCAGTTTTTTGAGTTTCAAGATGGAAAATCATGTTTTTACCAATGTAAATGATGGATTTAAATTTAATTATGATGCTTTTGAGTTTCCTAGGGATAAATACGTTAGGTAAGAGTCTTTTCGAGGATTGATGAATCAGTTTCACTAAAGTTAGGGATGAGTCAGTTTGACCTCCCTACACTCTAGGTTTTTAGTTCATAATTTTGTGGATTAGCTCCACAACTCAGGGATTCGACCCCTTAGGTTGGGAGAATTTGTTTCATTACTATATCTTTCACTTCTTGACTCATTTCACAGGTTGGATGTTGTTGCATTGATCATAGACACTAGTGTATTCAAAATTTGGCAGGCATATACTGGATGTGTTGCAGCTATTCTTTTGGGATTCATGTGGTAATGTAATTTGGCATAGTTTCTTCTTCAGTTTCATATGTATGAATGCTTTGTATTTTCCATGTTCATTCCAATTCTATGATATGTTTGATTCTCAAGTTTGATAAGCAGAATACATCTTTTATGCTCGGTTTTGGGAGAATCATCATAATTTGTTCAAGTTTATTTAGTTTAAAAAGAATTCATGCATTGTCATGCTCTTTTTAGCACCTCACCAGTCTGATCTATCTCACCTAATAACACTAAAGTGTTAGAGTGCTTACCTGCCTTGCCCTAGTAGATTTTTGTAATTTTGATCTTATTTTCCCTGACCTAGTTACTTTTTTGACCTAATTCACTCATCCAACATCCAAATCAAACAATCAAAACCCCTGTACTACTATATCTAGCCTAAAAACTAATTTATCCATCCCTCTTAGGTATGATCCCTTGGAGAGAGCCCTCTCTTGCCTAGTAGGGCTAACTAATTGGCGAGATCTTGGTCTGTAGTTACCTTTGCTGGTCTCTTCTCAGCCTCGGTGATTCAGTGGAGTGCTAACAGAGGGATTGAGAGTGTATGGCTTGACGGACTAAACGTCCCATCCCTTCCACCATGAGGACAAACAGGAAATGAGAAAGAGGATCGCCCTAATGGATACCTCTTGAGGGAGTGAAGGTGAGAGAGGGAAAACTGTTGACTAGAATGGAGAAGAATGGAGAGGAGAGCATGCACATCATCCATCTGATCCAAGTGGGGCTGAAGCCGAAGGACAAGAGCACTTGTCAGATGTAAGGCCAGCTGAACTTGTCAAAATATTTTGAGAGATTGATTTTGAGAAGCATACTAGTTTTTTTTTCACTTTCATAGAGTGGATGAATTCATGCGTGAAAATAATACCATCCAGAATTTTCCGTACTTCCACATATCCTGTTTGCTCTGATGATATGAGTAGTGGGAGGAAATTTTTGAGGCTGTTGGCTATCACTTTTGATATGATATTATAAATGACATTGCAAAGGGCTATGGGGCGGTACTTACCTAGTGTGGCAACATGTTCCTCTTTCGGGATCAATGTGAGAAAGGTGGAATTGAGGGTCAGTAGTACCTAGTGCATGCTTCTGGATTCTTCAACAGGGTCCCCAACCTACTGCTTGATCACATCCCAAAATTAGTGGAAGAGGTTGGAGGTGAAGCCATCCGGACCTGAAGCTTTAACATCTTTGAGCTGAAACATAGCTTGTTCAACCTCTTGCAGCGTGGTGGGTTGTAGCAGCATTTGATTGTGATCTTCTGTGATGATCCTTGGGATATTTTGGGTGATTCTATTGATAGCAGGATGACGATCTATGTTGGGTTCTTTGAGAATGTCCTTGAATAATCCAACAACTCCTTTTCAATGTCATTATGTGCTTCTAGCTGGTCCCCATGTTCATTCTTGAGAGTTGAGATGCGATTGTGCATTCAACATTGGATGGTTGAGCGATGGAAATATTTTATATTCGCCCCCCCCCCCCCCCCCCTTTGAGCCATCAAATTATAGATTTATTTTTCTAGAGAATTTCATCCTGTTGCCTATGATCTTCCAATTTTCCCATTAGATTTGTCTCCTGGTTCGTGAGAGTGTCTGTGCGACCTTCCAAAATGATCTTTTGTTGGAGACAAGCCATCCGAGCTTCCAAATCTACTTGATTGTTGAAGATGTTTCCAAAGGATGATTGATTTCATTGCTTGAGCTTGGATTTGAGAGTTTTGAGTTTTTGCTGAAATTGAAACAATTTGGAGCCCATCTGCGGGGTAATTTTGCGCCACCAATTGGTAACCAAATCCTTGAAACCAGGATGTGTTAACCAAAATTGTTTAAAGCAGAAGGGATTTTTTCTTTTTGTGCCTAGGCGAGACCATTGTAGTTGGATGGGCCAGTGATCATACCACAAAGTAGGAAGAATGGTGTAGTCAAGATTTCCACCCAGATGGATAGAGTTGTCCGAGATGAAAAATATTTCAAGTCGTGAGGCTATTTGGTGAGATCCTCCTCGACGATTGTTCCAAGTGTGAATTCCATTTGAAGTTTGGATATTGATGAGCTGGTTGATCTGAATAAACTCCTTGAATGTGTGACTATCTTCTTCAAGCTGGGAGCATCCTCCTTTTTTTTCCTCCAAGTTGGTGACCATGTTGAAATCCCCGCCCAAAACCTAGTGTGGGTGGGTTCGATGAGAGTTCATTCTCTTAATAGAGTTAAGGAGATCGATTTTTCGTGCTATTGGTTGGGGGAAATATACATTAGTGATATGGCCGTGAATGTTGGTACCTGGAAGATGAAATGTGGCCTGAATGAAATTGTGAGAGGCGTGAAGATTTTTCAGAGTGATTTGTAGAGGGTTCCAGGAAATAGCTAGGCCTCCTGAGGTGCCAAGTGCATCTACAACTATAGTGTGGTAGCCATTCCATAATCTTGAAAAAATGGTGATCAAGGTGGTGCTAGAACATTTGGTTTCTTGCATAAATAAAATGGTGGGATTTTCTTGGGCACTTATTTTCTTGATCAGATGGTGCTTAGAGGGGATTTTTAGCCCTATGATATTGCATGAGATTAGTTTCATTGAGAACTATGAGGAATGGTAGTATATAACCTGGTTAGCTTGGGATATATTCCTGATTCAACTATTTGGCACCCAAGTATGATGAGGTGTTTCAAGTCAGTACGCCTACCTCTTTTTCTAGATTATTTCATGATTTTTTTTGTATCTAGCAAGGTAACTCCTTGAATTCCAAGAGTTGGAAGTTGTTGAGATCTAGGAGAACTTCCTCTAGACATTGGATCTGCTGAATGGAATCATGTGAAATTATCTACTTTTGCATGTTGCTTCTAGGCCTAGGATGTCGAGATTGCCAAAATCGATGCTCTCTAGCTCTTCATCCATGGCAGAGGGTTTCTCTAGCTTTGATTTTTTCCCTTTGTTGGCTTGATTTTCAGGTGAGGTTTGACCCTGGTTTGGTTCAGGAGGAGAGGTAGCAGATGGGTGGCTTGGAGATGACTAGGGATTGCTGGCGTTTAGATGGGAATTGGCTGGATTCAAGGGAGGCTCAGGAGGGGAAGAGGTAGGGGAATTCTGGGAGGGTTGAATGGCTAAAACATCGAAGTTGTTGTTGGTGGAAGGTTGAGAGGCCTTGGGGTAAAATGGAGGTTTTCTTGCATGCTATTTGTGGCTAGTGATCTTTGTGAAACCATCTGGATCTTGGGTATCCAAGCCCGAGTTGGGTTTATGGTTGTGATTGAGGGGGAAATCTCTGAATAGATGCCCATGATCGTGACATTTTCGACATTTGAAAGGCACATGTTCATGGTCAATTTTTTGAACCCATTAAAAATCATCGTGGATAAGACTTATCAAGTTAGGGAGGGTGTTGGCTATGTGCATGTAAACGAAGATCCTGACATAGGCATTATATCAGTTGATCTTGGTTTCCTCTGTGATTTTGATGAACTCTCCCAAGTGGTTGCCTATTTCTTTAAGAGATAGATCATCCCAGTAGTCTTGAGGGAGGGAGTACATTCTGACCTAGATCAGTGCCCATTTGAAGTCCTCTTTGTTAGGTTTGAATCTTTCCACCCATTTTATGAGGAAAAGTCCTGCTGAGTTGAAGAAGTAGGGTCTCCCATCCATGATTCGATTCTTGTCCTCAAGGCATGTGATGATGATGTTGAAGAAACCTTTCAGTCCTTGTTGGAGAACGATTTTCCCTTTTGGCTTCGACTTTGAAGTGATCCAGCCTAGAAGGGCTTTCTCGGTGGGCTAGAAGCCAATGAATTTACCCATGAGCACATGTGCCTTCATGTATTGGATTCTACCATTGCTTCGCTGTGCTGGAAGGTATATCTTGGGTCTTTCCATCGCCTTGGGAATGCATGTTGATGAAGATTCTTTCCCCTGAGATATTTTGTCCATTTGCGAGTTTGTCAGGGGTTCAGGCATCCCTGTGGGTTTGAGCTACACGACTAGACCATTCTGAGTAGCGATGTGAGATCTCGATGTCTCATTGTTTGTAGGTGAATGAGAAGGGGGGGGGGGGAGCCACTGTCCCCCCATCGAGAGCCTCCATACTAGATATCCCCTTAGAAGTAGTGATGCGAGAAGCGTTGCAAAAGGATTAGGGTGGATAAGCCATAGTCAGCCTCTAGCCCTATGACAGTTTTAAACCCTAGGTCGCCATGGACACAATCCCAAACTCTTGCCTCTCGCAATTCTTCCATTTGGACTCCATTGATGATTTTAACCCTTATTTTTATTGTTAATGTAGCCCCCTTATTGTTATTGTTGTGCCCATGTAGTCCCCATATTGTTATTATTGTGCCCATGCAGTCCCCATATTGTTATTATTGTGCCCCATTGAAGCCCACTATTGTTATTGTTGTGCCCTTACATTGTTATTGTTATGTCGGATAGGATTATATTGTGACCCCTTGGACCCCAATATATAGAAAGGAGGCTTTTTCATTTGTATCATTTAATAATTTTTCATTTATGTAATGTAAAGGAGGTTTCCCCTGAAAGATGTCGCTTTCTAAGTTGTTGACCTATCTTTTCTTCTATTTTGTGAGCTAGTTTCATAACAACATGTTCTTAGATACCTCAAAGGCACAATAGTATTTGGTTTATGGTATAGGTAGACTAATGGAGTGAATATACAAGGCTTCACATATGCATATTGGGTAGGGGGTCCCTCAGATAGGAAGAGCACATCGGAAGCATTATTTAGTGTTGGGTCAGCAACAAAATTTTGGTACAGTGGGAAAAATAGATCTGTAGCTCTCAACTCAACAAAGGATACTAGTTAAGCAACATGTGAGTCTATTTGGTTGAGGAAGATCTTGGTTGGTGTCTTAAGTCAGGGGAGGGAGCCTACATTGACTCACTGTGACAATCAAAGTTGTATAAAAATCTCTGAAAGTCCAATGTTTCATGATAGGTCCAAGCATATAGACATCATGTACCATCACATGATAGGTTGTGTGTAGAGGATGATTGTTATGTTACAGTACATTCTTACAGAGTATGATGCAGACATCTTGAAAAAATGATTTTTCAAGAGGCAAGTTTGAGTTACACAGAAGTTGGGGTTGTTCAAAACCCTTTTCTTGTTAAGAGGGAGTGTTAAACTGTAGTAAGAAAATGTCTCATTTGACTTTTGCCTTAGTAAAATGGAGAAATTTGAATTTACACTTCAAAAAGATGAATTTAGTTGCAGTTAGAAGGAATGAAATGGAAAAATCACTCATTTAATTAAGTTAATTAGATTTTGTGGGATAGAAGTAGAGTTGTGTGCAAGATGGTGTCTAATATATAACTATCAAGAGGTGTTATATTTAGTAAAACTTAGTTATCTAAACTCTAGTCTGGAATAGAGTCAGTATGAGTCCAGATGAGTAGTTGTAACTATTGTTAACTCACTGATCTCTCAGTTAACTAGTCAATTTACTAAAAATATCCCTAGTCATGCATGCAATTTGAATTGCCTTGTGGAGTGGAGGACAAAGGCATAACTGTTATAATTATTATATACTAGTAAGTGTACAATGTTTTCATTAAGAAGGTGAGCTAATTATCTTTGGATTTGCACAAGGAAATAAGAGCTTCCCTATTTTTTAGGAGCAAGAATTGTGAAAGGAAATAGGAAGAATTTGGAGGCTTATTTTTCCTAAGTATTGGGTAGAGCAGAGTCAGGAGGAGGAGATTAGTATTGTAGTGAAGATTGATCTTCAAGAATTGAAGTAGTCATTGTAATAGATCAATGTTCTCATCTGATATAATACAAACAAAGGGGTTTTTCCCAATTGGGTTTGCCAAAAAAAAATGTGTTCATTATGATTGAATGATTATATGTGTTTCTATTTTTAGTTTTCCTTCTACAAAATTTAGTAGAAGAAATTTTTGTGTATTGCTTTTAGCCTGATTTCATTAGTAACTGCAAATTTTGATTTGTTTATACAGATAGAGCATGCAAATGCCTTGAATACTATGGTAAGTTAGGTATTATATATTGATATTAGAATTTAAGATGAATATAAGTGTATCGATTAGTTGTGTTCTTTACCAAAATTGCGAGATAGTTTGCTTGTTCCATAGGTAGTATTGCACCTACCTTAGATTTTGACAACATATTCTCATCCTTGTTATCAGAGATGGGATGGAAAAATACTGACAATCAAAACGCATATGTCTTGTCTGTAAGAGAATGCTCTTAGAATAGGAGTACAAAAATGCATCCTTAAGTGGGAGATTTAAATCTAGAGGAATATTTAAATCTCTAGGAAAATTTGTAAATATATGTGGGAGATGCAGACAAGAAGGACATTACAAGAAGTACTGTAAATCAAAAATCTCTAAGAAAGGGAAGGGATATGATGATGCTCCTTTTGTAGAAGCAAAAACCTCCTTAGATGAAGGATGGAATTTTTAATTGAATTCTTTAAGTACACATGTAGATCATGAGGTATGGTTGATCGACTTAGGTACATCCTTTCATATGAATCCTCATAGGGAGTGGTTTTGGGAGTTTGAAAGATATGTTGAGGATGATTTCTTCTTAAGAGACGACTTGAAATCTAAAATAATAGCATGGAGAAAATTTAATTTGAAGGTCATGGTTGGAAGGATTATAATACTCCTTAGTGTTCTGCACATCTTAATATTGGCAAAAAAAAAAAAATTTGTAAGCAAGATGACCGATGCAGGTACAAAAACAATGTTTGAAAAGGATACCTATACGATGGTTCAAGCAACAATGATATTGCTGAGAATATTTTGGTTTGAAAATTTATATAAGTTGTTGGGAAGCACTATTACTGATGGGTTCCACAATTCCATTGTTCTTGAGAGTGAATTAGAACAAGGAAAAACTCCTACAACCTCTAGAGAAAAGGCTATGTTGTGGCATCAAATATTGAGACATATAAAGAGAAGGGCCTTCGAGTACTACACGATAATGGTATGGTAGAAAGGATTTCTAATTACTCTCTATATTTTGTTTTCTATAAACATTTTTTATATGGGAATTATAATAGGGTAAGATTCTCATCAAGTGTAATGAGGTCAAATGAAATATTACAATTGATGCATAGTGATGTGTTTGAACTTGTGTCAGTTCCATCACTAGGTAAATCTATGTACTATTTCTCATTTATAGACGAATTCTCGAGGAATACATGTATTTATTTCCTCAAGAAGAAATTTGAAGTGTTTAACAAATTCAAAGAGCTTAACTCTCTTGTGGAAAATCAGATAGAGAATGAAATTAAGGTGTTGAAAAAAGATAATGGTGGATAATTATGTGTGAATGAATTCAAAGAATTTTGTAAGAAGTGTGATATAGCAAGGAAAAATAATAATCCATATACATCTCAACATAATGTAGTTACAAAATGGATGAACATGACACTAATGGAGAAAGAGATAAATTCTTAGTGGTGCCAGGTTATGACAAGAATTCTTGGCAGAGGTAGTGGGAACTTTGTGTTACCTGTTAAACAAATCGCCCTCATCAATGTTGAATTATCAGAATCCACATGAGGTATGGATTGGTATGAAAAATGATCTTAAACATATCAAGATATTTTGTTGTGATGCTTATGTACACATTCCAAAGGAGAATACTAGTAAACTAGATAAGAAACCTAAAATGTGTATCTTTATTGGATATAAAGATAGCCTGAAAGGTTATAAGATTTGCAACCCAAAAAAAAAGAACATAGTTTATAGTCAAAATGTAGTATTTATGGAAGTCAAAGATGTTGTCCAACAAGAATTCCTACCAAAGGAGAAACAACTAGAAAGGATAGTGTTTGAATTGAAGGATGATGAATTAGGCTCTATAGAAGAACACAAATAAAAATAAGAAGAACCACATACTCTTGTATTGAGAAGATCGGTTTGAGAAAGAAGGTAGTTAGAAAGGTATATTGTACTTGATTTCCATTCAAATTTTTCTTTGTTTATAACTGATTATGAACCTAGATTTGTTAGGGATGTAGTGGATTCACATGATGAAAAACTATGAAAAAGGGACATGGTTGAAGAAATAGCATCCATGGAAAAAAAATGAGGCTTAGGATATAGTGGAGTTGTCTACTGGAAGAAATCCCATTGGAAGAAAATGCGTATTTAAGAAGAAGTTGAATGCAAAAGGCCTAGTTGGGGAATGCAAAGCTTGGTTAATAGCAAAATGTTATTCCTTGGTGGAGGGGATTGAATTTGGTTAGATTTTTTCTCCTATTTCTAAGTTAAATTCTATTAGATTTCTTTTATCTATTGTTATTTCTTTTGATTTCAAAGTAGAATATATGGATGTGAAGACAACGTTCCTACGTGAAGATTTGGAAGAAGAAATATACATTAAGAAACTATAATATTTTATCATTAAAGGAAAGAAAGAATTGGTTTGTAGGTTGAAAAATTCCTTGCATGGGTTAAAGCAATCACCAACAATATAGTATCAAAAATTTGAAACCTATATATAGAGAATTGGCTCCACATGGAGCAAAGTACATCATTATGTGTATTTCAAATTAGTTTTTGATCGTATTATTTATTAGGTATTGTATGTGGATTATGTGTTGTTGATTGGAAATGAAAGGGAAATCATCCAAGAAGTAAAAACTTACTCTTCCTCTGAATTTTAAATGAAGGGTCTTGGTGCTATGATTTTCATTTTGGCATGGAAATTAAATGGATTGAGAAAAGATGAAACTCTGGTTAAATCAAACGAAATATGCCAAGACAATTTTGTAATCTTTTAATATGTAGGAATGTAAAACAAATAGAGCTCCCTATTCCTATAGGTGTAAAGTTATTTGTAGGAAAGTGTCCCAAGGCACAGGAAGAGGACTATGACTGTCCCATGTTCCTTATGCCAATGCTATTGTAAATTTGATGTATACAATGTTTCGTACTAGACTGTACATTGCACATGCGGTGGTAGTGTTGAGTAGGTATATGTAAAAACAAGGGAATGAGCATTGGGCAATAGTAAAGAGGGTTTTCAAGTATTTTTGTGGTATTGTTGGTTATGGATTATGATACAAAGGAATACTAGGCTTGGACAAAGTGTTAGATATACATGGATTTTTTGATGTAGATCGGGTTGAAGATCCAGATCATAGAAGATATACAAGTGGGTATGCATTTAACCTATTTTAAGGAGCAATCAATTGGAGGAGAAAGATACACTCTATAGTGGCATTCTCAAATACAAAAGTTGAATACAAGGTGGCCACTCATGCAAGAAAGGAAGAAATATGGTTGGGAGATTGTATTCAGGTATTGGGTTGTTACAACAAGTTGTGAGGATATATTGTGATAACCAAAGTGCCATTTTCCTAAAAAAGAACCTAACATATCATTTTGAGACTGAAAGAATATTGATATGCGATATCACTTTGTGAAAGATATGGTTGAAGAAAAAAAGTGTTCCCGGTGAAGGTGGGAACTTTGAAGAATGTTGCAGATTCATTAAAAAAAAATATGAGCATTGGGAAGTTCTCTTGGTGTAGATAACCAAAGGGCATTATTAACATGGATTTTTATCCTATACTCTTGCGACACCCTCAAATAAAACAACAAGTGGAAGAATGTTGGGTATGATTTATATTATTTTCAAGACTATCTTCATGTGTTGTACATTACACTAGGTGTAACAGGGGTTCATGTGGGGGAAAACTTCCCTTGCGTGGGGGTTTAGGGGTAGCACCCCTAAAATTTTTTGGGCATTCATCATTAGGCCACTAAAGAGGAGGTTGCAACAAAGATTTTGTAGGTTTTACCTTTTCATGTTGCTGGAAAAAATAAAGGAAGGAATAACTATTTCTCCATGAAGATAGTCCATATCGAGTGAACCATGTATATCAATATCTCTCTTGTATTGCTTTCTTTTGTGTTTTATTTTCAAATTCATTTTTTACTTTTCTTGCTCTATGGTCCCATTCCTAACATTTTCTACACTTATTTCAAAAATGACAAACCCTAATGAAATCCATATTGAAATGCATTATCACAAATAGATGAAGTTAAACAAAATGGAATTAAGATTGCATATTAACAACGACGTTTATTAAACCTATATCAAAGGTAAAATAAATGAACATAAGCCATATTTAAATATACTAGCCTTATCACAAATACCAAAGGATTTCCCATGAATCTAGAAAGAAAATTAGTTAGAAAAGAGCACACCTTGCCAAAGAAGGAGAAACTTTAGAGATAGAAACTCAAACCAAGTTTATAATCAAAGTTTCAAGTTCTAGAGGTTTGGCTTTGCTTTAGAGAATTGGGATTGATGATAGTGTTTGGGGCTTGATAATAATCTTGTGTAAGTTGGGCCTACTTAAACTTATTTGAATTGCAAATTTGATATATCTAATGTATATGAGCAAAGCTAGCAATTGACTTTGCTTGACTTTGCTCCATATGCATTGAACTTACAAAATCTACAATCGAGATAAAGATGCTCCGTGAAATTGATAATTATTCTTGTGACTTGAAAACAAATCTTATACAAATAATTGTGCTTAAGGCTTGAAAGCAAAATTCCATCTAGTTGAGATCGTCCTCCATGAAAAGATAACTCTCATCAAAATCTAAAAACTAACTTAGAGTGTTCCCTAATTTTTTTTTTCTTTAATGAATTATTGATTAATAATATAAAATAAAATTTAATCTTTAAAAAGTTACATGAAAAGGTAACTCTCATCAAAATCTAAAAACTAAAGTAATTAGAGTGTTCCCTAAATTTATTTATTTGTTTATTTATTTATTAATTATTGATTAATAATATAAATTAAAATTTAATCTTTAAAAAGTTAAAATTTGTAAATTTGTTTCTCATATTTAAATATATTTAATTTAATTTTTTTTATTATGCAACTTAAAAATTAAAATCAAATAAAATATTCATAACCAATTAAAACACTAAAAAAAGTTTAAAAAACACCTTACCCTTAGAACTTTCAAAATAAATATTTAAGAGACATTATGTAGAATATCCAACCCAAAAAAGAAAACTAAAATAAAATGTTCATATCATGGAAAAAACACTTCCCTCGCGAAACGGAAATACGGAAATAAAACAAGTCTTTAATATAGAGATACGGAAATTTAAAATAAAAACAAAAAAACAAAAAAATATTGAGATTAATGAAATTGAAAAATAAATTATATAATTAAAATTAATATATATATATATATATATATATATATATATATATTAAAATTAAAATTATATATAGTTTTAGAATTAAAAAATAAATTATATAATTAAAATTAAAAATTATAAAATTAAAATTAAAATAATATTAAAATTAAAATTATATATTTTTTAAAATTAAAAAATAAATTATATAATTAAAATAAAAAATTATTAAATTAATAACGTTTTAAAATTATAAATAATCAAGGGCAAATGGACATGTGCTATGTATATATCTTACTTTGAATCACACCCTATTTACAAGGCCTAAAATCAAATACATGTGGAGGTTGGAATTAGAAAATGGAGAATCTTACTTTGAAACATATTATAGCTTTTTGTTAATGAAATTAGATGTGTAAATTGAAATTAAAAGTTAAAGATACATTATTGTGAATAAAAAGGGAAATTTTGATATGATTTGATAGAGCATTGAAAAGAGGTCATTACTTAAAAAATTTAACTTAAATTATTTTAGTCATAGGACATTCAAAATAATTATTAAAATAAGGATTCACAAAAATTCATTATCTCGAACAGTATTGAAAATTGACTCTTTTTTGAAAGCATTTTGATGATGTGTAGTTTTTGCAAGTCAATAGAAAGTATGACCTCTAAGCAAATGAATATAAAATGACATACACATAAAGGTTTATTTTGGAAAGTATTAATAAGAAAAATTGATATCTAAGAGATATCTATTAAATTTGCTCAAATTAATCAAATCCAAGACACATGATGCCAATTGACACATTAATGAAATATCTCAAACCATTAAATAGACTTCATAAATTATGAAATTGATTCATTTACTTGAATTATATTACAATGGAAATGCATAAATGTCATATAGATGACAATGCAAATATATGCAAAGACATACATGCCATAGAGATATCCATTCAAAAACATGTAAATAATCACATAAAATACCATGGTTGACCCCATACCATGGGCCAGTAAGCCACCAGCTATAAACCCAACAATAATAGAATCAAAGTTATCTTAAACTCTATGACTGAGTCAAGATTAACCTAACACCCCCTTTTAAACTTGACTTGGGATAAACACCTATCCCCCTCAAAGTTTATAAACTAGGTATCATGAACACAACATGCCCCCTTCCATCTAGGTCTAAGTCTAGGCTTTATATTGGTGAACCTCAAACTATGCATGCCTAAATAGGCCTTATGACAATTTTCCCATTTACATGTGACAAAATCCAACTCTATTGAAAATAATTACAATTATTTGCATATGCTTCCCTCCTTTCCACTCCAAATACAATTACATAGACCAAGTGCTTCTTGATCAAGGACTTATCTTGCTACACATGCCCACGGGGGCTTCACTCAATCAACCTCTATCCTATCACGTGCATTCGTGGCATATTAAACAATATCCTTAATTTGACTACATATTGGAAAATACCCCTAAAAATCACATTATTTAACCCCCTACCAATATGAACCCAATACACCTTCCCAATTTAAAAAACCCCTACTTCCACTAGATATTGTAGGTGTCCATTTTTTCATTAACATTTTTTATACCCCTTTATATTTTTTCATTAACTTTGAGCTCCATTTTTTATACCTGTCAGTATAAAAACCCTTTACCCCCTATATATCCCCCAATATATTATGCCTTTTTTTCCTCAATAAAATCCCCCCAATGTGAACCCACGTGGTATAATATTGCTCCCCGAGTGCAGTCCCTGTGCACATGCCCACAAGCGCTTCTTTAGGGGAGCAATACCATACCACGTGGGTTCATATTGGGGGATATATATTGACGAAAATTTGACTTAATATATTGGGGGATATATAGGGTTTAAAGGGTTTTTAGATTAGGAGGTATAAAAAAGGGAGCTCAAAGTTAATGAAAACGTATAAATGGGTATAAAAAATGTTAATGAAAAATTGGATACTTAAAATATCTAGTGAAAGCAGGGGTTTTTAAATTAGGGAAGTGTAATGGGTTGATATTGGTAGGGGGTTAAATAATGTGATTTTTAGAGGTATTTTTCCAATATGTAGTCTAATTAGGGGTGTTGTTTAGTATGCCATGCACGCAGGTGATATGTCAGAGGTTCATTGAGTGAAGCCCTTGTGCACATGCCTAAGCAAATGGTGCAAGAAGCATCTACCAATTTCTTTATTAGAATCCTCCCTACTCCAAATACATCCTCCTTCATCCAAATATAGTGAGCCAAAGTACTCATTCACCCAATACTTCTTTCTCAATATGTTTTCACATGTGCTCCATGTCAAGCCATAGTATGCTTAAGAAAATGATGCAAAAATCATCTACTCACTTGTTTACCAACATCCCTCCTTGCTTGAAATATAGTGATCCAAATACCCATTCACAAGGTCCTTCTTTCTCAATGCATTTTTTTGTATGCTCCACACCAATCTACTTTATGCCCAAACAAATGATGCAAGAACCATAAACCAATTGTGTTCCCAACATCCCTCACTACAAATAAAGTGAGCCAAAACACCCATTCACTAAATACTTCTTTCTCAATCTTAATTTTTAAAATTATTTTGATACCAAATGTATGTTCTAATCTAGTAATACGTAAAATAGAAAAAACAATTAATGGCATATACATAGTATAAAGAGATTTATCACGGACACCTATTAGACATAAATCAACCTTTGCCAAACTAGCCAAGCCAAGTGGCATGAGGAAACTCCCAATCAAATGAAGAAAGGACTAAAAATGCTGGAAACAACGACAATTATAAGGATAAAGTTTCCAAATACTTCACTTTCACCAAATTTCACAATTTCTACTTTATTAAAAAATTGTGTGAAGCAACTACATCATCACTTTTTTTTAATTAAAATTTGATTATTCAGTTTTTAATAAAATTACAATACTTTTTAATTACTTCAATTATATTTATAAATATAAAATTAAATTCAATCCAAATAAATAACTTAATATTTTTTTTAACCAAATTTTAAATTAAAAAATAAAAAATAAAAAATCCCAAAAATTAGCCTAGGCTGCTTTTCAAAAGCTTTTGGATTTGAAAATTAAATAAAATAAGACGAAAAAGAGCCGAAAAGTAGCCTACGATGCTTTTCAAAAGCTTTTGAATTTGACCCACCCAAAAAAATCCAAAAAGTAGCCTATGGTGCTTTTCAAAAGCTTTTGCTGGTTTTCTCTGTGGTAAAGTGTGAAAATATTAATGAGACAAGCATAGCCTAGACTACTGCCTTCCAAAAGCTTTTGCTGGTTTTCTCTGTTGTTAGGTGTGGCAATTGTGAAAATATTAATGAGACAAGGCCGTATGGGAAGAGGGGACTGCCAGTAAACTATTAATGACAAAGGGCCGTATAGTAAGAGTGATGTATTTCTGGAAGGGGTAATGGAATGATATTGCTTCAAGCATACACATGTTTCTAAATGAGTTATTTCAGAGTGGAATATCAGTCACTTAGTTATAGGAAGAGTGATGTATTTCTAGAAGGGGTAATGGAATGATATTGCTTTAAGCATAAACATGTTTCTAAATGAGTTATTTCAGAGTGGAATATTATTGTCACTTAGCTAGAGGAGTGTTAATGGTTATGTTAGTTAGAGGAGAGTTGAAGGTAATGTTTGTATTTAGTTTAAAATTGCAGGTTAATAGGGAAATTTTTTTAAAGATGGAAATATATTTTGAAGTTTAAAAATATTAGCGAATCTTAGTAGTCCCATCTCATTAGTCTCTAATATGCAAACTATAAAACGTTTATGAGTTTATTTGTAACATTATATATATATATATATATATATATATATATATATATATATATATATATATATATATATATATATATATATATATTCTCTATATAATGTTGGTCATTTTTAAAGTAAAATAATTCTATATTGTAAAATTTGGACTAGTCAATTTTATAAAATATTTGGACTAGTCAATTTTATAAAATATTTAATAAATATTGACAAAATTACCCAATTACAAATATTAATCCCTACAATTTTCCCATGAGACCAATTTACTTAGTGCTGTAGACCTTGTATCTGGTATCATATTGCATGCTTACGGCCAAATTTTAATTAAAAATATACCAAATTTTAATTAAAAATTATACCTATGATAAAATGAAAACCTACACTCATTTTCTAAGCCCAAGCCAGGATTTAAGAAACCAAAGAACTCAGTGCACTGGGACAACAATCTGTCAAAATTGTAAGACTAATGAAAAAAGTTTTCCTTTGAAAGATACAGGTTATAGCAACGAGATATCTGTCTTTGAAGATTCTTGTAGGGGCGCTGTTTCCCAGGAAAATCCTCTACAGACTCTTTAGATTCTAGCAGGGATCTTAGTGGCCAAGAAAAAGCTTCACACTCTGAAGATTCCAACAATCATATGAGCAGCCAACTAAAACCTCCAGACTCTGAAGACTCTTGTAGCCATGTAAAAATCTCAGATTTCACTATAACAATGAAATGAGCAGCCAACTAAAACCTCCAGACTTTGAAGACTCTTGCAACCAAGCAGAAATCTCAGTTTTCACTATAGCAATGATATGAGCAGCAAACTAAAACCTCCAAACTGTTAAGGCTCTCTGCGCCCAAGCAAAAATCTCAGATTTCAGTACTTGTGTGCAAGAGTGTGCAATGTTTGGCGACTTGCAAGCTGCTACTGACGAGCTTAGGTATCAATGGTGGAACAGGTTTGGAGATGATCAGGTTGGTTTGGTGTCCTCTGATTTTCTCAGAGGTCTTTTTTGTAATGCTGGTTTGGTGTCCTCTGATTTTCTCAGAGGTCTTTTTTGTAATGCTGGCAAATATTAAATTACCACAGATGTTAAGCATCAAGCATCACACTGTAATTGAATGATTCATTTACTGTCCTTTTCATCCTGTCCATTGAATATCAGAATCGAAATGCAAATGCACTGAATCAATCATTGACTCAGTGCATAATACTTAATATTTACAACTGTAATATGAGTTCATTGACTCGGTGCATAATATTTAATATTTACAACTGTAATATGAGTTCATTGACAAATAATACTTAATATTTACAACTGTAATATGAGTTCATTGACAATGTGTTAATGTCGATTTTTAACCGGCACTGGTGTTCCCAGTTCAAAAAGTCTGATCATTCCTAGCGTTCCTCCAAAGGCTATAAAAAAAAACATTTAGGTCGCTAGTGCAGTATCTTATAGGTCGAGATTATGATCATGACCAGCATAAGAAAAAAAGCTGAGGCATTAGTCATGCAGAGGATTCAATGGATAAAACAAATAATATTAACTCACCCGATATGGCAGAAACCACTAATATGAGCATGCTTGATTTGCCTGGGGTTTATCCAGTAAGGTATACAGTTACAGAGACACAGCCGGTGGGTAGAGTTGACCAAGATCTCTTGCATTCAGACTTTACTTCATTATCACTAAATTTACCACCGGACTAGCTGACCATCTCTAAAGAATGTAAGAAATGTACAGTTGGGACATTTAATTTACTATGTATTAGTGTTGCTCGAAATTTACTTCAATATCACTAAATTTTCCACCGGACTAGCTGACCATGTCTGAAGAATGTAAGAAATGTACAGTTGGGAAATTTAGTTTACTATGTGGTAGTGTTGGTCGAAAGTTTTTCATTAAAAAATAAATAGTGGTTTTTTTTTTCATAAATTTGGTTGCATAAAAAAACACTTACAATTCAACTTTCAAATATGGAATGAAAAGCGAAATCTTTAGTTTATGTTTGATTCAGAAAATCCCGCAGAGCATTGGATTAGGACGCTTTTACGCTTGGTACCAAGTTCCATCTGTAATGATATATTTTAGAGAAAAAATGAGTGGTTTTTTTTCATAAATTTGGTTCCATAAAAAACAATTACAATTGAACTTTCAAATATGGAATGAAAAACGAAATCTTTAGTTTATATTTATTCAGAAAATCACGCAGAGCACGCTTTTACGCTTGGTACCCATCTGCAATGATATATTTAAGAGAAAAAATGAGTGGTTTTCTAGTAGTATGTATTGTAAAGTTTTTTTATTTTCTCTTTTTTTATTTTAAAAGAATGATGATTATAGGGGTAGAGTATGTATATTTTTGTAGATTTTGCAGTAAAATAGTTTAGTTGAGTAAAAGTAAGTCATTTGTTTTATAAAAAAAAATCATGTACAACAATTTAATGTTTATATCAGGAAAATTTCTAAATTTTAATATAAGTATTTGATTTGCCTAGTTTATAGTTTTCAGACTATTTTGTAAGAAAAAAATAAATTTTTTAAATATATTTAATTTACTACCAATATTATTAACTTTATTATTTAAAAAATAAATTAACAAAATAAAAACTCAAATGTTTTTGAAAAAATGAAATTTTCCACTTATAAACTGTAACAAATTATTTTAAATGACAAAATTTCCCTAAAATAATAATAATAAAAAAACTCAAATCATTTCGTAAATCATTTCAAATGACGAAATTTTCTTAGAATGCTGATAAGGAATGAATGATGATTATTCTTTCACTGATGATTGATAACTAAATAACTTCTGAATTTTACCATCTTTTCAAATGACTAAATTTTATAAGAATGCTGATAAGGAATAAATGATGATTACTCTTTCACTAATGATTGATAGCTAAATAACTTCTGAATTTTACCATCTTTTAAAAGTATATATAAATGCACTTTACCAAATTTTAAAACCAACGAAGGCTACTCATAATATATTCTATATAATTTTCATGTCTCTTTGAAATAGACAACAAACCCATGACATAATAGTTCTTCATATGTTGGCCGCTGATCCACGTGGCGAAGAGTATGTAGCGGAATGAAGAGGGAGCGACTGCGTGTCGAACAACTCCGCGTTATGAACACCCCACTTCTTCACATATGTATTCCTGCCATGTCATCACTTTGCTAGGGTCCCAGCTTCAAAGTTGCAAGATATCCACCTACGTGCCAGTTTGCCTATTACACTTGAGAGGCTATGTGGCATGAGACGCTCGGTGGCTCGATTGCTCATGTATTTATTGATTGCTTCTAGACCATCTCTAACTATCTCTAGCGGAGGTCGAATTAGCGGGTTCCCCTCCAGATTTAGCCGTTTCAACTTCACTAGCCCTCCAAAGAAATCGGGCAGGGATTTAATTTGGTTAAAACTCGCGTCTAATTCAACGAGCGAGCACAGCCCACATATCGAATCCGGCAAGACGTTCAAGGAGCCAAAATTGCAACTAATATTGAGAGTTTGAAGGCTTACCAGGTTGTCAATATCTTCAGGCAGATATCTGAGCTTGTTCATATGAACGTCCAATACACGCAGAGACATCAAGCATGAGATGGAGGAAGGAAGATAAGAAAGTTTGTTGGAATGAACAGAGAGCTTCTGCAGATTAAAGAGTTTGATGCCTATCGTTTCAGGTAACCGCTGTAGCTTGTTGAAATCGGCAATCAGCTCTTCCAGCGAACTGATAGAGTTAATTTGTAATATGTTAGGCGGAAAATCATACAATCTATCAGATTACAGAGAATTAAATATTCTTGGAAAAACCTAGGGTTTGAATACGATTTTTCAACGGAAATCTCGAAAATTTCGGGAAACATGTTCCCAAAAATATGGAATATTTTGAATTAAATATTCTTGGAGAAAACTTTGAATACAACTTTTACCGGCAATTTTGAACGCTTTCTGGCAATTCGGCAAAGAAATTTCCAGAAATGTTGAGGATTTTAAGCTTCTGCAGTTTTCCCATGGATTGCGGCAGCGATGTGAGCTGGTTCGAATGGACGTCCAGAGTTCTCAAATTCACCAGACTCGTCACGGATTCGGTCAAAGACTGCAAACAGAAATTAATATTACAAGAAAAATCAAATGAATACTATCAAGAAAGTCTATATAGGGATCAATATTGCTGTATTTACCTTCATATTGTTATTTGAAAGGTCGAGTTTACCGATAGTGGACAATTTCTTTGCAGAGTCTGGCAAGTTAAAAAGTATAAGCCTGTTAAGTTCGTGGAGAAGCTGTTGAATGTCTAGCTTCGTATTTCCCTTGATATAAGCTTCGGTTTTGGAGATAGCTGATTTTTCAGACTTGATAATATTGTCGTACATTTGATAGAACTCCTCAAGCTGTATTACAGATCTGTGCGGAGCCTTTTCTTCTTCTGCAATTCTTTTCGCCTCGGTTTCCATTGCAGCCTGCTTTAATTAATCGATTTAATTTCTTTATACTGCTAATAATTTAAAATAGGATTCAAAAAAGGAAGAATTGAGTCTGAGGTGAGTCGACCTTGGCAGCCTCACAGAGCGAGATATCCATATCCGGGGGATTGGGGAGAGCTGCGATGGCTTTGATCTTCCATGCCAATTCGGACTCAATGCGGGATACGGCCTTGCGCGACTCTTTTACAAGATCGTGACTGGGCCGAGTTCCCAGGGTTCCCTCCTCTGCCGAAACCCCTGCCAACGCCATTGTTGCGGAGTTTCGAACCTGGGCTGCGTTTTCAAAGATTTCAAAAAGGATACGGCCTGTGTGACGGAATTGCTGCAATTAATTACAAGTTAATTGAGGTTGAAGAGTCTTTTTCCAACTATCTGTGCAACCAAAACCACAGACTTAAACATCCAGCGCGACGGCGACAACCGAAGAATCCCGATGAAGGTTTGGCAGAAAATGTGGTGTGATCGAATAGACACGTATGGTACATATTTGTGATGCTAAATGTGGACTTTTAGCATCCAATCAATGGCAGAATCTTTATCGTAATATGGAACAGACGATTAATATGGTACAATAAACAATTGTTCAATCAGGTAGGTTGGTAATAGAAATACAGCGTGAGATAAACAGCGCTCAAACCTACCCTGGAAAGATATATATTACCTACCATTGTTGAGCAGTACATTGAGTTTACGTAGAACATTCCATCAACTCTATCCTTTTTTTTTCTGGTGTGGATTCTTTTTTCAATCACACAAATATCAAAAAGTAATTTTGTCCTGTCAACAGAGTTAATGTCAAAAGTTTTCCTTTAAGGTCAGCAATTTTGGCGTATTAATCCCAAAAAAACAAAAAAACGAAATGGGATACACGTGTATTATATCAAATTATTTTCCTTCATAATAAAATCCAATTTAAACTCGTTGGATCACTATAATTATATATAATGTAATTGTTTTTTAAAATAAGGAAAAACAATAATAGTTGAATTAATGAGCATTATTTTTATTAATTAAATTTCTTTCAAAATTGTGATATAATTATAGTAGTGCTTAATGTGTGTAAAATTTCTTTCTAGATTAGTAGTTAAAAAATGTTTTTTTTTTAATGATCTGAATTTCACGAAAAAAATATGTTAAAATTTAGTTATGGATCAGAGAAACTTATACCTTCAAAAAAATATTTTTACTTCTTTTATATGTATAATTAATTAATTAATTCTTTTAATTATAATTGAATTATATATATTATAAAATAATTTATTTATAGATATTGAAATATTTATACATTAAAATAATATATGAACAAATAAAATATTTACTTATTGAAAGATTTTTGTAATGAACTATATTAGATATCATTTTTTGAGATTCAATTGTGTTTATGTAGTAATATAGCCTTAATGAGAGGTCACTCATCTCAGAACTTATCTCAGATCAGACGCTTTAGTATGGCTCAAGTGCACTTAAGTGTGAAGTTTTCCTTACAATCAAACCCACTTAACTTATATCCCATTTGCAAAACATTAACAAGTAAATTATGTCATAAATGAGTTATTCTCTTTTGAATTTTGAATTTAATCTAAATACATTCCATAATATTTTATTTAATCAAAATACATCCAATAAATTTAGTCACATTCAATACTTTATATATCTAAAAATTGTAACTTTTTATTAATATATTAAAAATTACATATATAAAATATAAAATAAACATATTTGTTACGTTATTTAAATAAACGAAAATATGATAAATTTGGTAAAGGGTCACTTAAAAAAAACTAATCTAAATTTAGATATATTTACTATTATGAGATTTTATTAAATAATCTATAAAATATTAAATAAATATTTTAATTTTATATATTTTAATATTATGTTGCTGTATATTATTAATTATTATATGAAAATTAAAATTATATATATTATAAAAAGATATAATATATAGTTGGTAAGACGTTTTATATATATATATATAATTTTATAAAGTTTATTATTGGTATATTATAAATGTTTAATTTTATGAAATTTATTATATGTGTATTATAAATGTTTAATTTTATGTGTAAAATTAAAATTAATTGTGTTGTATATGTGTCTGGGGAAGGTTAGTAAGAGATTTAATTTTTATAAATAATGGGTTAAATTTTTTAATAGAAATATTCTATAAACTCAATAATAATATATGTCTTTCAATTTTCTTTTTAATATAGGTGTAATTTCATATTTTTTTTATTATTTTATATAAATTTTTTATGTATTATATAAATTTTTGGTTTTTAAAATTTTTAATATATATTTTATTTGTATTTATTTTTGGTAATATGTGATAATGATATTTATTGTTATAATATTTTATTAGGAATTTTGATTTATTAATTTTTTTTTTAGGAAAATGACAAATTGATTTTTTTTAAATATTTGATTTTTGTTAATTAATAATTTGGAGAAAAGTTTTCCTAAATTTTCATAATGAAGGTTATGTTTAAAAAAATAATAAATAAATTGGCATTTTAAAAAGGTCATGGCTAGGTCATACTAATAAGTAAATTTACAATTTTAAAAAGTCATAGTTAGGTTTATGGATATTATAATATAAGGAAAAAATTTAAAAACTACATCTTAAATAAACAATTTCTAGTTTAGAGTCCAAAAATACCTCTAAACTTTTTATCTAATTTTTAAAAACTCAAACATGACAAATATATTACAAAACATAGGTACTTAGAATCAATATTCGGATAAAGATGTAAGAACCTCAAAATACTATCAACACAATAAATCACCATATCAATTTTCTTCTCTAATGTTGAGTACCACATAAAAGGAACTAGATCCCTTGAGTTTGCATGTAAAATCTCATGAAATTTACCATTTCCTATCTATAGTGATATAAGTCTTATTTTTTTTTAAGTCTTAATCATATTTTTGTCATGCTAGTATGCCTTAATTAACAAATTTTGTTCCATACTTGCTCCATTATTAAAACATGGCATTTGTCACTTTTTAGTCAAGCTTTTGTCACTTTTTCTATTTTTCCATGTCGCACATTTTTATTTCTATATCACATTATATAGATATTTAGAAAAATATCACAAAGAAGAAATTTAAGAGAAAAAAGAAAACAACTCAGAACTCTAAAAAAAATTCTCACATCACCTCTAAAGTTCCCTTGCTAATTTTGATATTACCACTAAAGTTCCCTTGCTAATTTAGTCATCAAAAAGATAAATTGAGAATGTAAAACAAACATACCACAAACATGATAATAATCCCTGCAACATCCAAGACTACTTCACCACCTTTCACATTTATCTAGACATTGAAAAAAGAATGGGAGAGTAGGGGCACAATTCTTGTTATGTCGCCTATGTATAATATTCTACTTAGAACCCGCTACCATTATACATTTGATATGAGATGGTGCTTCTATTTTTTTTTAAGAAATCCTTTTCCCAATTACACACCTAATAGGCCACCAACCTCTACCAATTCTAAAGATTTAGAGGTAGGAAAGAATAAGAAAGAATCAATGAAGCATTATAGCTTGCTTACTTTTACACTTTTGCAATATGTGCAATTTTTGGAGCATCATCAAAGCTTTTTCTTTTATATAATATCACTTGAATCTTAATTGAAATTATTTTCTAGTTTTTAAAAAATCAATAAAATTCTCACATTTAACAATTTTATGAATATTATAAATATTTTAAAATTATATAAGAATATTATTAGATATTTAAATTATTGGAAATATTTTATTATATAATTAGTGATAACAAATATATTAAAGTGAACAAAAATCTATACTATAAAGAGTTAATCCATTTAGATTCCATATATGTTATAACTAATTTTGTTATTTATTCATGCAAGAGATAAAATCTGAAAAAAAAAAAAACAACAAAATACAAACACACAACCAATTAGAATGAATACCAATATGTGCTCCACGAGATCCTTTTTGGAAAAAACCTAACTGGAAGGTGAGGTTTCTTTGCTCTCTTTTGTCTGGAATGGAAATAATGCAAATGTAAAGAAGAAATTTTCTATGGAGTTACTTGAGACTTATGGCGCGTGGGATGCTATAGAATACAAACCCCCTCTATTCCACTCTCTCTCTATCCATTCTCAATTACTCTACTATGAAACAAAATGCACTTGACTAGTGACTCAGTTATAGCATAACCGAGTAACCAACTAGGGGCTAAGTTTAAGTCCTTCAATTCTCCAGTAGAGTTATAACTTTGATCCTTTTGGATTCTTCTTCATAGTCTCCACATGACTAGTCCATTTTCCATGAGTAACTCATGTAGCATTCTCTTAATGATGATAAAAAAATAAGGATGTCAACTTTAAGGTGACACAACTTTTGCATACGAACTTTGTTTGACATATTTCTTGCATAATTGGAAACACATAACTTTTGCATACTGACTTTGTTTGACATTTTTCTTGCATTGTTGGAAAGGAATAACTTTTGCATAATGACTTTGTTTGACATTTTTATTACATTGTTGGAAAGGTTTCTAAATGTAAACCAACTTGAAGGAGATTGACACACAAAAGAGATTTTGGACCTCACTTCATTTAATGCCTCAAACTATCTCTAAAAAGTTTCAAACCTTGATTCTCCGAACTAGACATACGTAAAAATGACCCTAAAAACTGATTCCTCCAACTTTTACTTAAATTTAAAAAAAAAAAATTAATAAAATAATAAAATCCAAATTACACCACCTTTATTAATACTACACCTATTTTAAAATTATATAATAACAATATTATCAAATATTTTATAATTTTTCTTTCTCAAATATATTTACGATGGTTAAAAGATATCCGAGATATCCAATTTTACATCATTTCTTCTCAACACCGGCCAAAATTCTCAATTAATCTATAAAACACCTTTTCATTAATAAATATATAACTCTGTAATAATATTTTAATATTAAATTTTAACTTAATGAATGCAAATGACCAATTTCATGTTATGAAACTTTGTGTGACACAATCACGATTTTCCATATTAATTGGGAAGACACATTTTATTTATAAATACCCAATTTTGCGTCATATCTTCTCAAGAATGGCCAAAATTCTCAATTAATCCATAAAACACCTTTTCGTTATAAATATATAATTGTGCAAGAATATTTTAATATTAAATTTTAATTATCATATTTTAATGAATGCAAATGACCAATTCCCAACGAAATCACGGCGTTCCCTATCAGGGTGAAAAAAAACTTCTTATTTACAAATATATAATTTTGTAATAATAATGTAATGCTAAATTTCAAATATGGTATTCATATTGTATTTTAATGAATGCAATTTAATTATTTGAATATTTGTATTTTTGGTTGGAATTCAATCTTAGTTTTTAAAATGTATAATGGATTCAATATTTTGAAAAATTCTCAAAATATTAAGATTATGTATATTATATGGTTTTGTAATATATTGGTACAATTAATAGTTCTTGATTTATTTGTTATGTCTTATTAATTAACTAGTCAGGTTGGAAACAAGATATTAAGATTATGCATGTTACATGGTTTTGTAACACATTGGTACAATTAATAGTTCTTTGATTTATGGTTAAAAATGCAAAGATGGGTAACTCTTTTGTGAGAATCGCAGGCGGAAAACTTTTTCCCTCAAAAGTTCGGCTGAACATTCGTCAAAGTTGGACCGAAATATTCAAGAGTTCGGCCGAACTTCGGCCGAACTCGTTCTGTCGTTTACATTGACGGCGTACTGACGGTAATGGAAAACATATTTTTGGCCGGAGATTGGAAAACCGACAACAAAAGTTTGACCGAACTATTATTTTATAAATATATCGCCCGCAAACTGTTGCAGGATTCTTGTTCACATCTGTCTCGCGTGACGAGGTCTTGTTCGATGATTTTAGTTGATTTGGTGTCTTGTGCGACGAGGTCCTATACGTTGATTTTAGTTGATTTGGTGTTGTGCCACAACAAGGAGGGGAGTGTTGTTGATTGCGCCTCGACGCCGAGGTAAATTTTGTTAATTTGCTTTTATTTTTTGTTGTTGTTTTTTTTTTTTTTAATTTGATTTTTTTTGTTCACAGGAATTTGGTTGTCTTCCACGACGTCTTCAGCGTCTTCAGGGATCACCTGGGTTCGTCTGCGAATTTCTGCGATTTTCTAGGTATGTATCATGAATTCACTGTATTATGTAATTTATATAATTTCTTGTATTATGTAATTTATAGAATTTATAGAATTTATAATTCTATTATCTTATTTATAGAATTTTATGTACTTATTGTTCTGTAATTTATAGAATTTTATGTAATTACTATTATGTAATTTATAGAATTTCCTATAATTCCTATTCTGTAATTTATAGAATTTCCTATAATTACTATTCTGTAATTTATAGAGTTTCCTGTATTCTGTAATTGCACTAGTTACTATTTTGTAATTTATAGAATTTCCTGTAATCTATAAATTCAATTTACAGCTACTGTCTAACACAATCTACTTACAATCCATTGGGCACCCTACTAGCCCTCACCTTCAATCAATTACACGAAGTCACAATCATGGGATTCCTCCTACTACCAACAAGAAATGGCACCCGGAATCCACTCAAGACCAGAATTCATAGTCACCCGGATTCCTCCTACTACCAACAAGGAATGACACTAGGCTTTATGACTTCTATTCATAGTTGCTCTCTCTGGTTAGAGAACCGGGCACGAAGCCACCGCCCTGGGGCCTCCCATTCCTTAATGCCTTTAACAGTCATGGAAAAGCTAGGATTATACATCACTAGATTGATGGGAAGTGGCATGTATGTCTCAATTTTCATTTCATTAATCACTAAGTGGGTAAGTTTCTGTATTAGCAAGTAAGTGAGGGGTGAGTGAGTAAGTCTGAGTTGGACGAGAGGAAGTGGGTGCATGGATAGATCGGGGCTATGACTTACTTACATTGCCTAGATGCAGCCACTCCTTTTTTAGACTATACCCACTCATAACCAGTAGGAACCCTACCCTACCTCCTCCATAGCCAGCCAAAAAAATCCAACTAGTAAACTTTTGTTAGTCGCACTGATCTTTTACTGGGGATCCAGGCAGTTTCTACAAAAATCCCTTTTAATGAAGCAGATATATCCATAATAATCCACTGATATTTGTTCACAAACAACTCTTCCATTTTGGACTTTTATAACTCAAAACTATTCTCATTGAATTTATGCTTCTATATTTTTAAACTACTTGAAACTAATTTATTACACCATAGGAATCATTTCGATATATCTCCCATTTTAATGGGGTGCATCACATTTCAAGAAAAACACATTAGCCATAAAAGTTTCCCATTGAAACCAAAAGTGATTTGATACAAAACATAGGTTTTAACCTTATATAGTTAATTGTTTCAAATATATTTTTAATAAAATGAAAAATATTCAATGTAAAACACATGCACATTAACATATAATTGTGATATTTTCCCTTCTTTCTAACTTAGTGGACATCCTTATAGAAAAATCCCTTTTAGTGAAGAAGATATATCCATAGTGATCCACTGATATTTGTTCACAAACGACTATGCCATTTTGGACTTTTATATCTCAAAACTATGCTCATTGAATTTATGCATCTATATTTTTAAACTACTTGAAACTATTTTATTACACCATCGGAATCATTTCGACATATCTACCATTTTAATGGGGTGTATCACATTTCGAGAAAAACACATTAGCCATAAAATTTTCCCATTGAAACCAAAAGTGATTTGATACAAAACGTAGGTTTTAACCTTATATAGTTTAATTGTTTCAAATAGATTTTTAATAAAATGAAAAATATTCAATGTAAAACACATAGTATTTAGAAACAAAAAGTAATTTGATACAAAACATAGGTTTTAAATTTATATAATTAATTGTTTTGAAAATAGATTCTTAATAAAACGAAAAATATTCAATGTAAAACACATGCACATTAACATATAATTGTGATATTTTCCCTTCTTTCCAGCTTAGTCCATCCTTCTAGAAATATCCCTTTTAATTAAGCAAATATATCCATAGTGATCCACTGATATTTGTTCACCAACAACTATTCCATTTTGGACTTATATATCTCAAAACTATGCTCATTGAATTTATGCATCTATATCTTTAAACTACTTTAAACTATTTTATTTCACCATAGGAGTCATTTCGATATGTCTCCCATTTTAATGGGGTGTATCACATTTCGAGAAAAAACACATTAGCCATAAAAGTTTCCCATTGAAACCAAAAGTGATTTGATACAAAACGTAGGTTTTAACCTTATATAGGTAATTGTTTCAAATATATTCTTAATTTAAAATGAAAAATATTTAATGTAAAACACATGCATTAACATATAATTGTGATACTTTCCCTTCTTCCAAACTTAGTGGACATCCTTTTAGAAAAATCCCTTTTAATGAAGTAGATATATCCATAGTGATCCACTAATATTTGTTCACAAACATCTATTCCATTTTGGACTTTTTGATCTCAAAACTATGCTCATTGAATTTATGCATCTATATTTATAAACTACTTGAAACTATTTTATTACACCATATTAATCATTTCGATATATCTCCCATTTTAATGGGGTGTATCAAATTTCGAGAAAAACACATTAGCCATAAAAGTTTCCCATTGAAATCAAAAGTAATTTGATACAAAACATAGGTTTTAACCTTATATATTTAATCGTTTCAAATATATTTTTAATAAAATGTAATATATTCAATGTAAAACACATGCACATTAACATATAATTGTGATATTTTCCCTTCTTTCCAACTTAGTTGACATCCTTCTAGAAAAATCCATAGTGATCCACTGATATTTGTTCACAAAAAACTCTTCCATTTTGGACTTATATATCTCAAAATTATGCTCATTGAATTTATGCATCTATATTTTTAAACTACTTGAAACTATTTTATTACACCATAGGAATCGTTTCAATATATCTCCCATTTTAATGGGGTGTATCACATTTCGAGAAAAACACATTAGCCATAAAAGTTTCCCATTGAAACCAAAAGTGATTTGATACAAAACATAGGTTTTAACCTTATATAGGTAATTGTTTCAAATAGATTCTTAATTTAAAATGAAAAATATTCAAGGTAAAACACATGCACATTAACATATAATTATGATACTTTCCCTTATTTCCAACGTAGTGGACATCCTTCTAGAAAAATCCCTTTTAATGAAGCAGATATATCCATAGTGATCCACTGATATTTGTTCACAAAAAACTCTTCCATTTTGGACTTTTATATCTCAAAACTATGCTCATTGAATTTATGCATCTATAATTTTAAACTACTTGAAACTAATTTATTACACCATAGGAATCATTTCGATATATCTCCCATTTTAATGGGGTGTGTCACATTTCGAGAAAAACACATTAGCCATAAAAGTTTCCCATTGAAACCAAAAGTGATTTGATACAAAACATAGGTTTTAACCTTATATAGTTAATTGTTTCAAATAGATTTTTAATAAAATGGAAAATATTCAATGTAAAACACATGCACATTAACATATAATTGTGATATTTTCCCTTCTTTTCAACTTAGTGGACATCCTTCTAGAAAAATCCCTTTTAATGAAGCAGATATATCCATAGTGATCCACTGATATTTGTTCACAAACAACTATTCCATTTTGGATTTTTATATCTCAAAAATATGCTCATTGAATTTATGCATCTATATTTTTAAACTACTTGAAACTATTTTATTAAACGATAGGAATCATTTCCATATATCTCCCATTTTAATGGGGTGTATCACATTTCGAGAAAAACACATTAGCCATAAAAGTTTCCCATAGAAACCAAAAGTAATTTGATACAAAACATAGGTTTTATCCTTATATAGTTAATTGTTTCAAATAGATTTTTAATGAAATGAAAAATATTCAATGTAAAACACATGCACATTAACATATAAATGTGATGCTTTCCCTTCTTTCCAACTTAGTGGACATCCTTCTAGAAAAATCCCTTTTAATGAAGTAGATATATCTGTTAATATTGCAACAAGATGATGAGCTTAGTGAAAAGAGTCGCCTTCACTAAGTGGGCCCGCAGGCTATTTTTGGCGCAAGTCTATTTTTAGACTATGTCTATTTTTAGACATGTCGATCATATTCTATGAGTTGCAGGATGCTATTTGTGGATGGTTGGTCAAGTTGGAAAAATAGTTGGACTTCTATTTTTAGACATATTGGGCGGAATCTATTTTTAGATTGCCAGTCTAAAAATAGATATGTCGAATATTATTAGCTCTTAATAATATTTGGACTCTAAACATTATCTTATCCTCTTGGAGCACTTCAGTTAAGTGCACAGATGTGGCACATGCAGCTGACAGAAGGAATTACACTATTCTTGAGGGTTTAGTGGAGCTATTGCATGGAGACTTCAGTTAGAACTCAGGTGACAGAGTTTGGTGGAGTTGATTGAGGAAGTTAGTGGAGTTGTATTCAGTTTAACTCAGTTAAACATAGTTGAGCTAGTTGTATCTTGTCTAACTGATTGATACACTAGTGAGAGTGGTGTGAATTAATTACTAATTAATTCACTAATTATTAACTCATAAATCAACTAAATAATACATCAGTTAACTTCAGTGCATGGACAGGTTCAGTGGAGACCGGTGAAGAGGTAGGTGAAAGAGCAGTGTGACTATCAGTTGTGACTATACAGGTGCATGAGTTTACACCACACATTGATGGAGATGCCAATGAGGATGCCTTGATACATGCGGGAGTGAATTCGAGGTTCATTCGGGGCAATATTCAGTAAAGTTCTGTGATGAGCGAACTATGAGTCATGAATTCAGAGCATGTGATTTGCTAGATCGGGCTTGATTAGTGTGTAGCAATTGGAGATTGTAGTGAGAGCTTGTGAGGAGCTTTGTATAATGATTGTTACATGATCTCTATGACATATAATATACATATAGTTGGGGGTTTTTAGCTTTAAGATTTCCCATAAAATACTGTGTTCATATGTGTGATTGCTTATGGTTTTAATGTGTGCATGCGATTGTTTTTATTTCCGCAATTAATGATCAATGGTAGAAGAGATTTTGTATTGTGCATGAAGTTAAAATAGTGTGTGATCGGGAGAATCTCGGTGAATAATATATCAGTTATTCAAATTTCTTTGTACAATATCTATGATCACGATATTCCCACTTTCACTCTTCCATTTTGGACTTTTATATCTCAAAACTATGCTCATTGAATTTATGCATCTATATTTTTAAACTACTTGAAACTAATTTATTACACCATAGGAATCATTTCGATATATCTCCCATTATAATGGGGTGTATCACATTTCGAGAAAAACACATTAGCCATAAAAGTTTCCCATTGAAACCAAAAGTGATTTGGTACAAAACATAGGTTTTAACCTTATATAGTTTAATTGTTTCAAATAGATTTTTAATAAAATGAAAAATATTTAATGTAAAACACATGCACATTAACATATAATTGTGATACTTTTCCTTCTTTCCAACTTAGTGGACATCCTTCTAGAAAATTCCCTTTTAATGAAGCAGATATATCCATAGTGATCCACTGATATTTGTTCCCAAAAAACTCTTCCATTTTGGACTTTTATATCTCAAAACTATGCTCATTGAATTTATGCATCTATATTTTTAAACTACTTGAAACTATAACTATTTTATTACACCATAAGAATCATTTCGACATATCTCCCATTTTAATGGGGTGTATCACATTTCGAGAAAAAACACATTAGCCATAAAAGTTTCCCATTGAAACCAAAAGTGATTTGATACAAAACATAGGTTTTAACCTTATATAGGTAATTGTTTCAAATAGATTCTTAATTTAAAATGAAAAATAATCAATGTAAAACACATGCATTCTTACACACCCTTATGTATACGTAAAGTAGTGTGAGTGATTCCACGGGTCCTCTACACCCTTCATAGAGTATAATTGGGACATGTAGTGTTAACTTCTACAAGTTCTGTAGGCAGAGTCTGTAAAGGGCCAGGTAGCCTCTGGATCTCATCTTTTATGAAACGTGACATATCTAGTAAATGCCCCTACAGTCAATCTCTGGAATAGATCTAAATAGAAGTTCTTAATTTTAATATACATAAAACACAACCAATTTAAGGCAAACTGTGTACATGTGTCATTTCTCCCATTAATTCTTAGACAAAGTTTTTAAAGCATACACGTCATGTTGGCTTTCTCCCATTAACTTTAAAGCATGTTTTTTATAAGTGCATAATTTTTTTTTGCAAAGCATGTAAATGTCATTTCTCTCAAGCTTTAAGGCCTAAAAATTGAACCTAAAGTGGCTGAATTCTCATAGAATTTTGAACTTCCATAGGGTTTTAGTCTGTCTGTTGAGTGTTAACTTCTACAAGTTCTAAAGGCAGAGTCTGTAAAGGTCCAGGTAGCCTCTGGATCTCATCTTTTCTCAAAGGTGATATCCAGTAAATGCCCCTACAGTCAATCTTTGTAACAAATCTAAATATAAGTTCTTCATTTTAATATCCATAAACCTCAACCAATTTAAAGCAAATTGTGTACATGTGTCATTTCTCCCATAAATTCTTAGGCAAAGTCTTTAAAGAATGTACATGTCATGTTGTCTTTCTCCCATTAACTTTAAAGCATGTTTTTTGTAAGTGCATAAAATAAATTTTCAAAACATGTAAATATCATTTCTCTCAAGCTTTAAGGTCTAAAAATTGAACCTAAAGTGGCTGAAATCTCATAGAATTTTGAACTTCCATAGGATTTTAGTCTTTCCGTTGAGTGTTAGCTTCTACAAGTTCTAAAGGTAGAGTCTGTAAAGGGCCAGGTAGCCTCTAGATCTCATATTTTCTCAAAGGTGTCATATCCAGTAAATGCCCCTACAGTTAATCTCTGTAACAGATCTAAATATAATTTCTTCATTTTAATATCCATAAACCTCAACCACTTTAAGGAAAACTGTGTGTACATGTGTCATTTCTCCCATAAATTCTTAGGCAAAGTTTTTAAAGCATGTACATGTCAGGTTGGCTTTCTCCCATTAACTTTAAAGCATGTTTTTTGTAAGTGCATAAAATGATTTTGCAAAGCATGTAAATGTCATTTCTCTCAAGCTTTAAGGCCTAAAAATTGAACCTAAAGTGGCTGAACTCTCATAGAATTTTGAACTTCCATAGGATTTTAGTCTGTCTGTTGAGTGTTAACTTCTACAAGTTCTAAAGGCAGAGTCTGTAAAGGGCCAGGTAGCCTCTAGATCTCATCTTTTCTCAAAGGTGACATATCTAGTAAATGCCCCTACAGTCTCTCTATGTAATAGATCTAAATATAACTTCATTTTAATATCCATAAACCTCAACCACTTTAAGGCAAACTGTGTACATGTGTCATTTCTCCCATAAATTCTTAGGCAAGGTTTTTAAAGCATGTACATGTCATGTTGGCTTTCTCCCATTAACTTTAAAGCATGATTTTTGTAAGTGCATAAAATAATTTTGAAAAGCATGTAAATGTCATTTCTCTCAAGCTTTAAGGCCTAAAAATTGAACCTAAAGTGGCTGAAATCTCATAGAATTTTGAACTTCCATAGGATTTTAGTATGTCTGTTGAGTGTTAACTTCTACAAGTTCTAAAGGCAGAGTTTGTAAAGGGCTAGGTAGCCTCTGGATCTCATCTTTTCTCAAAGGTGACATGTCCAGTAAATGCCCCTACAGTCAATCTCTATAACAGATCTAAATAGAAGTTCTTCATTTTAATATCCATAAACCTCAACCACTTTAAGGCAAACTGTGTACATGTGTCATTTCTCCCATAAATTATTAGGAAAAGTTTTTAAAGAATGTACATGTCATGTTAGCTTTCCCCCATTAAATTTAAAGAATGTTTTTTGTAAGTGCATAAAATAATTTTACAAAGCATGTAAATGTCATTTCTCTCAAGCTTTAGGGCTTAAAAATTGAACCTAAAGTGGCTGAACTCTCATAGAATTTTGAACTTCCATAGGATTTTAGTTTGTTTGTTGAGTGTTAACTTCTACAAGTTCTAAAGGTAGAGTCTGTAAAGGGCCAGGTAGCCTTTGGATCTCATCTTTTCTCAAAGGTGACATATCCAGTAAATGCCCCTACAGTAAATCTCTGTAACAGATCTAAATAGAAGTTTTTTATTTTCATATCCATAAATCACTACCACTCTAAGGCAAACCTTATACATGTGTCATTTCTCCCTTCTTCCATAAAATTTTAGGCAAACTTTAAGGCATGTGTCATTTCTATTTCATTTCTCCCACAAAATCATAAAAGTGTGACTTTTGACATAACTAGTTGTTTTAGTAAGTGCATAAAATTTATTTCTCCCACAAACTAAAGGCTTCCTCCCATTAATTCTAGATGTGAATTCTACCATAAAATTTTTAAGTCAAACTTTAAGATAAACCATGCACGTGTCCTTTATCTCATGATAATGTGTCATTTCTCCCATGCATTTGCAATAAATGTCAATTTAATATATATTTTTATTGAATTTTTTTTCTTTCTCAGGGATAAGAAAACCATTAAATATGGTTGAAAAATGGAAATTATGCATAAAATTTTCTTTCTATCTCAATCCAGGGAAAGCAGTAATTACATATGTTCTTTCCAATATTGCGACTAGCAAAGTCATCCAAAGGAAAATGAATATACCGGGAAGAACAACAAACAACGAGACATATTATATTGGATTGATAGAAGGCTTGGGAACAACTATGGAGTATGGATCAAATGGAATTGTAGTTTTCACCAATTCTGAATTTGTGTGCAACCAGATGAATGGCGTGTACCAAGTTAATAAGAAGAGGCTAAAAGAACTGCATGGAATAAAAAACAATATTGTTAACCAATTTACATTTTTTAGTATAAGACATTGTACAAATGTGAATAAGATGTCTGCTGATCTATTACGTGGGGCAATGCCAATTCAGGATTCATCTATCAAAGATGAATTATAATTATACAGGGCAATGCCATTTCAAGATTCATCTCTCAAAGATGAATTAGTTTTGAGACACTCTTCTTCAAAAATTCAAGATTCATCTCTCAAAGATGAATTAGTTTTGAGACGCTCTTCTTTAAAAATTCAAGATTCATCTCTCAAAGATGAATTAGTGTTGTGGCGCTCTCCTTCAAAATTTATTGATGGACATTGTAACATATCTTGGATATGTGTGTGTTTTGTACTTATAAATGCGTCTTTTTTAATGACCATGTGCTTTTTTCAATTATATACCAAGTGTGCTCTCACCACACCATGTAAAGCGCAACTTGGTGAACTTCACATTTTTATAAAATTAAAATGTGGGGACTTCAACAAATTTTTGTTTAAATGGAGTTTCACTTCTTTTTTAATGACAATATGTTTTTTTCAATTTTATACCAAGTGTGCTCCCACCATGTAAAGTGCAATTTGGTGAACTTAACATTTTTTATAATTTTTTTTTCTTAAATTGAGTTTCACACATTAATTAGTGTTTTGAAAGTTGTGTTTTACATCATTTGTGTACACTAAATTACACCATTTTTATGAAATTTATTTTGAATTTATTTTAAATTAGTCATTTAAAAAAATAATTGTAAATGTCCACCGTAGATATATATATCATGGAGGATGAACAACGAAGATCAAAAGAATCCCATATCTCTACGAGAGGGGGGGATCAAGGATCGATGGATGTTCATGGTATTTAAATATAATATTAAATCTCCATACATGTGTGTACATATGGAATTATTTTTTTATCAACTTTGTGAGTTAAATTAGTTGTTAATAAGTTTCATTTTTTATTTTTTAGGAGCTAAGAGGAGAAGGGTCTCTACTCCATCCATGGAGCATGCCCATGGTTCACTTAGTCATCGTATGGTTCACACAATTTAATCAATGAATATGTACGTGTCTTTATATGTATGAATGTATTTTTCAATTGATTATAAATTCGCATTTGTTTATGAAGCCTTTCTCTCGTCTCAAGAGGTTGGTGGTGGTTCAAATCCCCTTAGAGGGCCATCAATAAGTGGTAGAAGGTTGTGTGAAAGTGGTGATATTTATTCCCCATGAGGCCAATCAACGCTTGGTGGTGTTGGTTCTCAGCAGGGTCATTCTGGTTCTCAACAGTTTTAGGGTGGGCAAGATGCTAGTCAACCACATCAAGGTTTCCATCAATTTGAATATTTTTTTCATGCAATTTGTACAAATTTGTTTACATGTTTTTTTTCTAATATACAAAATTTTATATATTGATGCAGAGGCTGAAAATACTCCAAATGTTGGTAAAAAATTACGTAGGGAAGAACGCTTCATTCAAGAAGAAGGTTGTCCACCTACCATGACATATCCGGCTGAAATTTCTGATATACTGTGGGAAAGAAACATGTAGCAATGCACCTTAGAAAGGTGTCAACATCTTGATGAAAAATTGCAGATAGGTCTCGTGTCTTTGACTCTACCTGCTGAGAGTCGACAAATCTTGGAAATAGTTACACATTCTTTAGGACAACTAGTAGATGTGTACCAAAAGCTTGGGCCAACCACGAATAATTTTGTGGATTTCATGAGAAAAAGAAAGGAAACAGTGATGGGACCTAATAAATGGGACGCTATTAAAGAAAGAGTTACAACAAAAATGGAAAATTCTATGTTTAATTTCAAAGAAGGGCCGAAAAGAAAGATGCTGAAGGTGCAATATTTCAAGCACCCTAATATAGCTCACTATTTGTATGATAGACACCTTGCGGCTTATGGAAGACTCCCATGGAATGACGAGGTTCCACTTTATTTTGCGAAATAATTTTATGCAAAATTATTTTTGGAAATGAAACCCAATTACAATGACCTTCCTTCTGAATTTTTTTGTCCTGGGAAAGGTCGATTATGTGACCGTAGGGGCGCTAGGCGTGATGCTGAGTTGCCTTGTCCTAAGCCACCATTGGTTAGTTGACCTGTTTGCATCGAAACTTTGCGGTCAGAGATGGAAGCCACTTCTCAAATTAGTCGAGAAGCAAGGGATGCCATCATCGACAATGTTCACAGTGGATTGGGTGGAGTCGATTATTGTCTGAATCGACAAAGAACACGTGAGAATGCATGCACCAATTTTGTGTATTATACAGATGAAGAGATTGACAACATGAGTGTTGAAGATCTTAAAACATATGCAAAGAATTGTCACAATGGTTAGCATGATCTAATTGTTCATGAGGAAGAGGGCATGGGAACAGTATGTGTTAATGGTTAGGATTTTATTATTTTAACACATACATAAAATTTGTAATAAATACATATATACATACATTTATTTGTATGTACATTAACCTAAAAAAAATGTATTATTACAAGATAACACCATTTCCAGTTGTCACGCTTGATGAATGACGAAAATGTTAATATCATGTTTAGAGCCTCATGTTCAAACAATCAAGATGGGTCTCACCATCAAGATATGTTGGAAAATGTTAGTGTTTTTTAAACTTGATATTTTTAAAATAAATAATTGTGCACACATGTACATTTTCATGTATATATAATAAAATGTTTTAACAGATTCTGATTCCGTCTGATGTTTTTGGAATGATGATACCTTCTTCTTCCTTAGGAGATGTACCTTCTACTTCCTTAGGAGATGTGTCAGGTTCACAACAAGTATGGACAATTTTTCACTTTTAAAATTTATATGTTTTTAAGTTATATATATTCCACCTCAAAAAGTTCCATTAAAAAATGAGATATATCTATATCTTGAGTTCTTTTAAATTTTTTGAATTTTAGGTTTTTTGGAGATTTTCTTTTGGAGCCTCTCTTAGGAGATGTGCTAAATCCACCTGCAGAAGTATTCAATTTTTCACTTTTAAATATATATGTTTTTAATTTATAATTTATAAATTGAAGTTTAAAAGTTTTATTATAAATTGAGATCTTGATCTTGAGTTATTTTATACTTAAATTAATTTTTTTAATTTTAGGTTTCTATAGAGGATTTCTTTTCTCCACGGACTCTAGTGATGGAGATGGGAACATCCGCAACATTTCAACCATTTGAACAAGTTGTCTAATTTTTTTTGTAATATTATTGAAAATAAGTTTATATATATGCATTTTCATTTGAAAATTTCTAATATATATATATATATATATATATATATATATATATATATATAATTGTACATGTATATTGTACAGTTTATTGTTGGATATGTTCCCATGGGGAAGTTGTAGCAGATGAGCAGCAAAGGGAGAGGGAACCTCATGACGTATTGCATGATTTTTTATTTTTTTTTATTTTTTTATTTTTACATGAAGTTCTATATATTCTCACTCAATTTTAAAACATCAAATTTTAATGTTTGTACGTGCATTGTGTACAGGTTCCCCATGCTTCGCAAGATAGCTTGTGGATTGAGAATTTGTTGGGAAAGACACTACATCCATCTATATTTGATGGATGATTTCTAGATTTGGTTGAGATTTCTAGTCTTAAATTTTCTTTTTCATATATTATCTAGATGCAGTCATATATAACTTGATACTTGATACTTGTGAGATCTACAAATTTTGGACATATTTTATGTGAACTACATTTGGTACATGTGAATGTGATATATAATGTTTTTAAAACTTAAGTTTTGGATGGTTGAACTACATTTGGCATGTGAAGTAATGTTGTGATCTATATTAATGTTTTGCTTTTGAACTACATTTGGCATGTGAAGTAATGTTGTGTTATAATTTGTTTTGTTTTTAAAACTTAAGTTTTGGATGGTTGAAGTACATTTGGCATGTGAAGTAATGTTGTGATCTATAATTTTTTGTTAAATTAAAACTTAAGTTTTGGATGGTTGATCTACATTTGGCATGTGATATAATGTTAAATGTTTTTATTGGATAGTTGAAGTACAATTGGCATGGCATGTGAAGTAATGTTGTGATCTATAATTTTTTGTTAAATTAAAACTTTTAAGTTTTGGATGGTTGATCTATATTTGGCATTTGATATAATGTTAAATGCTTTTATTGGATATTTGAACTACAATTGGCATGGAATGTGAAGTAATGTTGTGATATAATCAAAAAGTTTTTAAAACTCTAAGTTTTGGATGGTTAAGTACATTTGGCATGTGAAGTAATGTTGTGAAGTACAATATATATATATATATATATATATATATAAACAATCATAAGATTCTAGGTCTTGTTGTATGTGTTGAAAACAATCATAAAATTTAAAAAAATGCAATCTATAATTTGTATATATATCCAGTATTTTTCATCAATGCACATGTATAGAAAAGCTACTTTCAGTTAATTCCATTCTAGAACATATATATCCAGTACTTCAATGTCAATATAATTAAGCTACTTTTCATCAATGGCTATAGAATTTAGTTACTTTCATTTAATTTCATTCTAGAACATATATATTCAGTACGTGAAATATTTTTCATCAATGCACATGGGAAAACTACTTGAACAATTAATTGCATTCTAGAACATATATATCCAATAAGTGCAACATTTTTCATCAATGCACATAGAAAAACTACTTTCAGTTAATTGCCTAGAACATATCCGACCATTAGACAAACAAATTTTGTACTATATTTTCTATCAGGAATAGAGATGTGGGTCAAATCCCACCAAAAGTCGGAGAAGTGCTCCAAGTCTCTTGTCTGAAAGGAATCTTCATACAAAACTATATTGTGGATGATTTATTTACATTCCATACTTTTTACCAGAAAATCCCATGAGAAAAACTAGTCACATTTAGTCCATGTATATATCCAGTACGTGCAACATTTTTCATCAATGCACATAGAAAAACTACTTTCAGTTAATTGCATTCTAGAACATATATATTCAGTATGTGAAACATTTTTCATCAATGCACATATAGTAAAACTACTTGAACAGTTAATTGCATTCTAGAACACATACACACACACACACACACACACACATATCAAATACATGCAACATTTCTCATCAATGCATGTATAGAAAAGCTACTTTCTGTTGATCCTAGTGTGCATGTACCAAAACAATTTGTACATGTGCAAACACTTGCACAGATAACATAACAAGGTAGCTCAATTTGTAGTTGAGTTCTGGAAGTTATAAAACATAATCCAAAGAGAAGAAATTGTTGGGAAGTTCAATCAAAAAAATTCCAATGGAATGCCATCTTCAATGATCCATTCATGATCGAATTTTTACATTTTCCATTTCTTATTTTTTCATTTTTTTCTTTGATTGAACCTCTATCAAATTTATGCATGCTTCACACACCAAGTGACTATATTGACAACTTATGACATCAGGTTCATAGTCTTCAAAGTAAACAAAATCCCCACTTTGATTAGTTTGTCTGAAAAAATAGCCTTTTAGTATAATAGATCCTCTTTCATATGGAAACCCGTGATCATTATAGTTTTCTAATAATTTCATTTTTCGTTCAGTGAAACACATCAAATAATACTTCACATTTTAATCGTTGTCAATAGGTGAAATTACAACAAAAACACCTCCTGCACAATAAAAAAAACTTAACAAAATTATGTATTTAAATTTATTTCTAGATCTTTATCATTTGAAAGAAATTCAAATGTTACATTCTCTAATAAGATCAAAAAATTGATCACCATCGGATAATATTTTAGTCTCCTTTGATTGCATTTCTTCAAACATCGCAACGAACATTTTCCCCTTTGTATTTAGCTCTGTATGTTTCCAATATTTTACATACATTTTGTTTTCACAAACGTCATTGGATTCTGTGTTGTTTATGAAAACATGACAAAAACAAGAATATTTTCTTTTATCCAATGCAAACACATTTCTGGACAACTTTGTTTTAATTGAATGTAATTTTTGAGTCCCTTTTATTGTTTCAACGTCATTTCCAATTGATCTATCTACTTCTTTGATCCCAATATGCCAAAAAAACCTTTATATGGAAAATTAAAAGAAGAATGTAAATATGATATGAAAATACAATCAAAGATAATCAATCAAAGATAATTAAATTGTGATAAATGTACACTGTTTAAAATTAGATATCCAATAAAAATTAAATTGAATGTATCTTCGCATTTCCCTTGAATAGTTAGTCTCATGGATTAGAGCAGTGATGAACCATTGAACAACTTCTTTAGCATCCACAAGGCGGCTTGCAGAGGGGTTCATTTGATATATTCGAAGTGCTCGTTTTATGCATGCCCCTGCATCGTCATGTTCTCCTTTTCCATGACTAGTCTCAAAGAAATTCCAACAATGTTTAATGCAGGTTTTCTTATGAAGACAACACAACCAAGAGAATGATCGTGCAGATTTGAATTGACCTATGCATCCATATGACCATATCCAATGTTCATTGAATGTTATTCCATGACTTTTCAAGGAGTCATAAATATTTCCAAAACAGTGTTGTACAAAATATGTATCATGTATACGATCATCACTGATATAAAAGTGATATTCTTTAATAACATGTCGATTTTCACTAGTGATTTCTATATGATTGAAGTTTTGTTCAGCATGTCTATATAGAATATGGACGAGCATGGAGACTTGGTCAGAATGATAGTATTCACTCTGAATTTATTTTTGTAGAAAAAATGTGTAGTTTTTTGCAAAATCAATTACTAACAAAATTGTCCATGGTGGAAAAAATTCACGGGATTTTTTTGAATTACAAGTCTTGCCATCGAGTTCTATGGGAATTCTTGGTGTATTTATAAATTACTACCTCAAACTTTCTCAAAAATTCTATCACAAAAATTTCTTCTTCTTGTAATTCAATTCTTTTAGAACTATTTTCACCTTGAATCGATGTATGAATATATTCATATCTCTTCCATTTCACTTTCATGTTGGAAAATGATTGATCATTTATATCAATACGATATTGTTTTGAAATTTAGTCAAATTTCCACAATCATCACATTTTTATCACCAACACATTTGTTTTCATAAAATAGTTCATCGCTTTGTCTTTCACATAGAATTTCAGATATGAAATCATGGATAGTGGAAGGAGGAGGTGAATCCTTCCAAAATGTTCTACCAAAATTAAAGAATGTGTCATAATATAACTCAAATTCCACATGATAACGACAACAACAAGTGTTGCGTACATTGATAGGTTTTACATACCATGGTTTTTGTTGAACAAAAGCACTAATTGACACATGAATTTCGTGATTCTCTTCTTTGAACTTGTTGAACAACTCTATCTGAGTGGTTTCAAAGAAATGTTTTTCATGTTGTTCGTATTGATTTCGTGCTATTCTTCTTCGCATCACATTCTTTGTAGTTGGTGAAACACGCGAATTTTTCTTCCAATATTCATATATTATTTTTTTACCATTTTCTCCAAGTCTATCTTTGTATGGTTGCCTACAAATAGCTCTCCAACAAGTGGTTCATCATTTACATCTATTTGCAACCGAAATTTCCGATGTTTGTGCAAAGTTTTTTGTGAGGTTCCTAATGATTGTGCCATATATTTACCAAGCAATTCTCTTTAGTACTTGATGAAACCACTACCATATGTATTGCTCTACGTATAACTAAAACATTTTTCTGTCTAGATCTTCTAATTGAATTTATGACACTATTTATATTTTGTATCACATTTTCCTTCATTTTTTTTTATCTTTGGTTGATTTTCGGATACCCAATAAATTCGTAGCTTCTTTTAATTTCCTTAATGATAGGAGACCTTTCAACATTTGGGCTTGAATTGTCACATTTTCCCTTATGAAGTGCGTATCGAAAATGCGGTTAACACGATATCGTATATAATGGTCAACTCTTTTATCTCCATATGTGTGAGTGTCAACATTTTATAACATCTCATCATCGACATTGATTTCATTTGTACATATTTGAATGAATAGTATATAATAAGTTTACATATTAAAAAAATAACTAAATTAATAAATATATATATAATTTCAATAATACGTGCATCTGTTCAACATATATATATATATATATATATATATATATATATATATATATATATATATATATATATATATATATATATATATATATATATATATATACTTTTTGATTCAATTTCTTCACTTGAATTTCTTTCAACATTTTCACCATATTCAATCATTGGTTCAATATCTCTTTCACTTTCTCTTTCAAAATTTTGTATCTCATCATCAATGTTTTGAGGAATATCTCTCTCTGTTTACATTGCAAAATATTTTTCAAATTAGTTCATCAAATAAAAATTAAGTTTCACATTTTACACTAAGAAAATTTAAATATATCAAACTCATAATATTTACATTTACATACCTGCTTCAACTTCTAGTTGAGGTTGATTTTCCCCTTCAATATTTGAGAGTGCTTCTATCTTTCTTTTGCGAGATTGTCTCGTCTCTTCTCTACGTTCCTTAGGGTCTCTTTTTATATCATATTTTCTCGTACAATTCCTTTGATTTCCCATGATAATAGAGTATGAAGTTGAAAATATTTCCTTCAAAAATTTAGACAAAAACTAAATTAAAAAAAAAAAAAACATCACAAAATACTTAATTTAAAAAAACTCATTTTAAAAATTTGCAAAAAATACATACTTCAATCCAAAATACCTACTTTAAAAAATCCAAGAAAAAAATGTCTTATAAAAATGAAATGAAGCTCAAAATATTTCCTTCCAATTCCTACAAAAAAATTTCATTTAAAAAGTTAGACAAAAACTCATTTTAAAAAATCATTATAAAAGATTTACTTCAACTCAAAACACGTACTCTAAAAAAATATCACTTCAAAAAATGCCTCCAAAAAATGTCCATTGAAAATTAATTCCAACTTCTTAAAAAATGCCACTTTAAAAAATACTTAAAAAAAGCCTCTAAAAAAATATCACTTTAAAAAATACTTCCAAAAAATGTCCAAAAAATGTTCTTTGAATATTAAGCCTAAAAAGAGTCCTTTCAAAATTAAGCCCAAATCCATACCTTCAAAAACAATGAAAGCCCAAAATAAATTTGTTATGTCTTATTGATTAACTAGTCAGGTCAGAAACCTTGTTAGTTAAATTTAAAAGAAGTTTGTTAAACTAAAAGAGTTGGTTTACAGTTTCAAAATAGATTTATATATCTGTGTGTGTGTGTGCGTTCATATTCCATTTCTGATATATAATTACATGGATTAGAAATAATGATATATGATATAGAAAACTCAAGAAAAGAGGCCTAGTAGAAGTTACATAACTACCAGACAGTTAAACGACTGTGGTTCTTGGCTTCCCTTACCTGGAGATAAAATGGGTCTCAATGGGAAGGAGGGGTTATAACCTCTGAAGGAAGTAGTCAAAGAAAATATACCATAACTAAGTATTGCAATCTGGAGTTGCAATGAAGGATTGTTCTAGAGTTGGACATAGATCCAATGGAATACCTTCAAAAACAACTTCATATTGAACCTGGAACATGTTTTGAGGTCTGTAAGGAGGTCAAGTTGGCTATTGCTATCATAGACTGTACTGGTAGTTGGGGTTCGGGGGGAGATTCATATGCAATTACCGATCTCATTGGAAGGGTGTAGGGCTCTTCTAGTTGAGTGTCATATAACATATTAGTAGTTTTAGTTGATACAGGTATTGTGACTGCTTATGTTTTAGTTAAAAATATGGTGACTGCTTATGTTTTAGATGTTATATGGAATGTCTATGAGTTTACAGAATTTAGGAGTCAATCCTTAAAATTAGTCGTCCAATTAAATTATGTATGGGGTCAAATGTCATGGACTTACAGAATAAAGCAAGGTGAAAATATGGTCAACCCAACATATTAGTACCAATAAGGGAAATTGTAGAAAAATCCTGTAGTAATCGGTTAGTCTAACCTGGGATAGGCCCTAGTCGGATAATTTGTTACGAGTATGAGATTATATGGACATAGAACAGGGGAAACTTTTAAATAAACAACCGATTATATTTTTCTGGTTATCATAAAATACATTACTGGAATATAATAAATATATTAAAACCATTGAAAAGACAAACATAGTATTATTCTAATAAATCATTGAAAATATAACAAATTGAGTTTCGGAGTAAGATAGAATAATCTGAACCAAACTAGACTAAATACAGAGCTAACTATAAAAGAAATAAGTAAACATGATGTATATAGATAAAACCTAAAGGGTACCATAAATTCTCTTAACCATGAAATGAAATTAATACTGAGGAAAATTGTAACCAAAATACATATAACCGAATAGGTGAAAGAAGTAAATGCATAGTTTAAGATTTAAAGCCTTGGCTGAAAACTAAAGGCAAAGTATACATATAACGTATCATTCTTCCTGTAACTGTAAACATATTTACTGTATCCATAGTATATTACTTTCAAAAGAATCAAATAAGCAATAATAAGCTAGAACAACTTTTACTTCTCGAAGAAACTGACAGGGATAGTTCATTCCCAGACATTAGGGTAAATACAGTAACCCAGGTATGTCTACGGGCTTAAGCCCTGAAGAAAAACCAAAATTGAAATAAGAACTCTATGGAGCTTATGGAATAAAATAGCCCACGGGTAGTCCCCTTTCTTCATTAATTTCACTAGCGGAGTGAGGGCCGGAACGACCAAATGTCGAAATGGGTACAAAACCAAATACCTAATAAGAAAACGAGTATTAAACCACTTCCATGAAATTGTAACCTACAACACACAAGTTTTTGGGGTTACGTAAATACCTGCACAAACCACAAATTAAAGAGGAATAAAATGAGTGTACACAAAAGGAATTGAATTGATAAGAAACATTGGATAAATGTTGTAACAAATTTATACTAACCTGGCATGTAAGGGTTCCTTGCTGGGTCATAAACTGTGTAGTCGCAAGAAAGGGAAATCGTGTTACATTTGGAATGAAAGGTGGGCACCAAAGCTTGGTATCGTAACCTTTAGTCACCCCAAAGTAAATAATTTAGCATAAATTGCCTTCAAGTTATAAATAATGAACCACGAATGAAGACCCAAAATAGATTCCAAAGAGTGATGAAAACATAAGTTCAAAAAAAAAATACATGTGAATAATGATTTAAATCCCTAGAGGAGAGGCACAAAGTTTAGGCCTAGAACGATTGCTACTACACCCATTGGTTGGTAGCTGTAAGGTCGCAAAGACCGAGAGGTCTCCGTAAAAATCAGGAATACAAAATCTAAACCTCTGACAAATGCCAAAAAACGTTGAGTAATCATTGCTCTCTATACCTGTGTGGATAAAGGTGAACAATTCGACTCCTGGAAGGAGCTGAGAATTGGAATTGTAGAGCATGCTGGCAATGGAGAAAGTTACAAATGAGAAGTTGCGACAGGAACCCACCTAGTGTTAGTTTCTCTAACTCCTACCGAAGAAGCTTGAGGCATGGATTTTCTTAGATTTGATTTGACAGTGGGTGACACCCCACCTGCCAGTCACATTGACCGACATTTGTCAACCCTCCATCGATGGTTTTCCAAAATTATGAAATACAATCATAACATTAAAATCTCACACCGTATTTGTCATTGTTAACCTTACGAAATGGTTCGAGTTAACAAAGTCTTATGCCTCGAAATCTGAAGTGTCACATGTATAGGATGATTATACAAATTAAGAATTCAATGCCTAAGCGTAGTCATAAAGGTCTCATATTATGGACGTGTCATATCTGTGTACCAATTTGTTTTATTAGATTGTACTTAAGCATGAACCTAACTAATGAAATATTTATATTCAAAGTTAATATAATGTGCATGATAGCTATGGTAATGTAGATTGGTTGATGTTATAATTTAATGTGGTTTATGTAAAAAAAAAATTGCGTGTTATGGTGATATATGTTACAAGTGGTATCAAATCGCCTGGTTGCAATATCGAGGCCTGAATGGGCACTGAGAATGTGATGAATTTATAAAGAGGAAGAGAAGGTGAGAAAGTAATACATTATGATGAGGAGAGGAACTAGAGGCCAGATCCCAATTAGATCAACAACGTGAAACAGTCCCATACTAGATCCAGAAGCGAATTCAGAAATGTGGGTACAACTAGGGGTAAACCAACAACACCAAACAAACCAGTTACTAGAGGAACAACAACAAAAAACAAGAAGGCTGCTAGAATCTGTTCAAAAATTGAAATTGTAAATGGTGCATATGTAGACCAATAATGAAATATTGATGCATGAATAGGAAAGGATTCTAAAAATCCTATCAGACAGACAAAATCATAGGACTGATTAGCCAATTCCTGAGCGTGAGGTTCAAGGTGCAAGAAACCAGCGTCAACTTATGGAAGATAATTTAGAATAAAGTCACACCCAACAAAGTGATATGAATAAGGCTAATAATGAGGAAGAGTCAGGAATGGTGGAAAACAAAATAATAAAAAAAAGAAACAAAGAATGGAACTACAAGGAGAATTCTGGAATATTAAACTCCCATTCTTTGATGGATAAGCGGAAGAAGTTGCATAAGCTTGAGTCATTTATATGAATAAGTATTTCTAGGTTTATGAATATAATAGTAAACTCTGGGCTAGGTTAGCTATCTATCAGTTACAGGGTAAATCCACCCTATGGTGGGAAGAAGTTAATACAGTGCAAGGAATAGAAGAAAAGAACATAACTTGGGAAGAATTTCAAAAGTAATTTAAGAAAAATTACTTGACATAACATTTATATGATGAGAAGGCTAAAGAATTTCATGATTTACGATTGGGAAAATTGACCATGGATGAATATGTAGCTAAATTTACCTCCCTACTGAGATATGTACCTTAGTTCAGTGAAGAAAAAGCTAAAGTAGAGCGGTTTTTTAGTAGTCTGCCTATGTTCATGAAAGAAAGAATATAATTTGATAGCCCAAAAACTATGGATGAAGCAATTTAGAAGGCCCAATTATGTTACCAACAAACAAAAGAGAAGGACACTAGAAAGAATTGGCTCAAAGGAAGGGACAAAAGGGGCATCAAAACTTCAAAAATACCAAATCTGCAAATTTCAGGAATTCTCTAAAACATTCCTTGAACAAAAAGTCTGGAAAAAGTAAAAAAAATCCCAAATGACAGACCAAGGTAAAGGCCACTGAAGCATCCAACAAACCAAAAGTTGTAAGATGCAAAAAAACCCATTGCAGTGATATGGTTGTGGGAACCACATTATTATAAAATTTTCCTCATCATGCCAAGGATGAGCATGTGGCCAATTTGAAAGAGGCATCAATAGTTGGAGATGTAGCAAGGAGCATGCGGATCAATGCGGCGTTGGAGGATTGACAAGCAGATTATTAGCCCACACTGATAGAACTAGAAGGTAAGCTACTCAATCAATATATATCTATATTAGTAGATTCTAGAGCCAGTTTGAGTTACACTAGTCCTAAGATAATAGAGAATTGTTGTTTGCAAACCCAGAAATTTAAGAACCCCTGGTTAGTGCAATTAGCGACTAGAGCTAAGAGGAGGGTGAGTGCTAAAGTACCAGCATGAATGATTGAAGTAAGCGAACCACATATAAGTGTTGAGCTGAATATCTTACTGTTGGGGTCGTACGACTTACTACTTGGGATGGAATGGTTAGAGGCGCACTAGTCCTTGGTGGATTGTAAAAAGAAAACTATTAGTTATTTGGCTGAAGATGGGTCTGAGTATGAAATCAAAGGGCTCTGAAAAACCATGAAGTTACGTTCCATTACCGCCACTCAGCTGAGAAAATGTCTCAGAAAGGGTTGCATGATATATGTAGTACAAGTGGGATATTCCAATTTCAAGGAAAAGACTGCTGCAGTGGGAAACATACCATAAATTCAGGAATTTATTGATATATTCCCGAAATATATACCAATATTACCTCCAAAGCGTGATATTGATTTCATTATAAAATTAATTACTAGGGCAGAACCGCTTTCTAGAGCCCCTTATCATATGAGCGTGCCAGATTTAACTGAACTTAAAATTCAACTTCAGGAATTATTGGAAAAAGGGTACATTCGAACCAGTGCATCCCCTTGGGGAGCTCCATTGTCATTCGTTAAAAAGAGGGATGAGACTTTATGAATGTGTATTGATTATCAAAAAAATAATAAATTAACTATTAAGAACAAATACCCTCTTCCACAGAGTGATGACATATTTGATAAGGTAAAATGAGCAAGGGTATTTTCTAAAATTTATCTACGATCGAGATATCATCAGATTCAGGTCAAGGATGAGGATATTTATAAAACAACTTTAAGAACTCGTTATGGGCATTATGAATTTGTGGTCTTACCATTTGGGCTGAGCAATGCACCTGCCATATTCATGAGTTTGATGCATGGTATTTTTCATACCATCTGCAAGAAGACGGGCATATTGAACGTGTAAATCAAGTTTTGGAGGATACGTTACGAATGTACATCATGCAACAACCCAGTAAGTTGGAGAAGTTCTAAATTTAGTGGAATTCGCACAAATAATGGGTACCTTGAATCAATGAATATGAGCCCCTTTGAAGTGTTATATGGCAGAAAATGTAGAACTCCTATAAATTGGAGCAATGCTGAAAATAAATTAAGGTTGGGACCAGAAATGTTGGAAGACATGGAAAGGGAAGTTAAGAAAATTCGACCAAATTTGAAGGCTGCTCAAGATCGAAAAAACACTTCTACAGATAAAAAAATAACATATCATGAATTTGAAGTGGGAGATCATGTATATGTATGAATTAAGCATAAAAAGAGCACAATAAGGTGGACCAAATGTGTAAATTTGGCCCCTCTCTTTTGTGGCCTCTTTCAAATATTAGAATGAGTAGGACCAATGGCTTATCGATTAGCCTTACCTAGCCACATAAATGTACATAATGTGTTTCATGTATCGCTACTGAAACGATATGTATATGATCCTAGACACATGATACAATGGAAAATTGTTCAGGTAATTTTATAATGAATACTCTGGTCTATGTATAAAGATGCATTTAAACTAACTTTATTGTATGTTGATTGTGACATGTTGAGCTTGATGGAGAGTTCCTAGTAGAACCTCAACGCATCCTTGACCATAGAGAAATAACATTGTGGAAACAAGCCATCATCCAGGTTAAATTGCAGTGGAAGTACTTTAGTCTGGAGGAGGCTACCTAAGAGAACACAAAATTCATGAGAGAGGCCTATCCAGAATTGTTTCAGAATACCAGTTAAACACTAAGGACAATGTTTACATAAGGAGGGGGAGATGTAACACCTCAGTACATTCAATAGTTCTTTGATTTATTTGTTATGTCCTATTGATTAACTAGTCAGGTCAGAAACCTTGCCAGCTAAATTTAAAAGAAGTTTGCTAAACTAAAAGAGTTGGTTTACGGTTTCAATATATATATATATGTGTGTGTGTGTGTGTGTGTGTGTATGTTCATGTTCCATTTCTGATATATAATTACATGGATTAGAAATAATGATATATGATATAGAAAACTCAAGAGAAGAGGCTCGGTAGAAGTTACCTAACTACCAAAAAGTTTAACGGTTGTGGTTCTTGGCTTCCCTTCCCTGGAGATAAAAGGGGTCTTAGTGGGAAGGAGAGGGGGTCTAACCTCTGAAGGAAGCAACTGAAGAAAAGAGACCATAACTAATTATTGCAATCTGGAGTTGCAATGAAGGATTATTCTCGAGCTGGGCATATATCCTGTAGAATACCTTCAAAATAGCTTGAGACTGAAACTGGAACATGTTTTGAGGTCTACAAGGAGGACAGTTGGCTACTTTTGTCACAAGTTTTAATGGTAATAGGGGCTCTGGGGGAGATTCAGACGTGATTTTCGATCTCATTGGAAGGGTGGAGGGCTCTTCTGGTTGAGTTTCCTATAAAAAATAAGTATTTTTAGTTGATACGGGTACTGTGACTATTTATGTTTTAGTTAAAAATATTGTGACTCCTTATGTTTTAATTAAAAATACTATGACTGCTTATGTTTTAGATGTTATATGGAATGCCTATGAGTTTATAGAAATTGGGATTCAATCCTTAAAATCAATTGCGCAGCTAAATTATTTATGGGGTTAGATGTCATGGAATTACAGAATAAATTAAGGTGAAACTATGGTAAAATCAACATATTGGTACCATTAAGGGAAATAGTAGAAAATCATGTAGTAATTGATTAGTCTAACCTAGGATAGGCCTTGGTCGGAAAGTCCGTTACAAGTATGAGATTATATGGACATAGAGAAGGGGAAACTGTTAAATAACAAACTAAATAGATTTTTTAAAGTTTATCATCAAATACATTCTGGAGCGTAATACATATGCAAAACCATTGAACGGAAAACATAGCGCTATTCTAAAAAATCATTTAAAATATAATGACGAGTTTCAAATATAGATAGAATAATACGAACCAAGCGGAATAAATACGAGTTATTTAGCCAGAAGCAAAGTAAACATGATGCACATAGATAAAACCTAAAGGGTACCATAAATTCTCTTAACCATGTCATGTAATTAATACTTAGGAAAATTGTTACCAAATTCATATAACCGAATATGTGAGATAAGTAAATTCATAGTTTAAGATTTAAGCCTCGACTTAAAACCCAGGCCAGTATACATATAACACATCATTCTTTATATAACTATAAACATATATATTGTATTTGAAGTATATTACTTTCAAAAGAATCAAATAGGTAATAATAATTTGGAACAACTTTTACTCCTCGAAGGAATAAATGGAAGCACTAGGAGATAGTTCATTCGAACATTAGGAACATCTGGTAACCCATGTATGTCTATGGGCTTAAGCCTTGAAGATAAAAAAAAATTGAAATAAGAACCCTGTGTAGCGTATGGAAGGCAACTAGCCCACGGGTAGTCCCCTTTCTTCATTAATTTCACTAGTAGAGTGAGGGTCGGAACAACCAAATTTCAAAATGGGTATAAAACCAAATAACTGGTGAGAAACTGAGTATTAAACCCCTGCCATGAAATCGTAACCTACAACACATAATTTTTTGGTGATGCATAAATACCTGAACAAACCCCAAATGAAAGAGGAATAACATGAGTGTACACAAAAGGAATCAAATTGGTAAGAAACATTGGATAAAATTTGCAAGGGATGTATACTAACCTGGCATGCAAGGGTTCCTAGCTGGGCCATAAACCCTGTAGCCGTAAGAAAGGGAAATCCTATTACATTTGGAATGAAAGGTGGGCACCGAAGATTGGTATCATAACCTGTAGTCACCCCAAAGTAAAGAATTTAGCATATAATGCCTTCAAGTTATAAATAATGAACCCCCAATGAAGACCCAAAACATATTCCAAAGAGTGATTAAAATGGAATTTTGGAAAAAACAATACCTGTGAATAATGATTTAAATTCCTAGAGCAGAGGCCCAAATTTTAGGCCTGGAATAACTGCTACTAAACCCATCGATTGGTAGTTGTAAGGTCAAGAAGACTGAGAGGTATCAGTAAACACCAGGAATACAAACCCTAAACCTCTTACGAGTGCCAAAAAAAATTGAGTAACCATTTCTCTCTGTACATGTGCGGATAAAGGTGAACACTTAGACTCCTAGAAGTAGCTGAGAACTAGACTTGCATAACATGCAGACGATGGAGAAAGTTGCAAATGAGAAGTTGCAGCAGGAACCCAGCTAAGGTTAGTTGCTCTAACTCCTGCCAAAGAAGCTTGAGGCATGGATTTGCTTGGATTTTATCTAATGGTGGGTGACACTCCACCTTCCAGTCACAATGATTGACATTTTTCAACCCTCTATCAAGATGTTTCCAAACTTCTGATAAACAATCATAACATTAAAATCTCACCCCATCTCCATCATTGTTAACCTTATGGAATGGGATGGAGTTAAAAAAGTCTTATGCCTCGAAGTCCAAAGTGTCACTTGCATAGGATGATTGTACAGATTAATATTTCAATGAATTAGTGTAGTCATAAAGGACTCATATGATGGACGTGTCATATCTTTGTACCAATTTGTTTTATTAGATTGTACTTAAGCATGAACCTAAATATTGAAAGATTTATATTTGAAGTTAATATAATGTGCATGATAACTATGGTAATGTACACAGGTTTATGTTATACTTTAATGTGGTTTATGTAAAAAAAATTGTGTTATGGTGATATATGTTACAGGTTCAAACTTACGATTTGAATAAATTTTCAGTGAATTTCAGGAAAAATGAATCTAAAAATATGTCCATAAAAAATCAAAATGTAAAAAGGTTAAACTACCCTTATTTTGATGACGGTAAATGACCATTTTCATGTTATAATTCTTTTATTAATTGAAACATTAGAAATTCTTCAATTTTAATAAAAAAATTACAAAGTGATTACAAAAGTTCTCAATTTCTAAGCATTTTATGCATAACTAAATATAACACTTGAATGTTTGTCGATTGGCTTTATCTTGAGTGGTTAAGAGGAATGATTGTTATCACCATTCAAATTTAACTCCTATGATATACATAACAATCTTTGTTGTAATGACTTAAAACCTTATTTTATATATTCTTCATACGAAATCTAAAGATATTTTTCATGGGAAAATTGACGTTTAATGTAATAGTGATTTATATACATAAATAAATATAAAACTAAAAGCTAGAATGATTATCATATTTTAATAAGGGACTAACACAAATAAATTAATTTAATTTAATATAGTTAATACAATATTTTTACTTGTCCATGGGGTCTTGGATAGATGGTGATCAAGTGGGTTGTTATAGTACTCCTTGATGTGAAATCACTGTTTCAATTCCCTACCCCGATCGGGGTGATGTATTTGGACATGTGATGTTGAAGATGTAGTCCTACCCAGCTTACAAAAAAATACAATTTTATTTATTTATTTGAGATTAATATATGTAATATAATATTTTTATTATAAATTATACTTTATATATATCTTTATTAGTTATATTTTTATATATATTATCTAGATTAAAGATTAAATTGCAATTAGGGGTAATATATTGGTCTTAGTGGACGTTAATCATAATCATCATCATCATTGTTTTATGTATGAGATTAAAGTTAGATGTTATTGGAAAGTACATGAACCCTGTGTAAGTGCAACTCTAATGATGGTTATAAAGGACAGTGGCGTTGTTGTGGATAGTATTGAGGTTGAAATTGTCTTTTGGTCCTAAAGTAAGACCTAATATTGCTTATTATAATTGGAGAATTAACTTTGACTTGTCTTATGCATATTGATTGATGTTCTTCATCATTAAATGCAATTGTTGTGTGATTTTTAATTAGTTGGATTTGAGAGTTTTACTCCAACTAATATAGCTCCTATTGTGGTGTTTGGTTGAGATATTTTCTCAACTAGTTGATTTTATGGTTAAAATAGAATTTCTATCTTGAACTAATACTTCTTGTTTTTTTATGTGATATTTAATAAAATACAAAAAAATGTTTAATGTGTGTAATTGTTCATCTAACTTGGTATCAAAGCCATTGACTCTGTGGGTAACTCCCTTAACAGAGGGCCCTAGATCTGATCTGTTGTACATGTAAATTAAATTAATGTAGATGTGTGTGAAAATGTTTGTGTAAGATTTTGCGCTTGAGCCACTGCTTTCTCAAGAGTTTTGCATAGCATAGTTGTTCAAGATCTCCTCAGTTTCATTTTCGGTGGCGATCGTACTCTGTTTGGCTCATGATTGCAGTAGGGAAAAAGGATGTCAACTACAGGCTTGCTGATTATAAATATCTGATCCTTCTTAATTTTTCATCTCCTTGTTGCTGAGATGTCTATAGGTTACGGTTGCTATGGATCCCAATGGAATGGACAGTGACATTGTCAATTTCTTGGAGATATTTTCTAATTGTATCAATTTTCAACTTACTTGGAGTGCAACTCCCTTTAATTGACCGATATCACCGTTACCTCTTGTTCCTTTGTAGCTTTGGCCACAGATCATTTTTTGTTAGGCAAGCAAGGATTTAATTGCTTGTGGGATGCCAAAGAGAAGAACAATTGCAATCTTGATCGATCAAATCATAACCTAGAGTCATTGAGGTTCGGTGACTGATGCCGAGTGAATCCAGTATGTAACCATACCTTCCATTTGTGCTACGTGAATGTGTGGCTCTCACAGTGTTTCCTTTGCCCATCTGCAGAACCAGTGCCACCGCATTAGGGGAATTTTGAGGTCTAAAATGGGCCTCCTAAGAAAAATGTACAACAAAATTAAACTTTATAACAACCAATAGGATTCAAGATGATGATGTCAACCATGGGGGATGATTCACCATTTTTTAAATAAAAGGGTAAAAATATTAAAAAATAATAAAATAATAAAACTACTTTTTCAATTCGTATTTTCAACTTATCTCCCAAAATTTTTACTCAAATTTCGAGCGGGAGTACTCGTTGGATGCGAAATTTAATTCCTCATCCAAGGAGTGCCCATGTTGCATAATTTCGATGAACTCTACTACACGAAAAATGAGAAATACATAAAAAACGTGATTGTAATCATGTTTTTTTATGTATTTCTCATTTTTCGTGTAGTAGGACCCATCGAAAGTATGCAACATGGGTACTCCTTGGATGGGGAATTAAATTTCGCATCCAATGAGTACTCCCGCTCGAAATTTGAGTAAAAACTTTGGGAGATAAGTTGAAAATATGAGTTGAAAAAGTAGTTTTTTCATTTTTCCCTCTAAAATTTGATGATGTCATCAAATCTTATTTGATTTTTTCCACTATTATTTTATAATTTCCTTAGGAGGCCCATTTTAGACCTCAAAATTTCCCTAATGACAACAACGAGGAGAAGAATGGTGTGAATAATAGCATTGGGTGATGTTGAAAGAAGAGTATGTGTGTGATGAATATCTAGAGCATCGTCCTCGACCTCTTGCAGTTGATAGTTATTTTTATTTGATTGTAGAATTGTAATTCCAAGATATTGATCAAGAGATGAATGACAAACATAGAATATGCTTTTGATTTTGATATTGGATTAGATTTCAAAGCATCGTCGAACTTCTAAGAAGATAACAATCAGCCTTATGTTAATGGCCATAAACGGATCACTGTTTGGCTTGATTACCTTGGGTGTGGGTAATTTCTTATTGGTGGTGACCTATAGTATTATTGTATTATTGTATTATTTTTAAATAGAAGAAATATGTTTATATATGGTGAAGAATTTCGAAAATCAGATAAAAAGGTTATTTTGCAATACTAACTCTAGATACATTCTAGACGACTTCTCTATATAACTGGCGAGTACAACTGTTGGTGCCCATGTATCTCGGTGGATGGGAGCTCATCTAGAGCATGACGAGTAGTTCAATTATTGCAAACACCTGATTTATTGAATTCGAAGCAACTATTTTGAGAGATTGAGTGGTGTAAAACTCAACATGGATGGTTTTCCAAATGGTTTGGTAGTTGTGGATTTAGGGAAGGATCACTCATTTGTCAAAGACGTGGGAGTGGTCTTCTCATGAGGTTATGCAACGGCTTGGGACATTGTCCAGTAATTGACTTCGAGATATCTGTGATTTTGGAGTTCGAGAGTAGAACTCGAGAATCCAATTTTTCGACTACACCTTTATGAGGGTTATGAGACAAATTGATGGAGTTTTCTCTATGCTATTTTGAAGATGTTTAAAGAAGCTAGTGAAGAATTCACAATCAATAAGATCAAAGACAAGTACTCTTTAAGGGAGGGACTTGGAGAATTAACTCCTACTTGTCTTGTGCATATTCATGGATGTTATTCATCATTAAATGTAATTGTTGTGTGATTGTTAATTAATTGGATTTGAGAGATTTAGTCCAACTAATATATCTCCTACTTTGGTATTTGGTTGAGATATTTTCTCAACTACTTGATTGTATGGTTAAGATAAAATATCTATCTTGAGCCAATACTTCTTGTATTTATGTGTGATGTTTGATAAAATGAAAAAAAACGTTGTGTGTGCAATTGGTCATATAACTATTATTCACTAAGATCTCATCTTCCTTGGATGTAAGGAAATAGGTTACTGGACCAAGAGCTAATAACATTAGGTAGGAGCGAAAATTTGTCTCATTACAAATCACCATTAGAATATCTTTTATGGATTGATTTTCTTTGAATAATAGTGACGAGTCAACTCACATTCATGAATAACAACCATTAATGGTTATCCTCATTGTTTGTTGACAATTGAATTACAATAAGGTTTTCCACCTTTAAGGAAAAAAAAGGAAAAAAATTACATTTTATATATGCATAGAAATGATCACATTCCATTATTTGTATTAACATAGCTTGATAGATGAATTTGTTTTAATATTGGAATTTAATTGAAAGAACATCAATATAGATCCATGTTATGCATATATTTAGCAGGCATCAAGAGGGATCAAATATTTTGATGTGAAAACCACTATTATATTACAAAACTGGGAAAAATGTTTTAATTAAGAGATTTGATCCATATATGTGCTCGCTCTTTCTCTTTCTCTCTCAAAATTTAGCATTGTTTAAATTATGATTTTGAATGCATAAATAGGTTTAATTCCTTGAAAATCCTTTTGGACACTTGGATTGTGTATTCTACACATGTTAAACTTACAATTCCAATAAAACTTTACCAGATTTTAGACAAAATTGACCAAAAAATTACTTGAAAAGAGGTAAAATGTAAAACAATGAGATTATTTAAAATGTTTTTGACCATAAGAATGATTTTTTTTCAATTGCTTTGTATATATTAAATTATATATAATATATACATAGCTGAAATTGAAATATTTTACTTAGAATGAGTAGTCAAATATTTTATTTATGAACCACTAGTAAAATGAGTTCTTTTATTAATATATGTTAATATTACCTAACTCTAGTCGAAGGAGTTGAGCTCAAGCCATAGAAACATATATATTTTTTCTAGTCATGGAGAGTTCAAATATTGAGAGACATGCTCTACTTGGTGAAAATCATGAAAAAACTAGAACAAGCGATAGAGACACATATTGTTTTTCTGGTCGTGGCAAGTTCAAATATTGAGAGACATGGTCTACTTGGTGAAAATTGTGAAAATAACAATATAAATGAGCTCCACTGGGTAGTCATGTAACAATTTTGTTTAAAAAAAAATAACTCACTTAGGAGTGCAAAAAAGTTACCATATTCTAGAGTGTCAACATGTCAACTAACAAGACTAAAACCTGGGTGGGGAGGATAAAAACTATTATGTCCCACCACCCAAGCTAAGCTTAATTGGCAATACTCTTTATCTCTCTATATACAAAATTGATATTAAAATAAATTAATTGATATTGATAATCAAATTATTTATATAAGTTTTTTATTGAAATGTTTTTGAAAAAATAATATATATATATATATATATATATATATATATATATATATATATATATATATATATATATATATATATATATATATAGATATAGATAGATATAGATATAGATATGAGAACCATAATTTAACTATCATATCTTTCTCTTAATTTGATATAGAATTATATTATTTCATATGGATATTTGAATATTATATTTATGGTTGAGAGCAAAGGAATTTTATATCCCTTTCATGTAGGGTTGTAATATCAACTAATTGAATGAGCAAAATGAGATAATACAACTAACCAATTATGTATATTCATTATTATTTTAAATTTACCAGAGCCAACTTCATACATTTATTTATAGAATATTTTATTTTAATTTTAAAATGGACATGTGTTAACTCCTTGTTGAGTAGAGACAAAATCACACATTGCCCTTATACATGGCTATAGAATGGGCCTCTTGGTACAAAAATGTTATCCTTAAAAAATGGTTAGAGTTGTCATCAATAATTGAAACATGCACTTAGAGAAAACCCCTAAAATTCCCCTCTTCGGACGACTGAGTGGTTAGTAGAATAGGATGTTATCCTCTCTACCTGATTTCAAATCCCATTGGGGCACATATTTGGCTCATTGTGATAAGGCTGAAGGAGTAAGCTCCCCCACTCTCATGGAGTCTCGACTCTTTCCAGGTCATAAATTCCAAGTATATATCACTTATAGGCTATTGGATATACTCTTGGTGTTATAATAGCTGTCACTAGGTTTGATCTTGGGTCTCACCTAGATTACTCCAAGAGTTACCAATTCACCATACTTTTAAAAAAGAAGTTAAATGCATGAATGTCTTAGTTCAATTGATTGGAATCCCCACTTATTTTGGGCTTCACATGTTACAAATATGCTTGTTAAGTGATGGAGATGATTACCTAAGGGAGAGATTTCTTTGAGTAGGTTTGGGTGGGATTATAATGGTAAAATTCCTTAAGTCTCTTATATATGTTAATAATATTTTATTTTTAATAATTTTATTTATTTATTTTGTTTTTTTTTTTTAAATTAAGATTAATAAATAATTGTAATAAAAGTAGAAAAAATGATATCATGGTGTTTTTGATCAAATGCTTTTTTTTAATATAATTATCAAAATCTAATGTTTTTTTTTTTTTTTTTTTTTGCATATATTTCCTACTCCCTTCAAAGACTTAGGAATGGAGAAGGATAATTTCTCGAAGGATCCTTTCTCTCCAAATTTCTAAGCATAAGGATAGATTCTTACATATTGAATAAAAATAAAAATACAAAATAAAACATGTAACCCTTATCTTAATAAACTCCAACAACGCCTAATGTTCCAAAAGAATTATTTTGCACCCTCATAAGTCTTCCATTTTTTATTAGATTTCCTTCTCCTTGTGAGAGGAAAGGATTGGATATTTCTTCATGGTTTTACCAAAGTATTTGGTTTCTTTAAAACAATGTTATTGGCTTAATGAGGACTTTATTGAGTTTTCACTTTTAGAGGTCACATCAAATTGTGATTTTCATGTTGATTTTGAAAAATAGTGATACAACATCACTCACATCACCCCTTTTCTCATGATTTCAGCTACACAATCAATCATATTTCCCTAATAACCCCACACTATATATATAATTTTTCCAAATTTATTTTCTCATCAAAATAAAATTATATTCTTTATTTTTTAATAGATTTTGTAAAATTTCAAATTATATATATATATATATAGTTTTGTAATTAATTAATCAATTTATTTTGTATTTATTTTTGAAGTTTTTAAATTTAAATTTTAACTTTTTTTTAATAAGAATATAGACATATTATATATAGACATAGTCTAATTTATAGACAAAATAATTTTTTTCACCAGAATCTGCCAATTTCGAATATTGGTTAAACAAAAAAAATTTGTGAAAAAAGACAATATTATCTATAAGTTAAACTATGCCCCATATATATATATATATATATATATATATATATATATATATATATATATATATATATATATATATATATATATATATATATATATATATATATATATATATATATATATATATGCCATTTATTTTTGAAATTTTCTTATTTTTAAAAATATATATATTTTTTAATAAGAATGGCATATTTTTAGATTTCATTTGTTTTAATTTTATTATTTTTTATTTATTTTCAAATATTTTTTAAAAATTCATTATAGTTTTGGTTTTTTTTTCTCTCTTTTTTTTTAATTGTAATTTTTTGGTTTTGATTTTTTTTTTATTATTGTTTTTCTTTTAAATTTTTTTGGTTTGGATTTTTTTGATTCATTGATTGATTTATTTATTTAAATTTCATTTTTTCTTTTTCTTTTTTTTTATTGTATTACATCATTTTTTTTTTTAAGTTTATGGATTTTTTTCACGATTGTGTATATATTACTAATGATTTTATAAATCATAGTTAAAAATTATTGCAATTTTAGTGCCCGATTGAAAATAGATCAAGTTGTCTTCGGGTAAGATCTCAAAAGAGATATACTTTTAGCCTTTAAATAAATTTCCCTTGGTAGACTTACTCTTTAATTTAGGTGTTGAAGTTTAAGGTTTTTCTGGCCATGCTATTTGGTTTATAATGCCATGGTTGAAAAATGTTTAAATTTTAAGGTTTTTTGTACTCATGATATTTGGTTTTAATTTCATGGTTGAAAAATATAGAGTTTTAAGGTTTTAAAAGTTATGCTATTTGATATTTAATACTATGGTTTATGTTGGCGAAAAGAATGACTTCTAGGTAGGACCCAAGGTTCAGGCTCAAGGGCCAACAAGGTTCCATTGTAGTCTAGGACAACGCCAACATTTTCACCTTACTCAAGATTGAGCAAGGAGTCTCACCTGAGGCGTGTCGTGACCTTACTGAGTTAAAAGAGTTAGAAACGGGATGTCCATAACCATATTGCCAACTACCTTCTACTACTCACATATTGAAACTATGCACACCTTACTCATATTGTAATTAAGACATGCAAAATAGTAGATCAATTGACTATATGATTATGCACCATAACAAGTTTTATTGTCTCTCTAAATGCTTACACATAGGAGCATATACATGTAAGACATACATTGAGCCAAAATATCACCATATATTATATTCAGAATATTTAAGTACATCATAGATAGGTGTCTCCACGGATATCAGCCTTCGAAACTAGTTAACAAGAACGAAAACAATACATTGTAACCTGAAAACCTAGAGTTGGTTGTCTCATCGCTAGATTCCTTCTCCTTCCTTGCAACTGACCCCATTTTCTTACGTTTCCTTCCTTATCTATCTTCTTTCTAACCACACTGTCAGCCTTTTTTGTCCTCTCGCTCAACTCTCTTTCCTTTCTCGGTTGTTCTTGGTTTTTTTCCGCTTTTTTCTCCGCCACTTAAAGACTTCTCCTGCTTATTATCAAACGCTTCTGCCACCTCCGAAACTACTTATCTACGACCTGCCTACCTTCTTGTTGTTCCAAAATTGTCCCAAATTTTCAAAACGAAGGCCCCAATAGGCCTTGACCATAATATATTGACTCGTCCTGAGTCAATCTAACCATGGTAGTGTGACCTCCACTAGTACTTCCCGTGCTTCTTCTACTTGGCCTTCCATTGCCATATCTTTCTGTTGTATCTGGTCCGATACTCCCTCTTCCTGTTGTGTCTGGTCCTGGTTCCCCCCCTCAAATGAAGCCCCTAATTCTGTGACTTTCTTGATGGATTTAGTCTTGAAGTTGCGGAAGTTGGCAATGACACCCTACCAGTTTGCATGATTGTCGTTGTATTGTTTATGATATTATTAGTGTGGGAGGCATTGGTTGGTTGTGGTAAGTCAGAGAAAACCACCTTCCACTATGATTCTGACTCGTGAAATAAATGTTGGATTGATTCTGCTCATTGTTTCACTGGTGGCCTGAGATCTCTCAGAAGTTGTTTAGTCTTAACAAAATATTCTTCAATTATTTGTATTAGGGTTTCTAGGGTGTCTTCTTCATCAAACAGTTGTTTGTGGGCATTTGGGTCCCCACTTCCCCTGATGTCTGTGAGTAATCGTTAGAGTTGTTGTGTCAACTCAAAAATGGTTTGAGTCTTCATGTCCAAACAACTCGATCTTTCATGAACCTGTTCAAGAAGCATATGAGCTTCTTCTACTGTAATCCCTACTACTTCCTTCATCTAAGTTGTCTCTATCATTCTTTATTAAATATGTTATATGTACACTGTAGCTCAGTCAGGTAGAACTGGTTTTCTTAACAAACTCTTTCTAAGCTCCTTGTTCATGTTCTGGAGGCCCCTCCATGTTGTTTCTATGTGGTCACAACGTTCAATTATTGTGCACACATATATATCTTCGGGTGTGGACATTACTACATCTTCCACCATGGGCCATAATTCCTGAGATTTTTCAGTGACCTGGTAAAGATGATGTCTCGGGTCGTTTCTCTCCTGTTGCAGCTAATCATGCTCCTCAGTGAGCGCCATTATATGTTGATGTTGTTGCTCATGTTTCTCTACTAAGTCATTGTGTAGTGATTATGCTAGGTGTGTCACTTTCTGAATAAAAGAAAACAACTAGGTCATCGACCATCGCTGGAAATTTCTGTGGCTCATTTTTTCTGGGCTTGGATACCTTATTTGTAAGGGTTGGCAATTGGAAAAGGATCATTTTGAATGCCCCTAGGGTGTATATGGCTGGTGTGGTAGAGTTGTTGTTTTTGGATCCTGATTTATTGTCTTTGCCTAGGGCGGGATGGAAATGAATGGTGGGAGTGATATGAGCGATTGCTGGAATGGAGTGAGGGTGGTCTCTTTCATAGTAGTTTTGACCGTTGGAAGGTTAGTTCAGATAAGTAGGTTTAAAAAGGATAGTGAATCTACCATGGTTTTGTTAACCACTGCCACCTTTGGGGTTCGAGTTAACTTCTAGCTCGATATCAGCAGCAACAAAGGTGCTTGTCGGGATTTCATTAAAAATGGTTGCGGAGGTGGAGGCCGATTGTGGTGATGGATCTCAAGAGTTGGGTGATGGAACTGGGGTTGATTCTGGAGTTTCCTATGGTATAGTTGAGGGTGTTTGTGTTCCTTTATCCAATTCCTCTGACACTAGAATTCCTATTGGAATAGTTGTTTCATCTTCTGTTAAGTCAACAAGCTGAGTATACTGTAGTGTTTTGGCCCTTTTTTCTTTTGGGGTCGGGACAAGCGGTTTAGTGGCTTTATTTTTACAGAGGGTGGCAAGGGCTGGCTGGGACTATGAGTGGAGGTTTTTGAAGGGAATGTATGTGAAAACAGGTGTTGTGATAATTGGTGGAAATTGGTTCAACACTTGAAATTCATTAATTGAAGGAAATTGAGTGCTTATGACTTAGATGTTTACCATAGTTTTGTTGAATTCCTAGATCCACATCTCTAGCTTCTGAAGTATTTGTTGTAGTTGGATATGCACGAGCTGCTTTGTTGCATCCTCCTCTGTTTCTCTTGGTAGTGGTTGTGGGACCATACCCTAAAAAGAATAGACATGTAAATTTTCCCTAACTTCCCCTATCACTAGTCCTGTCCATGAAATGACTTCATTATGGAATGCCTCTATAGTTAACCTAAACCTCTGTGGCCTTATGTGAAAAGTATTTGCACTTACATAGTTAGGCCTTAGCCATGTGTTTCCATGGGAGATACTAAACCATACCTATTCGAAGTACTCATCCAGGAGGAATCTTGGTATTATTTCCTCTGCGGCAATGACGTCGAGAATTTTCCTGTACCAACCCGTGAAGGAAGCGTCATTGATTTCTTTGCTGCTAGGGTCCCCCGAGACTCTCCATGATGTTTACCTTAGTGCCAATGGTCATTCTTCAATTATCTCCATGAGTTGTTTGTCCTCTGGTGGAAACCACTTCCACATAGCTAATGCTACAATGAGATATCCATAAATAAATCATGTGGCTCGCCTGAAGTTGTCTTCACAAGACTTAAACAAATCTTGGAGGAGAAATGTACACAAGTTAAGTTCCACTCCTTCCACACAATGCTCTGCAACTGATATTGTGTCCAAAGTGAATTATCCTTTCGTGTAATGCCTCATTATTTTACCTGCAATTAAATAACAAGAAAACTTAATTTTGGGATGACTGAGTGGCTCTATTTTTTCTCCTTTTCCTCCCCTTTTGGTTGCATACTTCTCGTAATAGTTTTGGTCTCCAACCTTCTTTGACCTCTTAGACGTATTCTGGAAAGTTGTTGTCACGTCACTTCCTGATGCTGAGAGCCCTGTAACCTCCATGATTTATGATGAGCAAAATATTTGTGCATTACATCGCCATCCCCTGCATTCCAAATACTGGTAGGCCTTGTAGGTGTAGGATTATCAACCTCTGGATGCCTTAGAAGTCCTTGTGGACTCACACCACCTCACTGCCATCCTCTTTGATGTAATTCTCTATATACACCTATCTCTTAAGCATCGATAATTGGAAGGAATTTGTAAAATCTGTGTCAAATAGTCCAACATTATCATACTTTCCCATGATGGGTTCGAGCTTCTAAATTCTTGGATCAAATTTTGGTTCGACTACTAAGACGAGTTCCTTTTTCATCATTTCTCTTCTCTGCTAAACTGTTATTACTATTGGTCTGAGCTTTGTTGGTATGTTGCTGCTACTAGTTATGGAGATTTCATTTTTTTCCTTCAACGTTGTGCTTTTCATCTTTGTAGTTCTTCTTTCATCCATGCAAAATAAGTAGTGGCCTTGACATGACAGAAGTTGATGAGACTTGGTAACTAATTACTTTGCATAATTCCTTTCTGGCTTCAATTGTGTAGATGGTTAATGAGGGTGGGGTGGCCCTGAATTTGTTGACGTTGGCCTTGCAATTTGGATGGACATGATGGGAAATTATTATGGTTTGATGGAGAAACTTTCTTACAGACTGATGTTTCTATTACGGGAAATATTTTCCGAATTTTGACTGATAATATGGACTGACACCTAATTGATATACAATTATTATGAAATGATGGAGGATTTTGATGACTCATACGATATCCCCCCCGACCATAATATGTTGCGGTATGACATAACTAATCCAACAACTAGGTGACTCGTAGGCCTACTATTATTTGCGACTTAGGTATCTGCAACTAACATGACCACTAATGCTAATGATAGAAACTTAATTTACCTATCCTACTTACTTCTCTCGACTATGAGAGTTTATTGGAAATAAAATTTAAAATAATTTATTCATGGAAGGGTTTCAGGCATGCACCATTCACCCAAACTAGTAGTACAACACCATCAAGTTGCGTGAACTTTACAGCTCCTGATTCTCGGATCTCTGTAACATAAAAGGGTCCCAACCAATGCATCTATATTTTTCCTGGGAATTTTTGAAATTTTATGTCATACATCAGCACGTGGCCCCCTACCGTAAACATCTTATGTTTGATATGGTGATTGTGACAAGCCTTCTGAAATTGTATCTCAATTGACTGATGAAATTATGCTAGGAATTCAGCTTCTTCTAGCTCCCATAGATCTTCTAGTAATTTTTCCACTGATTTCTCCTCGACAATCTGTGTTGCCTTTGCGATAAACATGCTTGGGACTATAAATTCAGCTGGTACGACTTATTCTCTTTTGTAGACCCGCTGGAATGGAATTTGGTTGTGTAATATTTTGACGGTGGTTCGATAAGCCCATAATGTGGCTGGAACTCTCTCATCCCAATCATCCCGATTAGTGGAACACAAATTTTTCAACCCCTTTTCCAAGATCGTATTAAACGCCTCAACTGTCCCATTTTCTTGCGGGTGGTATGAGATGCTTTTATGATGTTGAATCATAAAGTTCCGCAGTAGAGATTGGAATGTATTATTAATGAAATGGGTCCCCTGATCACTTGTCAAACTCCTTGGGAAACTAAATCTAGTGATGATATTTTCAAAAATTAATCTCCATGCAGTGTCAGCGGTGCAATCCTTTACGGGCGCGGCCTCAGGCCATCTGGTTAAATACTATGTATTGTTATGATGTACCTTGCATGGGAGTCTCGTGCAGTTGGAGTTATGGGCCCAATGAATTCAATTTCCCATTTTTCAAATGCGTGTATTGCCCTTACTGGTAGTAATGGTAGCTCATCCCTATGCGGTGGCTTTCCAACTTGCTGACACACATCACATTTCTTTACATAGTCCTTTTCATCTTTATTTATGGTAGGCCACCATAACCTTACTTGCAGAATATTCCTTGTGGTGCTCTTTCCTCCAACGTGTTCTCCCGCAACCCCATTATGTCCTTCCCATAAAATTGATTCACTTTCATGATCTAGTATGCACCTTCTCAATATTTGGTCTAGCCCCAATTTATAGAGTTGGCCTGCAATTAGCTGGTAGTCCGAAAATATTACTACTAAGTGCTTCTGTTGGATTGTTGTGTAGTTCTCTGGACATTTTCCTGTAGCGAGAAATGTTGTGATTTCCTCTAGGTAGTCTGGTACAACCTCAACTCGGAATAGATCCGTGTAAGTAGTTGATCATCTATAGGCCTTCCATTTTCTCTTGATTCCAACCTTGACAAGTGACTGAGTCCCACATTTAGCCTACCTGGTTTAACAATTACCTCAAATGTGAATTCTTGGAATAACAACAACCATCTGCAGATCCTCCCTTCTACTATAGGTTTGCTCACCAGATACTTTAGTACCGAAGATCTGTAAAGAATTTGAATGGTCCTCCCAACAAGTAGTGGTGGAATTTTCAACAAATACACCATCGTGAGTACCTCTCTTTCAGTAGTAGTGAAGTTCCTATCCACAGTTGATATTTTCTTGCTGGCGAAGTAAATTGGATGATATAAATTGGTTTCACGAGGTTGGGCCAATAATTCTCCTAGTGCAATTCCTAAGGCATCAATATGCACATGGAACTATTTATCCCAATTAGGATATACCAAGATTGGTGCACTTTCCAATTTAACCTTCAATATGTTCAGTGCTTCGTTGCATTCCTTAGTCCAGTGGAATTGTTCTATATTTTTCAATAGCTTTTCCATTGGGGCTATAATAAGGGCATAGTTGCAAATGAATCTCCTGTAGTAGTAAGGGTGCCCAAATTTAGATCTTAATTTCTTGACTTTCTTCAGTGGATTCATGTTGACAATAGTTGCAACCTTAGCAGGGTTCACACATACCCCATATTTGCATACGATGTGGCCTAGAAAAGTAATGAAGGGAACAACAAAGATGCATTTATTTACATTCAAAGATATTTGTAGTTGTCTACACCAGTCGAACACTATGTGGAGTAGGCTTGCATGTTTTTTTAGTAAGTTTTACACAGTGCAATCATCCATATAGACTTCTAAGAAACTATGAATATTTTCTCTAAAGGCTACTAGGACTATCTGCAAGAACACTACTTTTGCATTCTTCAAGCCAGAAGGCATCACATGATAGGAATATGAGCCCCATTCAGTCATGAATATAGTTTTCTTCTTGTCTTCCTCAAATATCCCGACTTGGTGATACCTGGAGAATCCATCTATGAATAAATAAGCTTCAGTCCCTGCTACATTTTACAAAACCTCATCACTGAAGGGTGTAGGGAAGTGTTCATGCACGCATGCATTGTTCAAGTTGCGGTAGTCAACACATACGCTTATTTCTGATGCAACCTTCTTATTCTAAATAAAAACCGGGCAAACCCACTCTGCTTCCTCCACTGGAAATATTAGTCTTGCCTCCAACATTTTATCAATCTCCCTTTTTACCTTCTCTCTTACCCATGGGTTCAACCTGTAAGGTCTGTGTTTCATTGGCTTTAAATATAGCTTAAGCATGATCCCCATCCATCCCAGGTCTCCCTTTATCCCCTTTAACTCTAACACCGAGGAAGGGAACAATTTTTTGTACTTTTTCAATAGGTCAAAAATATCCTTCGTAGTCTCTTCATCCCAATAGTCGCTTATGGATGCCAATTTTAGTTTTTCCTTGTTCCCAATATTGTACTTATTAATCTTCAATGGCAGCAAATGGATCCCTTCTGTGACTGGCCCATCTTTGAGCCCTTGTTCCCCTTCCTTCTCCTCAAATGAAAATTTCCTTAGGTCTTCTAAGTCAACATCGTCTACTTCCTGATCTACCTTGCCACAAGCCACTGCTTCTTGGTAATTTAACTCGCAAAGTTGTTTCAAACTATTTTGGTCCATCAGTTCCTCAATCAAATGGCCTGTCGTAAATAGAATCCTCTTTACCACTTGTAAGGCATCGATGCAGCATCGGTTAGCTTTTGATCATCATCCTTGAAATAGAAACTACTAACGAATCTACCTCATAGAAACTCCCAATTTCATGTCTGTATCTTTCGTTATTATATGATGTAACATTCTTGTGAGAGCATACCCAAGGAATGCAAAAAATTATGAACCCATAATTACTTGTGATAACCTTCAATTTCCCATCCTTCTTCACAGTCTCTTATGTGCTCTTGGGTATCTTAAGTGCCTCTGTACTCTGCATCCATCTGCGGGCCCCCAGACACTTGGAATATGACCCTCAATGCCCTTGTAATATATTCCCATCTTCTAAGGGGGTTGCGGTGAGTTCCCCACCACTGAGATGTTGTTTCTTGCAACACCACATTCATCAGGGGGAATTTATGTTCCTCGGGAACAATATCATCTATTTTATTAATAAAAGTATTCACTGCTTCCATGCTGGTAAAAGTGGGGTATCCTCTTACCTCTATTCTGATCCAATTGACTCCCCAGATGGTGGTGCATCTTCGGGTGTTGACCTCGTATTCTCCCTGTTGCCAGTCGTGAAACGCGACTTCAAATCCTATCTCCGAGCTTTGGACACTCTGCTAGCTCATCGAACGTTCTGTTGTTGGATTAATGTATTCTTCTCTTTTTCATGTTTTCAACTGATAAATATTATCTAGGAGTCCGATATCTTCCCTATTATCAATTGAGTTAGTGAACCTAGGACCCTGGTACGGATCCAATGGTTGAATCACTCTGACCTCCCCATCTTCAAAAATCATCAATTCCTTCTTCAAATCGATAACTACATAATTTTCAAATGGCCAGTCTATTCCCAAGGGTGCCAGATATGGGTATTTGTCACCCATTATGTATATTACCTCAAATTCGATGTAGTTCTTTACTCCTGCAACATCAACTACCTTGTCCTCCAGTATCCCAACCGGTATACTGAAATACTGGTTTGCCATGTGCAATTGTATTGGAAATAATTCAATATGTTGATGTCTAAGCCTAAGTCTAGCATGGTATCTCTTATTTGAAATATTGAAAATTGTGCATAAATTATAAATTCCTTCCCTTTTCACCTTTTATTTCTTCGAACCCTCCTTGCATTCCTCTTCGAAATATTGGCATAGATTCTAGATCCAGTCCTCCTTTAACAACTATCTTCAGATTTTGTTTCAACAGGATGAGCATCTGCTCATCCTTTATGATATTCAAAAATAATCTGAACCACTCTTCTCTAGGCTGAACTGATGTAATTTTTTTCTCTGCTTCCACCGTTGGTTGTGAGAGCTAGGATTCTTTCTCTGCTTCCCTAAAGTACTGCTTTTGTTGTTATGAATTGTAGGGTCTATTTGGTGATGTTGGCTTTATAGGATTATGTTTCTTTGTTGCTCCTATATCACCTTATGTCTTATTCCCTCCTCTTGTCACTATGGATACACAAGAGAGTGGTTTCGTTTTAGGAATTCTTGGTTCTACATTAATCAAATTATCCCCCCTCTATCTAGTTCTTTCCTCCCACATTTTTATTAGTTCGGGGCAATCCTCGACGGCATGCATGTTTACCCTGCACAAAGAACACCATTTTCTTCTAGGTAGAGGGAATTTCCTTGCAACGTGCCCTTCCTGGTCACAATTATAACATCTGAGTGGTTCCCTTCCTCCCATCCTACCCCTCCTTATTCCATGCCCTCCGTGTCCTCGAGGAGCTTCATTAACTTTCTAGGTTATCTGGTCCAATCTATCTGCTAATGCATCCAATGCTCTACATTGGCCTGTGTGATGTGTTTTTGAGGCACATAATTCACAGTAGTTTTTGTTTGGGACATTGGATTACTTTTGTAAAATTTGGCCTAGACGAGGGGGATGGCCAAATCCCTTACAAATTTCACAGTACTCATTCGTCGCTGAGCTTGCTTATTTGGGAAACCATGTAAATGTGTTTGGCCTTGGTAAAGGCCTTGCATATTAATATTCACAACCCCCCAAGCCGCTAGTGCTCCTTGGTGCCCTCCTAATCCTGACCCAATTCCTGCTCCTCGCATCCTAGGACATTTTGTGACTAGGTGTCCCTCCACTAGGCAATGTGTGCACCATATGTATGATCACGCTAGGAATGCGGGTTGTATGTCCTTGATTTTCTCTGTTAGGCTTTCAATTTGATGTTGCAATCCCAGTAGAGATGGATGTTGTGTTGTTACCCCTCATCTAAATTCTTGCGAGTAACTGCCATTGCTTCAATTCTCATTGCTTTTTCTAACACGTCTTGTAGTGTGTCGATCTTTTGCTGCATTAAAGGGGATTTGGTAAGAGGCTGAAGAGCCTTAATGAACCAACCGCTCTAATGATTTGGGTCTATAGGATAACTTAAATTTTCGATGGAATATTTGAACCTCCTCATCAGCTCCTAATCAGTTTCTCCTTCTCGTTGCTTTATTTCCCACAGTTCATATAATCCTTGTTGGTTTGTCTGTGGGAATTTGAATTCTTGTACAAACTCTGTTTTTACATCATCCACAGCTGGATTCTAGTGAACCTCCGACCAGTTGATAAACCACCGCAGATATATTTCTCGGAGAATGGTCTAAAATTCGATTAACTTGACATCATCAAGTGTTTGATGGGCCCTCTAGATGGCATCACACAAATACCAATGTTGTTCAACATCATTTTTTCCTTTTCTCGAGAACTTAGGATATCTGGTGAATTATCTTGACATTTCTGTATGTGTTTGTGAAAGTAATACAAATCCTCTAGATCCTGGTTGTGAAATCCATTTCTGGATACATCCCCCATTAGTATTGTTGCTAGTGGTTAGTTTTAATATAGAATGAATACTGCTAACTCTAATTATCCTTCGTAACTTTATAAAAAATTATCAGGGGGATGATAGAGTACCAAGGGAAGGTTACGAAAATTTCTACTTGGGATTTGGGAGATAGAATTACCTTGTATCGTGGCCACTTATCCTTATTCAAAAAATCATTCCATCGCAACATGTAGGTCGACACCTAAATCATCTTTGGGGCTCGTGTCCTCCACTCTATCGGGCATCTTTCCCTTTGCGGATCGGGATGGGTTCCTATCAATCTCCTATTGTCTAACTCTCCTAACGGATCCCTCCTTTCCTGTAGGTTCCATTGTGATTCCTCCCTCCTCTGAACTCTACAACACCTCTCCTTTTTGTTGTGCATTCTCCCTTTGCTTATCAAACTACCACATTTCCCTCTCCCACCCCTTCTTCATGATTTGTGCCCTCCAATATGCTCTTATATCTCTAGCTTTCTTGGAACTTTCTGCATCCATCTCGTTGATTCATTCATTCCTCCCTGTCCCATATCATCTTTTCCCCTAGGTTCTTCCCCAAGTACTAGTTGTTTAAGCTTCCATACCCTAGATTTGGAAAGAAAACAGTCCCTCTTCCACCATAAAGGACCTTAATCCATAGTGAGATCTCCTTCAACAACATTCCCCGCAGCTGTGACTTGAATATAGCTTCTTATTTGGAAAAGGACTAGTGACTTTTAGTTGCAAAATCCACAGTATACCCCTCTAGAGTTGACTGTAACTAGAAGTTCACTGCTCGGATCAGATCAGTGGCCACCCTATGCAGTGCTATCAAATCTGCATGTGCCCAGTTGCGGTGAGATCTACTCAATTCTCAAGCTCCCACTTTAACTTGGAGTCTTCACAACCAATTATAAATTTTATCGGGGAACTTTCCCTAGAAGATCTTGTACTGATCACTTGTTGAATATGAAAATATAATTTGGTCTCTCAACTTATTTTCCTTCTGGCTTTAGAGCTCAACTTGTTGCGATATGAACCGATCTACGTGGTGATCCCACCAACTTCAATGTTCTTTCTTCTATATCCTCAATACCATGTTCTAAAACTTTGGTAAAGTTCCAAGTCCCGAAAACAGAATCATTTGTTTCTGAAAATAATGAATTTCAGGTAGGACCTAGGTTCGAGCTCAAGGGCCAACAAGGCTCCATTGTAGTCTAGGACAACGCCGACATTTTCACCTTACTCAACATTGAGCAAGGAGTCTCACTCGAGGCGTGTCGTGACCTTACTGAGTTAAAAGAATTAGAAATAGTATGTCCATAGCCATATTACCAACTACCCTATACTACTGACATATCACAATTGTGCACACATTACTCATATTGTAATCAAGACATGAAAAAGAGAAGATCAATTGTTTATACAATTATCCACAATAAAAGAAATTTATCCTCTCTAAATGCTTACACACAGGAACATATACACATAAGACATATATTGAGCCATAATATCACCAAATGTTATATTCAGAATAGTTCGGTACATCAGAGCCACAATAGTTCTGCGGAGATAAGCCTTCGGAACCAGTTAAAAAGAATGAAAACAATACATTGTAACCCCAAAACTGAGAGTCGATTGTCTCATTGCCAAACTTCTTCTCCTTCCTCGCGACTAACCCCCTTTTATTACGTTTCCTTCCTTATCTATCTTCTGTCTAAACACACTGTTAGCCTTTGTTTTCCTCTCGCTCGACTGTCTTCCCTTGCTAATTTGTTCTTGGTTCTGTTCCACTTTCTCCTCCACTAGTTGGAGTCTTCTCCTGCTTACTGTCAATCGCTTCCACCACCTACACAACTACTTATTCACAAGTTGCCAACCTTCCTGTTGTTCCAAATTTTCAAAATGAAGGCCCCAACAATTTAATATTGTTATAATTCCAAGGTTTTCTATGCTCATGATTTTTTTTTTTAATGTCATGGATGAAAAATGTTGAAATTTTAGCCCCTTCCTGCCAAAAAAGGTGATGTAACATCACAAATTTTCAATTTTGAGGTGTTTTTGTTACATTTTTTTGGGTGAAAAAATAAGGTTTATTTGGGCTAGAGTTATTTTTTTGAGGTTGTAGTTCTTTATTAAGTTGGTAACATTGTTTTTATTATCTTTGTCATGTCCTTGTCCATTTATTTTTCCTCTTATTCCTTCTCTATTTCCTTTGCATCCTCTTCTACCTTCTCTTCAACCTCTACATCCTTTATAGTAAAAGCATTGGTATCAGTATCCATAAGAGATGGATATGTTATATTACAAGATGTGATTGGCCTAAATTGGATCCATTTCTTCATTTTCAAGTTTCTTCTCCATGTGTTCTAGATTTTTTAAACCATCTAGATTCCTAGGAACTTTGAATTGGTTCAATATTCCTTAGGGTTTTCTTATTGTGAAGACCCTTTATGTTGAGCTTTATTGTGGTTTATTTTCACTGTTATAAACTATAAAACACTATAACCCCCAATGGCATATTAGGACTGTGGGGTGTAACTATACCTGACCTTCAAGATTCATTATGAAGATGGGGTTATCAAATTTATTCTTTCTTCCATAACCTCAAATCACAATTATGATACAATGACCACAATAAATTTATAAGGATATAAATCTCATCTCATTTTGATCTCCAAGCACAAAATTATGCCCATTTGAAGATATACCCTTCCTTAAGGGACACTTCACCCTCCATACAAGCCACATGGTTAACATATGGTTTTCCTTAGCCACACAACACCCCCACATTGGTCCATATCCACTGATATCTTGGCATACTTAAGCCCTTACCATTCAACGGTTCCCATTGAATGTGAATTATCCAAACCTACGAGGTTCTAGTAGTGTGATATGTCGATATACTCGATATGGCTGATATAACAATATAGCCATTATCCCAACATAAAATACCAGCATATTAGGATTTTACTGAAATTTCCTAGAAAAAAATACTTCACAATGTTGAATATGTCGATGGGCCAGTAGCCATCTTAGCATGTCACCTCATATCATTGTCATCCAATTGTATTCCAACACATGTTAGTTGTTAACACCTCTCTAAGCACATGGCATTGCTTACATGTATACTAAAATATTGGGATATCAATGATTTTCTAACCCCCAATCCACACAAAAATATTGATATTTTGATATGATAAATCAACATGCCACCTCATTATCCACAATCCAATCATCGTATGACACATATAGGATGCTAAAATTCCCTGCCACATGGAACAACTGAAATGTGCCACATGTGACTCATATTTCTACCTAGATGACATGCCAAAATACTGAATCTAGGTGACAAAATGTCCTCCACATATCATTGCCACATCATCCATGTGATGTCATCCTGAAATCATTCTGCAATATCTATGGTGCTCGTATACTTTGGTATCATTAGGTAATGGGCCTAGTAAATAAAAATAGGGCTAGGAAATGATGTTCCATCGATTGGTCTTGCACCATCGAGCACTCTACCAAAGTAATTTCACCCATTCTTCAAGGGCCTAGTATCCTAGTAAGACCCTTCCAGCTGGCTCTTGGTCTTATCACTTGTTAGTCAATGTGACTAGCGGGTAAGAAAAATGCCTCCAACCTAAAATCTATTAAATTTTAATGTTTATTGTACAATACCATTTATGATATTTCAAACTCATTAATTTCTTCCAAGGTCCCTAATTATTCTCTTCCTCTAACCATAAAACATCATACTCATCACCTACACATTATTGATTCAAGAGACTCACAAACTGGCTTCTCTCCAGGGTCATACAAAACCTTAAGCTCCTTCCATCACATAGATTTACCATGTTTTTATAGTATGCACAACGTGACAACATTCATGAAACGGTATTGAGTGTAGCCATCACAACCAAGGATAACATGTCAATTTATGAACATATAACATGAAAGGTCGCAATTGACATATGTGACAAGATTCCATTACATACAAAATTCATTCATAGAATAATGAATATCATCATTCACGTAAGACATGTTAGTTACTCAACACACTAATCACACATATTCAATATGAAAATACAACAACTTTCATCCTATCATAGGATGTATTCATAGTGAATCTAACATAACATTTAACCATGAAGAATTAAGCCACATTTGCATCTAATTTACAAAGAGGGAAATATACTTGTTTGTTTCACTTGAATTTGCTAGAAACCGGAAAAGGGATAGCCACTCTCCACCCAACCATAAGAATAACTACAATACAAGTTTCTTGTAGCTAGCCACTCTTGAGCTAAATATAATGTTTGAAGGATTCTTCTCTTAGGGAATTTAAACTATGGTTTAATTAAGGATATGGAGTATGAAGGATATTCTCCTTCACTTATAGGAGACATGAGTGTTGCCTCTCCAACCATGAGCATGATATTTTAATTCAAAAAAGTATGGGAACTAATGGCCTACATATCATAAAGGGAGAACCCTTCACTACTTCTTATGGTTACTCAATTATACTCTTCCTCTTAAGTTCTTCTTGTGCACAATACAATCGGACAGTTGAATTCCTTTTTGGTCTACCCGACACAGTCTGAGGGTTCCCAACTAGTTTCCAATCAAAATTGAAAATAAGGACTCCCTCACAAGCTGACCATGACTCATGGGAATACTCTCTCTCCCCATTTTCAAGTCACTCTCTCTTAACTTTCTTGGTCCCAAATCCACATGGGTTCATTGGTCATTAGTATCGCAAAGGGTTTTGGGTTCTTTTCCAAACAATGTCTTTGTCTCCAATTGCTACAATTCATATCAGACATCGTCTCCTTCAATCATAATAATGGATTTTTTTTCATTTCCCCAATGTTGCTTTATTGCATGAAAGATTCAGGGTCCCTCTTAAGGATGTAGAGTTAATAAAGATTTCCATACAATACATAGCTTATGCTTGGGCAAGCCGGTACCTCCTTCCCCATCTCTTTCTGAAAATTTCTTTGTAGTTGGGTTTTTAAACTAAAACATTAAGGGTTAGAAACACTAAATTTATGGAATATAGGAAACTCCCTAGTCTCCCTTGCTAAATTACTTAAGTAAGTTTTCCTTTTATACATTGGGATCCATGTAGACTAGTCCTCCTTCTTTAGTTCTAGGAAGCTATAATTTAATCATATAATATATTTATATCAAATAGTTTTCACATGCATCCATGTTGGACCTCCAACATTATCATCCTTTAATTACATTTACAAAATTTGGGTATTAGAAAAGGGAACTATAATCACCACCCCCTTAAAGGAACATTGTCCTTGGCATACTATTTTTTTCCAAACGGAAAAAACTCATAATTTTATTTCAACTTTTGAAAAAAGGGAACAAAATATAATTTTTCATATTCTAAAAGCCTTGAGTATGAGAAACCTCATGGCTCATAAATTAGAGAAAAAATAAAAAATAGTCAATACAATGGAGAAGATTAATTAATATAAAAATCACTTATCTTCCCTTTTTTTCCTTTCTTTTTTTGGACCTTCTACCAACCCCCTGCAAAATGTCCACGAGAAATATTTCCAAACCATTCACGGTTGTCTTTGATAGGTGTTCTTTTTCTGAATCATAACTTTTCGAAGTGTGAGCTCTCTTTGTGTCCACTGTCACATCCTCTTTGTGTGCCACAATCTCTTATTGATCTAGTTCTTGTGTTGTTTTTTTATTTTTTCCCATTTTGCTTGTGGTTTGAATTTCCACCATGTACTTGAGTGCTCCCTTCCTCTTGGTTTTGTGGATTTTATATGATTTTCCCTTCTTCCTCCTCCACATCGAAGGGATCAAAAGGTTTCCATCCTTTAGTTTTGTGATCCTACCCATTTTTCTTTTTGGGGTGCTTTTTTTCTTAGGGGCTTGTGTCATGCAAATGTCCTTTTTGGTAAGATGAACGACATTTGAATGTCATAGTTTCATAATTCAAAAATTGAGTCCACTTGAAGGTTTTCTGTTTCCGCTTAATGAAATCTAGTACACCTTTAATTAGGTCTATTTCTACACAGATTTGGAAAAAGTAAATATCTCTTTCTCCATTCTTTCAAAGTCCAACTTTTTAAAAGATCCCAATTTGTTTCCAATATCCTCAAGAACCTTGTGATAAAAGAAAGGAAGGGGAATATTTGGAAACCTCACCCAAAATGGAATCAAAATCTAGGAACCATGGAGTGATTAGAGCTATGTACTTCCCCAAAACCAGGGAACTTATTTCAAAAATATCTCCAAGTCTTCTTATGTATTAAACTGAACAATGAAAATAACTTTGGAGCATAGGTATATATCACAATTTTTGGTCTAGGTTTTATAAAATCAATGATGCAAATCATCAAACCTAGGCCAAAAACCATTGAATCTACATATCATTGCCCTAGATTGGAGAGCAGAAAAAATTTGATTTACCTTTGTTAGGTTTACCTCCATGGAATCCACTTATTGTTGTTGTTAGAAATATACTGGACAAGATTGTATTGTGTTAGATCTGATGGATTAGAAACATGACCATGCACTACATTCTTATAGGAAACTGGAACACTTGGGATCCTAAATCTTGAAGTGACCCCCTCATAGCCTAAAATTCAAGATAATGGCGGAATTTCTTGAGATGTTGTAATATTGTAACTGGAGTTGGTCTTGTAGTTTCTTCCCTTCATGGAGGAGTCTTTTTATGTCTATATAAAATCCCATACGCTCTTCTATATATTTCTTGATATTTACCATGTAATCACCTAAGAAGTAAATATTTCTCACTTAAGGTTTTAATAAATATCTAGAACTCCCCCCTGTTCTAGCTCTTCCATCCCTCCATCCAACTCATATATGTCATTAGAGGATTTTTCAAATAAAAAATAACCACCTAAGAAAAAAAAAAGAAAAAAAGAAAATAATGCCATATAGACAATTTTCTAAAATATATAATTTTTATAATTTTACTTTTATCAAAATTGCCCAAATAAATGTCACACACACACACACACATATAATTTAAGTTATTAGCATAAGATTTCATAAAATTAAATTAAAAAAGTAAATTTAAAATTTAAATTAAATTTAAATTTAAATTATCCAAATAAATGCACTCTATTTTTTTTCAACCGAAAAGAGTATATACATTTATATTAAAATGCGCCCACACACGATCAAAAAGAGGATTTTTTACAACAAAAAATGTGATTTTCCTTGGATGTGAATATTACACTTTGTCCCACTCTTATCTGAGTTTTTACATCAGCCATTCCATTTTCAAAATTTTGAACTAATTGCTTGTTACCATAGACTTTACAAAACTGCAATAATAGAAATATACGTGTGTGTTTAGGAATAAAACAAAATTTGCAGGTGCCAGAGGATATTATTCTTCCATTAGATCTGGGGAGTTGATTTCCAGAAGCTTCAGCACCTCCTCTTCCTTCTTGATGTTGTCTTCTAGTTTTAGTTTCATACCATCTATTTCAAGTTTGAGGTCTGCCACCTTATCTTCAAGCTTCAAATTTTTTCCTTATCTTCTAGTTTTCATTCCTCGATCTTGATAGCATCCTTGTGGTGCTAGTGCACACATACCTACAACACTAAAATTTCATTTCGGAATTCTCCATGTTCCATGGTACAGGTATCACATTTCAGATTACTACTCACAGAACCACAAGCCCAATTGGAATTCCCACTCCCAATCCCGGGCCTGCGAAGGCCCTAGGAGCCCGATCCAATGCTATCAGAAGCATAACTCACATTTCTGCTCATCATGTAGACACATGAGACTCATGCCCAGACGCACACTCCAGAAAATCTATAACCCTCAACCTACTGAGAGACCCGAAACACCAGAAGTACACAGAGAAAACAAAGAAGCCAGTACACAGGAAGGTCATTGGGCTCATAGAATTCATATACAGGTGATTCACAACTTCAGAAATCACAATAACCAGAACCCAAATAATCCATGACTTCCTATAAGTCCTGAAACTCCAGAAGTAAACCATATAGCCACCCAGGGTAGTGCATAGTAAATTCATTACCACCTCAGTCTCCATAGATAGACTAAATCTCAGACCGTCCTCTCCAATTCCCTAGGTTTCAGTGTCTGCCGAGAGAACCCAAAGGCCTCCAAGAATAATTAAGAACCCCCTGAGCACCACCATCCAACCCTTCAACTTACCAACCCAACCCTTTCTCAGACAGTTACCGTTCCTCTTGACTCTATGCCGCAAACATGGCGGCAACAACCATGCAGCCTCCACGTCCCTGTCTTTGGGTTTTTTGAAAATAATCAGATCATTATTCCTTAAATAACTACCAATAGTATGAAAGTGAGCGAGGAGCGACACCATAGTACTTTTGGTACTGGAATCCCAATGTCGATCCATAATTTCCTTAATTTTCCCTTCTCTCCAAAATCCATAGCCACCATATTCCCACGCTTCTCCTGCATGTTCCAGGGTCCGGGGAGTAAATGCTTCTCCCTTGAATTCACCATTCCCATGAACTAGGCACAAAATTGTCAGTGACTGTAATCAAAATCAAGCGAGCGGAATAATAACCGCATGTTTGGGATTATGTAGGGACCAAGTGGTAGGTTGTTGATTTACATGACGCCACTAAATCGATTGAGTTATGTATACGGCTTGCCACAAGAGTTGAGGGCAAGGCAGGGGGAGTTAATATCGACAAGACTAGATATAGTAAAAAAATTCAATTGACAATTGAGGCATGGCCACTTGTTGAAGTATGGGAGCGGGAGGTTGTCGTGCCAACATGGAGGGGTAAGGTGGGGGGGTGAGGGGAGGGGAGGGTGAGGGGGAAATGAAGGAGAAGGGGAGGGGTGATGGAATGAGAGAGCACAAGGGGATATGGAGAAGGGGAAGGAGCTAAAGAGGAGTCCAAGTGATAGAAGAAATTTCCAGGGTAAGGGGGAGGGGGAGAGAGCCATGGGGGGGGCGGGGGGGGAGGAGGGATCCAGAGATAGTAAAGATACATGGATTATAGGAAAATCAAACATTTTCAGCAGGCGAAAGGAGCTTTCCATATTCCCATTTGTGTAATTAGAGAAAATATTTTTCTTAGGATTCCTAATCATAGTTAAGGAATACATAGGTGGCCTTCAATCCCATTCACCTCCGTAGATTATTCTTTAATTCTACAAGCCACATTATCTTGTTTATCTAAATATTTGTTGTTTCCCTTTAGGTTGTGTTATAAATTCACTTCATCCAGAAGAGGGATCATACTTTTATTTATCTTTATGACATGGTTTAGGAGGGTGTTATTAGCAGGGGTGTTCTTTCTCATGTGGTTTATTATTATCATGGAGTCTCCCAATATTTGGAGCCTCTTGATACCTTTGTTGGTGAATAAGTTCATGTAAAAGAGAAGCCCATAAGCCTCAGCCTGGTTGTTAGTTTTCCAGGCTAAACTCCAAGAATACATGTATTCTATGTTTCCATCGGGATTTATGAGAATCCCTCCCCCTCCTATCACCCCAGCCAAATAAATCCACTCTTATCAAAATAACCATCTATATATAAATACACACACACACACACACGATTTAATCAAATTTAAACTAGTTATGCATCATTAAAAACACACTCAAATCATGATTTACCCTTCATTAAAAAGATTCTCGATATTATAATTTTTATATAATAAGGTATTAATTTTATTTTTAATATTTAATGTAGTTCTAGATCACTTGGGTGCCATTCACGCTTAAGGTAGGTAAATTATATTATTAAAAAAATATGTTGATGCCTAGTCACACCTATATCTCTTTTGAAGTTTAAAGGATTTTGATTCACTTACACATTATGACATGGAAATTCACTATTACGTTTTTAAAATCAAATTTACTCTAATGGTGGGTACGGGTTTTTTTTAGTTTTATCCACACTATTTTAAGAGCTAGCTAGGTTGGGTAATCTTGGATCTAGGCCTGCATGGTCGATTATTTTTTTGGTAATTTGGAAGTTGAGGGGACTCGTCTCCACCATGAGTTGTGCGATCCCAGGCCTTTGCAACTGCTACACAATCCTTACCGCAAAGTATCCATAGTACGTCCTAATTTCAAGGGTGATCCTAAGGTTGTATTTGGCAAGGGCGACGTCGAGGAAGGGGCACTTATTGTCGCTTATGTTCATGAGCTTGGTTGTGTGCCTCCTTTTGTGTTCTATTATCCATAGAACTAAATTTATACAAAGAATAAAAATGGTTATGACTTTCTAGGCTCATGGCATCCTCCAATTCCAGGGAAATTTTCAAGGATGGAGAATTATCTTGAAGTTCAAAAAATTGGCGAATCTCACTAGTCCCTAATATGAAAACTATAAAAATTTTACTGATATATCTGTAAAATTATTAAAATTTATAATGATTTTATATATATTCTTTATATAATGTTGGCGGTTTTAAAGGTAAAATTATTTTATATTGTAAAATTTGGGCGAATAAGTTTTAGAGAAAATGGAAATTGGGGAATATTTTTTTTGAAAAAATCATGGAAAATTAGCCCACCTGCGAATATTAGCCCCTAAAATTTTCCATGTCCAATTCCCTTATTGCTTAATTCGGTCCAAAGTGCTTCTATTGCACCTAGACTTACATTATGACTTGATTCCAAAGCGTAGTCTCCATCCTGTCGAGTATGAACTAAGGTTCTAGTTGGAATTATCCTTTTGGTTCCACTTGTATCAAATGCCAATCAATAATATGATTAGCATCATGTATATAACTTTTATGTTGAAAATGGCACCAAGAAAGATTCTAATTTAATTTTCCCTTGAATAAAATTAGAAGAAAATTGTAATTCCACATCTCATGATAGCTTGTACGAGTTAACTTAGAAGTTAGTTTGACTTAGTTGGTTCATTGAATTTGAGTTGAGGGTCTAACTTGAGTCATGTAGAGTGGTTCCTATATTTTAGGAGCCCTGGTTGAGTTTATTTTGAGTTGTAATGAATTAATTTAGATTATCTGAGTTAAAGTCATTTTAACTAGTTCCAACTGTTGGAGAAACTAGTGAGAGGTCTAGTAGTGATTTGTTTACTCTATGATCAATTAGTTAACTAATAACTCAGCCATAAATAACTCATGCATGTGTGAACTGAGAGTTACCTAGTTGAGATTGGAGTTCAAGGGCAGTGTATTATTAGTTGTATAATTATCCAAATTGTACAAGTGATGCATGCAGTCAGAGGAAGGCCCTAGATGGATTGCACAATATTGGATGGGGATTTCCCTAATTAATAGAGGCTAATTACCCAAGGAAACAACGCAAGGAAATAGGGACTTGGGAATGCTAAAATTTGGTTAAGTATTGTCCTAGGATTTTTTAGGAATCAAGGAGATAGATCGAGATAGTGCAAAGGTTTCTCAGGCTTAATAAAATCATTGTAATCTTCTCATATTTTCTGACTAATGAAATATACAGATAGTGGGGTTTTTAGCTGATTATTTCCTCAGTAAATCATTGTGTAATGTGTTGATTGAATTCTTTCTCATGTATTCTTCATGATTTCATGATCATTTCAATTGGTTTCCAAAATTGGTAGAGTATATTCAAGTCTATTGTTTTAGCGACTTACAATTAGCAGTTTGAATCTATAAGGAATTTCTACATGGTATCAGAACTAAAATCACTATAGAAGAGAAGAATATGAGTTTAAACTGTGTAATTGAATTGAATTTGCAGTATCATTCTTCATGATCAGCAAGATGTTGTTCTATGGATTGAGACTTGAGTATGCCCTAGAGGGCAGATCCAATTACATAGCTTGGAAGGACAGGATGGAAGTAGTTTTGGAATATAATGGGTTGAAGGAGTCCATAGTCAGTGATATTCCTAAGCCTCTAGCAATCGATCCTCAAGATTTGACGCCATGAAATAAGAATGTAGCAAAGGTGAGAATGATCCTACTAGAAGGAGTTCAAGATCATATTGTCTCGAACCTCCATGGAAAGGAAACTCCATATGCAATGTGGAAGGCCTTGATAGAATTGTTTCATAACAATAGTCACCACAGGAAGTTGGAATTGAAGGACAAGCTCAGGAAAATCAATATGGGGAAGGACGAAAAAATACCAAAGTACTTGACCAAGTTCACCCAATGTCGGGATGAGATTAGAAGTGCTGGTGTTAGAATTGTTGAAGATGATCTGATCAGCCTAGCACTTCTAGGCATTCCCAAGTGCTGGCACGGTTACCAGGATTCGGTAAATGGGAGGGAGAAACTACCAGAGTGGGATCATTTATGGTTCGACTTGGAGCAAGAAGATATTCGGCGGAGTACTAGAGATGGGACCTCATCCAAAGAAGTGGAAGAGGATTTTACATTAGTCAGACAAGAAAAGAAAAGAAAGCAAAGGTAAATAAGTTCCAAGGCGAGGAGGGAAAGAATAAATACTTTTCCAACATCAAGTGCTTTCACTATCACAAGTTTGGGCACTATGCCACAAAATTTCCACATAAGAAGGCTGATAAGAAGCCCTCAGGAGGAGTGGTAGATTAAGCTCTTGATTCACTATTCGAGTTGGATTTCACCCTCATCACATGCATGGTGTCATCGGTAATGGGTAGTATGTGGTACCTGGATAGTGGAGCCTCATTCCATATGACCGACAACAGATAATTCTTCAGTGACATGGAGGAGAAGAACCTCCAGATGCACATTTATATGGGATATGATCGTAATTATAGCGTGAAAAACATTAGTAATGTTAATTTTTAGAGGGAGTTTGGTTCTCCTCTCACATTGAAAGATGTAATGTATGTTCCAGGTCTGAAGAAGAATTTAGTTTCAGTTGATATGTTAGAATACTATGGATATGATGTGATATTTGTCAAAGGGAAGGATTTATTTCGTCACATATCCACGTAACAGGTGAAGAATATCGGGGTTCAGGTGAATAACCTCTATGAATAGGATGTAGAAGATCATGTTTCTTTGAGCATGAAAATAGAGAAGGTGCAAAGTTGAGAAATCAGTGAGTTATGGAATAGAAGCCTTTGGGCCATATACACCATGGTGCTTTGAAGATCATGCAACATATTTCTACAAGACTTACCAAGGGTGCACTAGAGAAATGTGATAGATGCAAAGGTTGTACATTGGGGAAGTACACAAAAGCCACCTTTCAAGATAAGGGGAGTCGATCTTAAGCAATCCTTCAAAGAGTTCACTAAGATGTATGTGGACCGTTCTCGACAGCCTCCACGGCCAAGAATAGGTATTATGTTATTTTTGTAAATGATTTCTCACGTAAGTGCTGGATATTCTTCATGTATAAGAAATACCATATGTACTCAAAATTTTGTGAGTTCAAAGCACTTGTTGAGAAAGACACATGCATGAAAGTGAAGGCTCTCAGGAGTGAAAACAATGGAGAGTATGTGTCGAATGAGTTCAATATTTTTTTTTCATCGGAAGGAATTCAATGGGAATTAATAGCACCCTATAACCCACCACATAATGGGGTTGTAGAAAGGAAGAAAAAAAACATTGTGGGAGTTTCAGAAGTGATGTTGCATGATCAAGGCCTAATGTTGCACTTGTGGTAAGAAGCAAGCAACAAAATGGTATATGTGCACAACATGAGTTCTCATCAGATTATTGGGATGAGTACACCGGAAGAAGGATTTTTTAGGAAAGAAAATAGATTTGGCACACTTCATAATATTTGGTTCATCAGTTTAATATCATGTTTCCAAAGATGCACATAAAAATCTACCACCAACAATTGAGTTGGGCATATTTGTGGGGTACAATGATACACCTCACAACTATTGGGTGTACCTTCCATATCATAGGATGATTTTGGTTCATAGATATGTGAAATTCGATGAAGAAAATGCCATGCAAATTTATCTTGAGAGGGAGCTTCAGTTGCATGCAGATGAGGAGATTTTAGCTCCAAAGGAAGAACCTAAAGGTGTTGTGGAGTAGCCACAATCAAAGGAGTAGAGGGTGGAAGCACCCACTCATGCATAGACATCCATAGATGGAAGGAAGCACACTAGAGAGATAGACATGTTGATGCATGCCGATAGAGAGAATGTGAAAGCACCCACATCATAGTGTAGGAAGAGGAGGTCACTAGATCAGTACATTGGCTAAATGGATCTTATGAGCGAGAGTGTAGAGGCCGATCCATCCTCATTCGAGGAATAAATGAAACAACTAGTATGGGTTGATGCCATGTTATAGGAGTATGAATCCCATTAGAGGAAATTTCAGCCTAAAAGTGCCCATGAAATTTTCATGTAATTTCCATGTCATAATATGTAAACCAATCAAAATGATTTAAATTTAAAAAGAGGTACATGTAAACATTTTGGAGGGAAAAGAAGAAAAAATATATATTTTTTTAATTGTATGTTTGACTTATCTCCTTATAGCTTTACTTAAATTTCAAGTGCAGACACTCGTTGGATGTAAAATTAAATTCTGAATGCAATAAGTACCCATTATGCATAATTTTGAGAAGACCCACCTTGATAAAAAATTGTAGATACATTAAAAAAATGTGTTTCAACAAGTTTTTTAATCTATCTGCAAATTTCATCAATGTGGGTCTTCTCAAAATATGCATAATATGTGCTCGTTGGATGTGTAATTTAATTCTGCATCTAATGAGTTTCTAAACATGAAATTTGTTTAAACCTATAAGGACATCAACCAAAAACATAATTAAAAAAAAAGTATTTTTCTTATTTTCCCTCCAAAATACATAACTCTGATTTTATTATTTTTCTTTTGGAGGCCACTTTTAGGCTGAAATTTCCTCTAATGATTATTAGGAATAGTGCACGGGAAGCTGTCCCAAGACCATTGGACAAGTTAGTTGTAGGATCTAGCTGGATCTACAAGGTGAAGCAAGTAGCATATGGGAGTGTCGAGAAGCATAAGGCCATATTTGTGGCCAATGGGTTCTCTCAGGTGGAGGGAATAGATTACGAGGAGACCTTTACTCCAGTAGAAATGTATTCTTCAATTAGATATATTATATCACTTTTAGCGCCGATGGGATGGAAGATACATTAGATGGATGTGAAGAAAACTTTCCTCAACAGAGTGATTGAGGAAGAGGTTTACATAAAGAAACCAGAAGGATTTGAGACCTTTGACAAAGAGTCACATGTGTGCAGACGCAAGCAAGCGTTATATGGTTTGAAACAAGCACATTGTGCTTGGTACAACAGGATTGACAACTATTTCAATAGGTTGGGCTTCACCAAAAGTGAATCAGATGAAAACCTTTAGAATATTGTGGTTGAAGGTAAACTATTGATTATAGTATGAAAGACATGGGGCTCTTGCATTATTTCCTTGGTTTGGAAATTTGGCAAAGAGATGTGGAATTGTTTGTCTCTCAAGGAAAGTGTACTAACAAGATAGTGAAGAAGCTTCACATAGAAAGCAAAAAACCCATGGAGACTCCTCTATCATGGAATTTGAGGAAGGACGATGCTACTTCAGGATAAGTGTTAGAAGCTACCATTTATAGGAAACATGTGGGTTCACTTATGTACTTGGTTAACACACGATCGAACATGTGTTATGCGGTTAACGAGCTTAGTCAAGAAATTGTTAAGCCAACCAAAGTATATTGGAAGGCAACCAAACATGTGTTGAGATAACTTAGAGGTATCACTCAGTTTGGTATTTGATATAAACGAAAAAAGGGAGCGAAGCTTCAAGGATTCACAGATGCAGATTGGGCAGGGAATCCATCATATAGGAAGATCACATTAGGAGTAATCTTCACTATTGGGTCACCATCAATTTCTTGGTATAAAATGAAGCATAGATAAATTGCACTTATTTCAACAGAAGAAAAGTACATGGCTTTTAGTCAAGCAACTTGTGAGGCTATCTATATGAGGAATATCCTTGTTGGGTTATTTGGTCAATAGATGGATCCTAGAGTGATTTATTGTGACAAAAAAAGTTGTATCAGACTCTCTGTGAATCCAGTCTTTCATGATGGGTCCAAGCCTACCGACATCAGGTACCACCATCTCAGAGATTGTGGGAAGAGGTGGATCATGATGCTAGAGTACATTCCTACAGAGGAACAAGTTGTACGCATATTAATGAAGGAATTGTTAAGAGGAAAATTCAAGTTCCATAGAGGTAGGATCGGGGTATCTGATAATCCCTTTCTTTCTTAGAGGGAGTGTTGAAAATGGCAACAAGAAAGATTCTAATTTAATTTTCCCTTGAATTAAATTAGAAATAAAATTGTAATTCCACATCTCATGACAACTTATACGAGTTAACTAAGTTAGTTTGACTTAGTTGGTTAATTTAATTCGAATTGAGTGTCTAACTTGAGTCATGTAGAGTGTTTCCTACTTTTTAGGAGCCCTGGTTGAGTTTATTTTGAGTTGTAATTAATTAATTCAGTTTATATGAGTTAAAGTCAGTTTAACTAGTTCTAACTGTTGGAGGAACTAGTGAGAGGTCTAGTAGTGAGTTTTTTACTCTATGATCAATCAGTTAACTGATAAATCAGCCTTAAATAACTCATGCACGTGTGAACTGAGAGTTACCTAGTTGAGATTGGATTTCAAGGGCAGTTTACTATTAGTTGTATAATTATCTAAATTGTACAGGTGGTGCATGTAGTCAGAGGAAGGCCCTAGATGGATTGCACAATATTGGATGTGGATTTCCCTAATTAATAGGGGATAATTAACCAAGGAAAAAACACAAGGAAATAGGGACTTGGGAAAGCCAAATTTTGGTTAAGTATTTGCCTAGGCTTGTCTAGGAAGCAATGAGACAAATAAAGATAGTGTAGAGGTTTCTCACATTTGAGAAAAGTATTGTAATGTTCTCATATTTTCTGACTAATGCAATATACATATAGAAGGGTTTTTAGCTGAGGTTTTCCCCGGGAAATAATTTTGTAATGTGCTGATTGAATTCTTTCTCTTGTATGATTTGTGATTCAGCGATTGTTTAAATTGGTTTTTGTAATTGGTAGAGTAGATTCAATCTACCGTTTTAGAAAATTACAATTAGAAATTTGAATCTACAAGGAATTTCTACATTTTAAGCAAGGTTATATGAAACACATGATGTTCCTTCACTGTACGAGGCAAGGAAAATATGTATGGTATTGGCCCTACTCACTCTAAGATCTGGAAGGGTCCATAGTATCTTAGTGCTAACTTAACACATATCCCACTTTTAAGGAACTTCTCTTTGGACTAAATCAAAGGTATACATGCGCTCATACTCAAAATTCCTTATCAGTTTTGTTATGGTCTATAACACCTTTGTCGATATTAGGATACCTTCAATTTCTACATTACATTGATTACTGCCTATTCCATTTCCTTCAATATATCTAGCCCAAGTGTTACTCTATCCACGCATTATCCCAAATGATTGGGATATTACACTTCTTTCCATACAAGTATTCAAAGGGGCTAATCTTTAATTACTCTTCATAGCCAATATTGTAAAAAAATTCTACCAAAGGAAAAAAATAATCCCATCTCTTGTGCTAGTGCATAACATGCATCCTGAGCATGTATTCTAATATTATATACACCATTTATATATGAACATTAGTTAGAGGGTGATAGGCTATGCTAAATTCTATTTGGGTTCCAAAAATTGAAAATAAGGCTTTCCAAAAATTGCAAGGTAAAATTTCCATCCCTATTAGATATGATCTTCTCAGGCATACCATGAAATATAAAAATTAAATGGCTGAAAATATCAACAATATCAATTACCTTATATGTAGATTTCATAGGTATAAAATTATTTTTTGTACCTATGTAGATTTCGATGATGAACTACAGTTGGTAGTTTGAAATGCGTCGGTCCTAAAATTCTCATGTGATTTCCCGAAAGATTTATAATCTAATAACTTATTTTTTGTGTTTAGCTTATCCACCACTACCATGACTACATCATGCCACTCATGGGTTCTTGGTAGAATAGTGATGAATTCCATTGTTATGAATTCCCATTTCCATTTTGGAATTGATATTGGATACAACAATCCTGCTAGGTTTTTGCATTCCACTTTAACTTGTTGGCATTCTAAACATTTAGCAATATATTCAACCATTTCTTTCTTCACTCTTGGCCAATAATATAATTTTTTGATAGTTGTTATTATATTTTTATATATTGATTAATTTTCATATGGTCTCTATGAAACTCATCGTTTATGAGATTCTTTATATCAGCTACATTTGGTATGTACAATATGCCTCTACATATCAATAATCCATCTTCGCTTAATCGATAGTTTTCTCCCATTGGGGGCCTTCGGTTCTTCCTACAAGCATTTTCTTACCTACTGAGAGTGTTAATCTTCTTGCAATTCTTCTCTGGTTCTTTCCTTGATGTATGACTCACATGGATACCATGTGTATTAATTGCATGCTTCTGCCAAGTGCATTGGCCACCCAATTTTATTTTCCCTTGATGTGTTTTATTTCAAAATAAAACTCGCTAATAGGAACCATCCATGTTGCTTGCCTAGAATTTAATATAGGCTGATTAAATAAATATTTATTCTTCTTTTAATTTTTTATTAAAATGAATTTACACTTTAGCAAATAGTGCCTCCACATATTGAAGGCATGCACTGGCTGCAAGATTTAAATTGGAAGTCACATAATTCCTCTCATGGTAATTTAATTTCCTAGAATCTTAAATCATCACATGTCCATATTGAAGGAGAACTCCACCAAGTCCCTTCTTTCAAGCATGACTGCAAACGAAGAAATCTTTATCCATGTCTACAATAGTTAGAATAGGGGCATACTGAGAACATGCACTAGTTGTTCAAATCCCATTGTGCATTTTTGTCCAATGAAACTTGTATCCATTCTTTTGTAATGATGCATTTGGGTGCCCAATCTTTGAGAATATTTGAATGAATATCTTGCAATATCTTACTAACCCCATAAAAGATCTTACTTTTGTTACATTTTGACAAATATACTGCTCTAGTATGGTCTTGATATTTTCAAGATCAACTGCTACTCCTTTTGAGATAACATGTCCCAATTAGTGCACTCGTGATTGGAAGAAGTTGCACTTAATAAAATTAACGTACAAATAATTCTCTTGTAACACTTATAACATGGCCTTGAGGTTCTCATCATGCTCCTGTTTAGTCTTTGAATATGCTAAAATATCATCAATAACTACTAGAAAAACATTATCCAAGTATTTCTGAGAAATGTTTTCATTAGGCACATAAATGTGGATGGTGCATTTTTTAACCAAAATGACACCACTACAAACATATTTGGTTATGAGGAGAATTCTTATGGATATCCTCATCCTTGATTCAAACTTGATGATATCTAGACCTCAAATATATCTTTGAAAACACTATGGCTACTCTCAACTAGTCAAATATATCGTCAGTTCTGGGAAATGGATACTTGTTTTTAATAGTTTATTTATTCAATTATTTATAATCAATACACATCCTAAGGGTACCATCCTTTTTCTTCAAAAAAAAATCTCGACCTTCCCAGAGGGCGACACACTAGGGAAAATGTAACCTTTGTCCAACATTTCTCTCAACTTTATCTTCAACTCCACCAAATTAGGTGTGCTCATTTTGTAGGGTGTCCTATATAAAGGCCTTGCTCCTGGAGTAAGATCTATAGAGAAATAAATGTCCCTCTTGGGTGGAAATGCTAGTTTCCATGTAGGAAATATATCCTTGTATTCTTATAAACTGGGGCGATCTTTAATATTCATCTTAGATTCTCCATTGAAATTTTCACTTGTATAGCATAGAGGGGGAATCCCTTTATACAATTTTTATTCAATTGTAGAGCTAAAATATATTTCACGGATGCAAGTTTCAAAATCCTTGTAGTAGCATTTGTTATCCTTCATCACTTATTCATTCAAAAATTTTATGATATAAATCCAATGTTTCCCTATGCATTGCCAAGCAATCCATGTCAATCAGTAGGTCATTAAACCTCCAAATGTAATACATTTAAAGTGGATTATGTAGGCATGCCACTCACCTCAAACTAGCATGATTCAATAGAACCTGTCACCTTCTTTTTGGTCCCATTGGCTAATTGAATTAGCCATGACTTCACATGTTGTTTCCTATATAAAAAAGAGGTTTAAATAAGTTGTGGAGTAACATAACTAAGGTTAGAACTCGGGTATATTAAAATTGAAATAGGGCAGTTGGAAAGTATATGTTCAATCTCCTCCATTGAGGCTTGTTGGTTCACTTTCCTTTTTTCCATAGTTGCGTAAATCTAGGGAAAACTCCTGGCCACATCATTGATAGTAGTAACCTCTTGGAAAATAAACATCTTTCTACTATCTAGCTATTGGTGTGGAAAAAATATTAAAATGTGCTCTTATTTGTATACCCAACACTTCAATACATTTATCTTTGGTTCTTCATCCTCTTCCCTTGTTGGTTAATTTTAATTATTCCCACTTGGAGTGAGGAATTTTTGTTGTAACTCTCTCTTAGCTGGTAAGCTGAACTTGACGCTTTTCCTATACTTCATGCAGTATGAGGATCTTGATCCTTTCCTCTTGAATCTGGTTTTTTCCTTCTTTTTCCATTATGTCTAAAATTCATCCCTATTCTTTAATTGGTCATAATAGTATATAGGTTTCTTGATAGCATTCTCTAGTGTGTTAGGTTCATCAAATTATATTTTATCTTCATAGGATTGTGTCAATACATTGAGTGATGGAATTTTATATTCTTATCTATGATATAAGGTACTATTGGAGGGGCTAGTCGACTGAGTCAGTTTACTAGCCCAATTGAGTAGGACAACATACAATGTAAATACGACTGTTAAGATAACTAAATTCAGATTATTTAAGAGTTTGGTCAGATAACTGGACTACTGTAATTGTCCTGACATGACATAAATATCTATCTATGTATCAATTCTTTTATTCTACTTGGATTTTAAGAGACATAATATAAAGTTTTATTTGAATGGTTCTCCACTAGTTGTATCTCTTGTGTTTCTCTCTGTTATATGATTTTCTATGTGAATACTTGATGTCTATGCTACTGGTAAATATGTACACTTTCGCCTAGATTACAACTTTGGTTTTGTTGTCAGTAGTTTGGACTCGATTCATGAAAAACATGAAAGCATACATGTTAAAATTGGAAGAGATATAGTTGTGGTGGGAGAAAAAAACAAATAATTGCATGAAGAATTATGTGTGAAGAAACTGGTTGTCTTTAGCAGAAGCAAAAGCCAATTTTTTCATTAATGCACAAGAAATTTATTGAAGGTGCCTCAACAAAAATCAATAAATTACTTTATCGAGTTTCTAATGAGAAAACCTTAGAGTGAATTTGATGTTTGACTTTTATTGAAGCTCTCAAACAACAGTTAGACAAATTTGCACACTGTGGGCCGAGTCAATTTTGGACAATTTTTGTGGAGAATGAGCAATAGAATAATGAACCTCTATTGACCATGTCAAAGTTATATTCTTTGAATATTTGCATGAAAACTTATTTTTCTCAATTCCCACCCTTCTACATAATTCCCTCCCCGACAAGGGTGTAGGTCATATTGTTGAATACCGACCTCCATTTTAGATTCCAATAAATACCGACTGAAAAAAGTGACAAACTAATTGGCAGAAATTCTTAGACGCCCACTATAAAGATACAAAATAAGCTTGGGATTAATTTTTAAGAAAATAAACATGGTTGTTATGTACTCACTCTCTCACTGAAATTAGGTCGAGACAACATGGGGGTGGGGGGGGGGGGGTAGGGGGGTAATGAGTCATAAGAAATAAAGAAAAGAAAAAGAATGTAGTAAGGTTGGAGAAGTAGTTGAGATTCATAAAGATAGAAGGAAAGCATTCAAATACCAAAAAAAACAATAAGAAAGTACTCGATATAACGATAATACAAGAAGTCGACTAATATTTAAAAAATAGCAAGGGACAAACACCAAAAACAATGAGAAAAAATAAGAGAAGAATACCATAGAATGAGAATTCAAAATCGTGAGCATGTGAGTGAATATGCATGTGACCCCTCAAACGCGTTGAGAGGCATAGCACCACCTACTATGATAGAGAAAAATGGTCTACTCGTAAGTCCTATAGGGAAAGTAGATGCAATGGAAATTGATGACTCTAGTCCCACCATCCTGTGAATTTTAACTGTATAGATAGAAATTCCCACTATGAGAGAATTCCTTCAACAAATGTTGTGACATTATTCAAACATACCTATTGTTTGACTTAATGAAAACAAACCAGAATTCATAACTCTGATGAAAATAAATCAAATAGTCAGAATCAAGAAATTGAAGAAGTACTTCTCCAACTTAACAATCTCACGATCATGCCCCCTTGCCGTAATTAGTATTCATCGAATAAGTTTAAAGGATAAACCTGGTCGGCGAAGATTCACAACCATTGTTGATTCAGTTTACTGAATACATAGATATTATGTGTCATACTGATGGGTCATCATTGGGAGACATCGTTGATAAGGGAAAAAATAGTACGCCTAAGAATAGTCAACCCACCATCGATCATGCCGAAAATGATCAGTGAAGTAATAGTCAAACATTTGGAACATTGAAACCTTCAATAAGAAAAATGGGATTAAATAACATTCCTCTCTATGAGGGTGATGAAGATCTAGGAAAACACTAGTTTGTTGGTGAAAAATTCTGGCCCGCAAATGATATTACTAATGAATATAAGAAAATGGATCAATTCACAACCGCCTTGATGAAGCAAGCATTAACATGGTTAATGAATATTTCCAAGAAGAAACCATAATCAAAGGATGAAACCAAGGAAAACTTTCAATTTTTTTTCAAGGACTGGGATGTTGGCAAACATCTTATATCACAGAAACTAAATGAGATTAAACAACGACCAAATGAAACAATGAGAGAATACAATAAAATATTCAAATACTTTTTGAGCCATATCCCATATGTTGTTGATGAAAACTTATTAGTACAATGGTATGTGGTTGGTCTCCTCTAGAAGATCTGTAGCCTGTTGAGAATTCACGAAGTTACAAATTGTAAAGAGGCTCTTAATCTAGCACAACACATTGAAATAGATGATGAAGGTTAGTCGATTATCTCTTCGACTAATAATAAATTGGAAGATAAAATTGAGCATCAAAACTTCATTGTCGGCATTGTCACTCCAAAATAACAACTTATGGTGCACTAACTGTCAGACCGAAGGAAATACTAATGATACTTATAAATATGTGGATTATTTTGATCATGATGTCTGGAAAATAGTATCTGATATATATTGTGACATATGTCATATCGCTCCTAATCATACAACTAAAGATTGCAAGTATAACCTTTATAATGTTAAGACTAAGAAGTGCACTATTTGTGAAGATAATACACATTCAACACAAGAATGTTTGCTCTGATAACACTATATTTAATATTGATGGGCTCCTTCAACAATCAACCTAGAGTAACTATTTCAAACCTACTTTTAGCTAAAAATTAGCCTTTTCAGCCTGGGAGGGCTCTCTCAAGGATATAGAATGATATTATCTAAATAAATTTCAACAGATGGATAACTCTGAAATTGATTTTTAAGTGTGTTTTTTATGCAGGTGAAAGATGTGGAAAAATCACTGCCATTGGGCATGTGGATTCAGTGTAAAGAACTCAATGAAATATGAAAATCCTCTCATGGAAGTCGAGGCATATAGATATTATGATGAAAAGATAACATTCATAGTAGACTAAGCATTTGAAGGAAGTTAGAGCATGTAAACCATGAATTCTAAGTAATCAAACACTAGGATACTGATGATAAAATTGCAGAACACAAAAGACAAATACTCATGAGAATATCAATGAATCTCAAGTAAAGAGAAGCAAGCTGCCACTGTATATTACTAATGAAAAGTTTTATAGTAGTAGTGTGTAGTAAACATCAATCAACCCTCTCTCCTTCAATAATCTGCCTATTTATAACCTTAGGCATCTTTAAATTGAGTCTTCTAACAAGGCTAGAATCTCGAATACTTCTGTTGACACCTCATCTAACCAAAAGCATACTACAAGGAGATAAAACAGACAACTACTATTTTTAGGACTTAGAAACATAATAAGACTCTAAAACACCTTTATTACATTAACAAACTTTTAAAGGTGCATATTTACATCAAAAAGGTCATGTTCCTGAGGTGGCACTGACCATGACTAAAACATAAATACTCCCACCAAGTCAGGAGACCTGTCTTCTGATATTTTAGGAGGTGGTATCATAATTGTTGATGTAGCTTCCATGATGAGTTGGAAATTTGAAATGCTTTGTCAAAGAGTGTGTCTTCATCAAAAAATTCATTTGATGACCTTTGACCTTTTCATGTGGCTGACTTGTCTCAAAAATACAATAAAAACTTGAAAAATCTTCAAAATCTACTACGCTACAGAAACATGGTACTTTTAGGCAAGTCCTTAGGGAGAGTTCGTAGCACCTTTAACTTTGACCATACCTGCAAAATATATGTTCCCTTTGATAATATGAGGTTGTTTAATGAGTCAAAATAATTAAATACAAGCCTTTACCTGCCTCCTTCATGAAAAAAATTGTGATATATAACCAAAAAGAATCTACAGTGAGTTCATAGCGTTTTTTGGGCTTCAAGCCTAAGACACGCTACGAACTTGCCTAATTGACAGAAGACTTGAAAATTCTACATTTCTTCTTCAAAATTTTCCCATGGCTCTATAACTGATGATCTAAAATGATGCAAAAAATATTAAAAAGGTATTTTATCTCCTTTTCAAACATTATAAGCTTCACCCTTGGTAGTAGAGGCTTCAGCTTCCATAGGTTCATCTATGGCTATTAATTTTAAACCTTTTTTCTTAAGCTCTGATTGTATCATTTCTATTTTCACTTTCAACTCTTTCACTTGACTTTTAAGCTCATTTCTCTCTGCATGTAACCAAATATTCCTTTTCGTTGTATGTTTCATCACCCTGTGTAGAGGAAGGGTTCTCTTCAGCAATTTCTTTGCATTGGTTAAAGCCTCATCATAATTATTAGTTTTCTCATTGAATTTTTCTTTGAACTCTTCCACCATTTTTCTTTCTAGCTTAGCTTCTTCCAATTCCAAATTTGTTTCAATAACTTCCTCCCTAGCTTCCCTCAAGTTCTCCTTTAAAAGTGACACTTCATATTTTTCAATCACTTTCTCCTTGCCTTTCCTTTGCTTAATGATTTCTTCCTTCGTTGGAGATAAGTCAATTATATCTTCTTCCATAGGTTGTTTTAATTTTTATATCACTTAAGTCCTTTTTTCAGCCTTGACACCTTTGGTAAGTTTTAATCTGGTGAGTGGTTTTCCTGGTTTAAATACAAAACTTGCATCTTCACCCGAGAATTCAAGTTTTTTGGAAGTGAGGCACTTCTTTTTATTCTTGCTTCCTTTGACCTCCATAGCTTTGACCACTGGAGTTTATTCTATATATATAGCTTGTAGAATTTCCTCAAGGTTACCTTTCCCAGTGTTTGGCTCCTAGTTATTTTTCCATGACCCTTTTTGTTGGGATTTGGCTTGCTACTTGTAGGTGTGGGCTGAGGTATCTCTATTTCCTATGCATGTTCTATTTAGATCTCCATGGTCTCTACAATGGGCTACATTTCCTCTTCTTGTACACCTTCTACTTTAGCTATAGGTTCATCATTTTTATTTGAAGGACTAGCTTTTGATTTAGGTTTTTTCTTGGGAGTTAATGCATCTACTTCATAACCATTTAGAAACAGGAATGTTGCCCGGTCTCTATTTAACTTTTTCAACTCCTCCAAAACCAGTAGCTAGATTAATCCATGATGAAAAATTGATGTTTCACTACCCTCGGGTCTAGCTTGGACTTTATCTAACATATTTCCTAGGCTTCTAAATAAGAAAAATGGAAGGTCCAAAGGTTTCTTACTAGTGAAATGTAGCAATAGTCTAAAGTGATATTGATAAATCATATGAAACCTCCCTTCACATGTGAAATATTTTTGAATTACCAACAGGAGTTTGGAGTAATTTTCTTTAAGGCAGCTTCTTGGGATCCCTGATTTCATATCCACTCCAATATTCTTAGGCTTCATGAACTCATCACAGTTCCGCAATTTGAATTTAGTGGATTTAAACCACTCTTCCCCTGTCCTCGAAATCTATGTAGCTTGGGAAATTGTTTTAGGAGACACCGCGAAAACTAGCACATCCACCTTTGATGTAGTGCCCACAAAATTCACTGCAAGTTCCTTAGAAACATAGGCATGAAAACCTTGTAATTTCTGGCAAAATCTCATGCAACCAGCACTGGGCTCATACGGCTCATACCTAACCACTGTGCCCCCTTTTTTAGTCTTTTTATGCATTTCCATATCTCTTAACACAGTGTTAGAATCCTTGATAGTATGACACCTGCAAATAATAATTTCGAACAACAAGGTGCTTGCAGACAAAGCTGGACCTTTCTAAAGATGATAAAAACAACTATACTCAAAGGTAAGAGGGAAGGGTGACAAACAACAACTCTCAAGGATAAATTTAAAAGGTAAGTTTCGAATATGAGAGGGATGAAGACAAATAAGGGAAGTTAAATGAAATTATAGATGACAAATGATGATCACGCATGTTTCATGACTCCAAATAACTGATCACGTGACCTCAGACTGGCATCTAACCTCTTAAAATTTAACACCTCACCCTTTTCTTTACTGGTGAAAAAAAACATGTTTTCATATCATTTTCCGTTATAAGTTTGGGAGATTCACTACGGACTTGTCAGGTGAGTCCGTAGCGAAAACAACCTGTTTTGCATTGATTTTGCTGCAGACTCAGGAAAAAGTAGATAGGTGGCTAAAACCGAATTTTGAACCAATGCATGGAGATTTTTTATGGATTTTACCATGACGACATGACATGTGGGACTCTTAAAACTTAGGATTATGACCAATTCACAAAATTTTATCAATTTCATGAATTAATTTACCAAGGCAATAAAACCTATGCTAAATGACCTTCCTAATAAAAAATGAAATTTTATTGGTGATTACACTCTCAATGGAAAAAACAAGCCAAAATATCTTTTTGTGTACCACATATAAGTCGTGGATCAGTACAACGAGACACCATCATATGGAAGATGAGGAAATAGTCGAAGAGGTTAAGGTGGCCGACAAGGGGGATACAAGGACAGAGGTTGAGGTGATTGTCAATTTCGAGGAAGGATTTACTATTTTACCTATTGGCAGGAAGGGAATACAACCTCAAACTATCCATTAAAGGATAAGATCAACCAATGCTTCTGGAATATATGTGGCTTGGGTGATCATTCATTAGAATATTTCCCCAAAATTATCAGGAAAGCTTTAAATAAAAGAAATGTCAATATTTTGCAAACCATTCCAAAAGAGGATATATTGAATTCAAATATTGTTCATGCTTTTACGAGGTCAGTCACTCGAAAATATAATAATAAAAAAGTTATTCAACCAACGAAAAATGAAAATATATACTTGGACATGCAGGCACATAATGATTCAATTGAAACAACAATTGATTTCTTAATTTCCAAAAACTCCTAATCATAGAAACTGGCGAATGATGTCATATTAGAAGAATTTTAAGAATTGATAAAAGAAGAAAATTTAGTTAGCCATATAGTAGAACTTCTAAACATGTTAAAATATTGCAATGAAATAAAATAAAAATGTAAAAATGTCCGACAAATCTCACAAGGAAAGCAATTTTAAGATCATGATCCATAAGATGACTTAGAAATAAATGGATATATGGTAAAACAATAAGTCATCGAATTCATATCTAAAGTCAATATACTCTCGAGAGAGACATGGATAAGCATGGGCAGACGAAATCTACATAAGATGAATAATTATCTAAAACTTTCCGATCAAATATTCATAGAACCCATTGGGAAGTTAAGGAAAGTGAAAAATTCAATTATGGGCTTCCCAATGAAAGTTGATTTTGAAGTCAATGAGTTAGTTGACAGAATACATACATATCTTGTTCTAGTTGGAAGACTGTGGGGTCAAAATATCGAAGAAAATATATCATTAGAGAAATACAAAATCAATCTTAAAGGAAATTACAATAAAATTATTATTCCTTTGGACCCACATAAAGGAAATCCATGGATCAAAGATTTAGAAGAAGAAGCAAAAATGAGGATGTACCAATTACTACATGAAGATCGAGATAATTTAGAGTCAAGTGCCTTCGGTGAAATTTTTACAGGCTCACTTATTTCTATTGGTCAAAATTATGACATTGAGATATATGAGTGGCAACTTAAGACTATAAATCAAAATCTAAAGGGTGTTGGACGATTGAAACGTTTCTGACAATAAAAATCTGACCTTGTTACTCCATCAAAGTAGTGCCTATTATAAAAGAGAATAATTGTATAGAAACATCATCACTTCTTCTAATATATCTAACACAAGATTATAATAATATGATTCATTTTAACGAATGGGCTTCACCTATAAACCACGTTAAACAAGTAACAAAATCCATTGGTGAACAGGGAAGGATGCAAAGTTTGGTGCAAACCTTTATGGGTTAAGTAGCAAGATGGTGGGACACCCATTCATCTCGACTTCAAACATGGACAACAATGACAACGTACTTTATTTAACTCTTTGGAGGATAGAATCTTTCTGGAGGAATGTTTTGTTCATTGTGTTGATTGTTTTCTTCTTCTTCAAGTTCCATCTACAAACATAAAAATAAAGTGTAATGAGTGTGTCTACATTGGTGAGAATAATGAAAATTGCAAAAATAAATAATATACATTAATGTAATTCGAAAAGAAATGTACCACAACAAGAATTGACTCGTGAACTATACACATTCTTTCAGAACCAAATTTCATGCCTTCTTTCAACAATTCTTTTGTTGGCACAATCCCATACTTTGTTTCCTGCAAGTTTTATACCCCATAACAAATCAAAGATTTAATATAAAGTATTTTTTTGTTCTATTAATTATAGACAAAGCTAAGTAAAACAAGATAGATACTTACAAATTCCACAATTAATTTCTGATATGCCAACATATACTGACAACCCATATTTAACCCAATTTCCATCAATTCTTCTGATGGTTCTTCTTTGTATGTTAGAACATGTTTGAAGACATTCAATGATGATTGTTGTAAATCAACTTAAAACATACAAAAATGAAATCTAGTTAATTTTTTTATAAGGAAGTAACAATTTCTCACAAAATTAGACATTAACCCTTTTCTTCCTTGTCGTCGTGTTTTATGTGTTGAATGGGTTCCATTTCTTTTCTTTTCTGCAAGAAATTACTACAAAATTAATATTTAATGCTAAATTATTTATTTATTGTACCTTATCGAAAAATTCAATGATTACATATTATATTTGAAGCATGTTTTTGTTGAGATGGATCCTCATGCGATGCAATTATGTCCATTTCTTTTACCATCTCCTTGTACATTCCTATTGGCATATTTATGATATCAGCTCATTCATCCTCTGAGATTTTCATAATCTTCCTGAAAAAGTAACATGACAATAAAATATTTAATTTTTATATTGATGTATGAAAACTAAATATAACAAAACTGATATTTATAAATTACTGCTTTGTAGTAATATATACATATAATTCTAGAAAAACATTTAAAGGAATATTACTTTTCAATGCTTCTTTTTTTTGTTGTACGTTTTTGCTATTAAAAGTCTGACATGTCTCATGGACCAATTCTCTGGAAACTCTTCCTGTAGTTTAAATAAAATTTGGTTCTTGGAATCATTGGATTGATTTTTATATTGTAAGTGGAAAGAACGTCTATACATTCGTTCCACTAGATCCCTAAAATTTGTGTAAAATTTTTTCCCCCTTTCGTTAACCTCCAACACCACTCTAGATGAACTAAGGAGAAATTCATTGTCATTTGCATGCTCTTTTTCTTTTCTTTTCTTAGAACAACATTCCTTTCCTTCATTGTTGGTCATTGTAGAACATTAAACATATCTAAATTAATAGATTGTTTGAAACATGCTATCTAATATTTTTAAGTATATTATTAATGAAAATTCAAAAAATAAACTCATATTGGATCGATAGTATTTTTTCATTCACCTAATTCATCCTTCTGCAATTTTTCCATCAAGCTTTTATGTTCTTCTAGTCATAGATCGGAAAGAATCTTATAGAGCTTCATTATTTTGTGGCTCTGCATGACACACACTGAACAATACATATTAGTTAAACTTACATATAGTTCAAAAATAATAATTTTTATAAAGAATTTACAAAGAGCTTGGTTTTTTTTTCTTTTATGGATGTGCTTTTAGTATTTTTGTTACTTGAACTCTTGTCAACCATTTTTTTATCAATTATAAACATGTACCATTCATTAATATATTTTATAAATAAATCACATACTTTTTCGAGTAAAAAAAAATCAAGAAAATGGTGTGTCTATCTAAATTAAATGCCTGCTGCGTTTATAGTTTTAACTGCACCAGTGCGAATTTTGCCACTTAAGCACCGACAACGGGAAAAAATTAAATGATAACGATGTGATATGTTATTATAAACACACCACCACTACAGTAGAAACATTGTGTAGTTCTCTTTGTAAATAGGAGACCCGGTGTGTTATATTAATACGGGAGCACTGATTAACATAAACATAAATGAATGGAAAACTTGTTTTATCAAATAATGATTTTTGTCAATACGCGCACGATGTGTTATACTAAAAGCGTGCACTAGTGCGCTATATTAAACATGGCGTACCGATTAATAATTTTTATTTTTTTTAAATCATGAAAGGGTCGACAGGGAATGGGATCTGACTCTGCAAGTGGTCCCCCGGGTTGGATGTCAAACGCCTATATATATAGTAATACAAACCCTATAAATCTAAAATGAAAAGCCATAATTGTGAATTTTTGTAGTCACATAAATAAGAAGAAGTAAGGGTTTAACGTAAGAATGGTTTTTTTATTATATATATATATATATATATATATATATATATATATATATATATATATATATATATATATATATATATAAATATATATATATATATATATATATCAAATTTTAATTAAATCTAAATAGCAATAGAGATTGTAAATGATTTTATTAGTAAAATGCATAGTAAAATTTAAATTTTTTACTATGCATGTATTAAATCTAACAGAAATTGTAGAAAAAACAATTGTTATAGTAAAATTTAACATTTTTACTATACTACAGGGTTTTTGTGTGAATCACCAGATGTTTCAAATTCTGATTCTCTGAATAGTGTTGTTGTTCGAAATTATTTTGCTACTCCACAGTGCTCTCTTGCTCTAGGTATGTCTCTCGTGCAAATCCCTCCCTGAAAATTTGGCAAAAATAATGAAATAATGAATAGATTTTACTATTTAAAGAACTTTTATGAAATTAGATTTATGAAAATCAATTGCTGCTCATTTTTCAGTTTACCTCTTTTTTTTTCACTTCAAAAGAATAAAGTTGTGTTTTTTTTCTCGATATTCGGTGCATTTTTTAACTAACCACACTGGTGTGTCTAGTAATAAAACTGCACCAGTGCGTTTAACAATACATTAACACCGATAAAAATAAATCCTTTTTTAACGCACCAAAATTACTTTTAGGTATGTACACCAAAAAATTATTGTTGATTTTTCTCAAATGCAGGGAGAAAATCTCATAATTATATCAAATTAACAATTCTTCAAAATCTAGCTTGTTCCATAATATTTCTCAAAGTCCATCGCAGAGTTCTCCCTATCCATCTCCAGGTGTAATGACTTCATATTTTATTTATATTTTCATTATCTAATTTAATTAATTAATTTTATCCATGTCAATCAGCTGAATAAAATTAATTGATACAAATTTTTAGTTTCATGCAAATTCATAATCGAGTTCAGATGCACAAAATATTCAAACAGTTCCAAAATGTTGAAAGCTCTTATCAGGAGCAGCATATCGCAAGGCGTGGTTGGTAGATGAAAATGGACAGTCGCTTCACCCTGCCAATTGTAACATGCCATCTTCTAGCCACAATCCTGGGACAATGATGGTAATATTGTTTGGTATAATGTAATTATTTCAACGTCGAACCAATTAATCATGCATTGACGTGCTTAATAATTGATATCATCGATATTGTACTAATCATGTTCAAATATATTTTTTGAAATTATTAGGATTCTAGTGATGATGAGCGACCTACCTACCATCTTCCGCTGCACCCCATGACAATTTCGAATTGAGAGAAGGCTAAATTAAGAGAAGAACTCGGAGAGGAATAATACCAAGAATGGTTGAATCAACCACCTATTCTATTCCCACTACGCCCATATTCACCAATCAGGAATGACTACAATAGTATTAGTTCTTCACAAGTTGGCAATGGAAGCAATCACATAGAGGTTGGTATGGATGATTAATTAAGGGATACGACTGCCATGGAGACAATGTTGTTAGATGCATTTCCGAACAATGATCAACTAGGGGATGATGCTCATATCGTTGATACCTTTTTCGAAAGCCTTAAATTTTCTTTCACCACCCCTATCTTTGGACCTGGAGGTTAGTCAAAGTCTACCCAGTTGGGGACAATGATTTTACTGTACAACTTGAAATCAAAGTTTGGCTTCTCGAATGCATGTTTCTCGGAAATTTTGAGGTAATTGACCATCAAGTCCTTTGTATTTTGAGAAATATTGTCACACAATCAACATTAAAAATGGTCAATTTAATGAACGTTAATAATTATTGGCATTTTACATTTAATATTTCCCACCAACTACAGGTTATTCAAAGATAAGGCTCTTCCGAATGATAATGTATTTCCTAGTAGTTGTGAAGAGGCAAAGCAATAGTTGAAAATGTTGGGTGTTGAGTACATATCGTATCATGCATGTCCAAATGATTGTATTCTATATAGAGGATAATATTAAAACAAAGAGATATGTACAAAAAATGGGCTGACAGGTATGATAAATAAAAAAATAACGATAAATAATGTGGTCCTCCTCTTAAGATACTGAGGCACATGCCTATATTCCCAAGGATTCAAAGGCTCTTTCATTGTAAATAATTAGCTATGTTGTAGGGATGGCATGCCTCACACAGAAGTGAGTTAGGAGTTATGTGAATCCCAACATATTCAATAACCATGAAGCATATCGAGGATTCATGGCTCGAAAAATTCAAGGATGAAGTACGAAGTCTACGAATGATCATAGCCATGGATGGAGTCAACCCATATTCCCTCCAGAACACCAAATATTTTGTTTGACCTATAGTGGTGATCAATAACAATATCCCCCAATGGTTGTCTGTGAAGAATGAACATATTATGTTGGCTCTCATAGTCCCTGGTAGAAGACAGGTGAAGAATATGGATGTCTACTTACAACCACTGGTAGATGAATTGAAGCAATTGTGGGATGGGATAAATGTATATGATGTATCAAGTCCCATCGCAAAAGAGAGGAGTTTTACATTGTATGGAATATGTTCTTACATAACACATGATTATCCAGGCTTAGGAGTATTCTCTAGTAAATTAAATGTTTATTTGTTTGTTTATATACATAACAATAATTTAATTTGCTGTAATTGTTCTGATCGTCATGATATTGTATAACATGACATGCATATTGTATACAATAATTTCGCAGGTCTTGTAACAAAAGGGTATTATGGATGTAAATGTTGCATACATTCTCTGAAAGCTATATGGTCCAACGACCTGCGAAAGCTAGTGTACTACTCCAGGGTATTCCTCCCAGATGAATAGCCTTACAGAATAGCAACATCCACTTTCAATGGTAAACGAGAGAGAACCCAAATCCCTGCAATAACGACACTAGCTTAATGGCTTAGAGCATATGAGAGAGAGAGAAGGAGAAGGAGTTCATAGAAATTTTTGATTCAAATGGGGAGCCTATGTTTGATGATCCATAATTCTTCGACACTTATGTTGAGAAATTTCCCATTGGAATGAAAAGGAAATCTATCTTTTATAACCTCCCATATTGAGAGGATCTTAAGTTTACCCACTTACTAAATCCCCTTCATATATTTAAAAATGTTTCATATTCTTTATGGAGGCACATATCATCGAAAAAAAGTGACACATTGGCTATTAGGAAAGATCTTATTACTTCAAAAACTAAAAAGAAACATTGGCCAAGACAATTAGAAAGTATAGGAGAGGCTCGTCCCTCTAATTGGTATTTCAAAGAAGGTGATGTCCGATGGATTTTAAAAAATATGATCTTTATTTGGCAAAGGAAGTTATAATGGGTGTGAGGGCGCCATCTTCATATTTTCTTCACTATGTCATTGGTTCACCGTGGAAGACCATTTGTCGGGGTTGAAATCACATGACCATTTGAATCTTCTAAGAGTATGTATAATGTCAAAATCATGATTTTATTATTTTTATATTAATAATTATCCCATGGGATCATAAAACATAACTAATTTTTTATGCATGTATCTATAACATTGCAGTGTCATTATCCTTTGTTCGTGCATAGGTGTGTGAAACATGACTTCCCCCAAGACCTAGGATGTGCCATATCTAAATTATTTTCATTTTTACATTGGATCACATCAAAGGAGATTCATGTAGCTAGCATTACATAGTAGTGTCAAGAGATAGTTGAGATTGTTTGTATATTTGAGAAGGAACTGCCGACGAGTTTCATGGACTTGAAGATTCATCTTCTAATCCACCTAGTAGATGAGGTTGAATTAGTTGGGGTGGTTTCTTGTCGTTGGATGTTCTTCTTAGAGAGGTACATGAATAAATTGAAAGGGTTTGTTCGACAAAGGGAAATACCGCAGGGGTCTATGGCATAGGAGTACATATCATATGAGTCTTTCTATTATGTCAGTAAGTACATCAATCAGATCAAAAACACACCAGGTGTGGTGATTTGTAATGATGAAAGAGATGAAGACAAAAGAGAATTGGAGCTTCTCCAAACGAATGGAAAAATTTGCTTGATAAAGAGTAAGAGACTTATAATTTGTCAAATTTACACAAAGTAAATATTCACGTTGAACTTTGATACAATGTATATTTTGATCTCATATGTACTATATTTCGGTTTGATTTCATCAACGAATGCATAAATTGAAGCAATCAATAAATTCATTCTTTACAATTCCAAAGTGACCCAACCATGGGTCCAATTGTATGAACAAAAGAGGATGAAATGGGATAGTGACAGGAAATAATTCATATGGTTGAATGGTAGAAGTGTGCCTTATCTTGATCATTTAAAATAAAATATGCCAATTATATGCCCCAATAGTTGGGTTGTTGACCAAGTTAGAGAGAAATACGATGCAACCAGTTGTTACCCATGTGCTGAAGAGGATGCGCTAAACGTAGGGATTGGGTGTAGCAACTCGGTAAAAATACATTTATGTACATTTTAAACTTAATAATGCACCTTTGAAATGTAACATCTATATTTTATATATTAATAGTTGGGTTATTAGACACATGACACTGTGATTTTTTAACTTTTTTATAGGTGCATTTGTTCCCATCTATGTGGGCATATGGACACCAATTTCGCAGAGAAAATATCGATGATGAACAAATGACACAAGACTATGGAGTGGAAGTTGAGTTCGATCAATCTGGTTGAGCTAGCCACCATGATCAAAACCTAGTATGAGGGACATTAGGTTATGTGGGATTAAGCTAAGGAGCCTTATGTTTTCCCCAAACATTGGAACCAAGTGTTTTTTTACCTAGATGTGTTGGATAAGGATTGGTGGTTCGTATTGATACATGACCCTATATCAAAACATATTTTTGAGAACAATAGTGTTATCATGCCAAGTGAGTTGGAAGATAATGAAGGTGATGAGAACAAAGAGTGATATGGTAGATGTGTTATTTCATCAGTTATACTATTTAAGTTGGGTTTTTATAAAGAAGATGACTTAGCCTTATAACTAATAATCTTTTTTTTTTTAAACATTATAATATGTATTTTGAATAAAATGGTTTGCATTGTGTTAATGTTAAAATCATTTCACATGATAATTTGCAATTATGTTGATCTCGAAAGCAATGCACTATATCAAGTTCCTTTTTTTTATGTCAATTACTAAAATAATACAACTACTTGATTGCTTTAAATGGTTTTTCACTATATCATTACTTAAATAAATGCACCATATATATATATATATATATATGATATCTTCGAAATAAACAAAATTGTATTAATGTATACTGTTATTTTTTGTATGTAAGATCATAATAAAAAAATGATAATTCTAAACATGAATTTATTTTCATTATTTTCTCAACTTTATTATGTAACCGAAATTCATATTATTTTATATTTATTATTTTACAATTATTTATATTCTTACAAATTTACAGTTTTACAATTATGGTAATTTAACAATATGTACGGTATACATTTTACAATTTTACGACGATGGTAGTTATGGTTCAAATTTAATTTACAAATTTACAAATTTTACAAATTTAATAAAATTGAATCATGAAAATACATACAAATACAATTACAATTAAAATTTTACATACAATTACAATTAAAATTACGATTACAATCACGATACATGCAATTACAATTACAATTTCATAATTTTATAATTACCAATGCATAATATTTAATAAATATCATGATTTAATATTAAAAATAAACATCACGAGCATGATAACCATCGTAAAAATATCATATTCTAAAATACACATTCAAATTTGTTGAGATTCAACAAGAAATTTCAGCACCCACGCCTAGTGCATTAAGCACCTAGTGCATTAAGCACCTGGTTGCATTAAGCACCCAAACTAGGGTGGGGCCCACAGTGTTATTTTTGGGTGTATGTCTATTTTGGTTATCCCTTAATTAAGATGGACATTAAACTGTAATATATTCTCAATGTAGACTTGAATCATTTAACTGAAAGTGATAAATTCAGTTAGATAGTGGATTTCGAGTTAGAGGTAGTTGGTGAGGCATGCAGATTAATTTCATTTGCAACAGAGTTCAAAGTGCAATGGTGCATTAGTTAATGAAAGTTGTAAAAAATTTAACCCGGTTAAGTGAGTTAGACTCAGTTGTGCTAATTGTAACTGAAGATACACTAGTGAGAGATCAAGTAAATTAAATATTAATTAATTCACAATCAGTGATCTCACATGCAACTGAGGATTTACTATTATTAAATGCATGCATGTCAGATCTAGTGGAGACCCAGTTGAGTTCTAGGTGAAAGGGAAGTTGACTATCAGTTGTAGGATTATTGGGTGTCACACATGCAACCAGACATCCATTGGAGTGCCAATGATACTTGTGCAGCCAAGGCAAACAATAATTCCTATCTTTTAGTCATCTTTACCATCAGGGATTGCGCAAGCAAGGCAGGCTGTCTAGAGGCTGAGAATTGGCTATGTGTTGGTCAGTTTTGCAGATGACAATGTGAGACAATTATATGAGTATTGGAGGGCTCTTGTGAGAAGAGTTTTGTATGTAATTGTTTCATGATCGATGCTCAATATACAATAGAATAAATTGGGGTTTTTAGTTGTAAGCTTTCCCTGGGAAATTATTTGTGTTGTGTTTGATTGATCTTTCTTCATGTTCATGTGATTAGCGATTGTGTTTTTAATTCTGCAAAATATTTGTAGAAGCGATACAGTATTTAACTTTAGTACATTGTTAGATTGGGTGAATCTAAGATATACATGCATGTTGTATAATTTCTACACGGTATCAGAGCACAAAAAATTGCATAAGTGAAGCAAGAGTTGAGTTTGTGACTAGATAGAATTCAAATTTGCAGAAAGACCTTCTCGGTGCTACAACTGATTCAAGATCGAAATGGATTTAAATGGCTTGAGGTTAGAGTATGCACTTGAGGTCAGCTTGAACCACATTGCTTGGAAGGACAGGATGGAGGCAGTATTCGAAGACAATGGCTTGAAGGAATTCATTGACAAAGATGTTCCTAAACCCGATGTTGCAGATGCTTCAAATATTGATGCATGGAAAAAGAAAGTGGCAAAGGCAAGGAGGATCCTGTTGGAGGGAGTACGAGACCACATTGTCTCAAGCCTCCATGGGAAATCCACACCATATGCAATGTGGAAGGCTTTGACGGATCTATTCCAAAGTAGCAGCGACCATAGGAAATTGGCGCTTAAAGATAAGCTCAGGAAGATCGAGATGGAAAAGGGTGACACCATTCCAAAATATCTAACAAAGTTTGTCCAATGTCGGGATGAAGTGGGGAGCGCTAGAATAACAGTTTCTGATGATGATTTGATGACCTTGGCTCTCTTAGGACTTCCCAAGAGTTGGCACAATTATCAAGACTCTGTCTATGGAAGGGAAAATTTCCAGATTGGGGACGACTGTGGGCAGATTTGGTGCAGGAGGAGTTCAGACAGAACACCAGAGATGGATATTCATATAAGAATTAGGATGAAGAGGAATGTGCTTTGGCTTCCAAGGCGAGGAAGGGGAAGTTGAAGAAATTCCATTCTAAATCCGAGTCCAAGAATGGCAAGAAGCAGGACATGTCTAAGGTGAAGTGTTTTCACTTTCACAAGCATGGGCATTTTGCTACTAATTGTCTACAAAAGAAGAAGAACAAGAAGGTTGGAGGATCTGCAGCTGTTGAGGCCCTTGCCTCACAATTTTAGCTTGAATTCTCATTTATTGCATGCATGGTGTCCAGTGCATTGGGATCTACGTGGTATTTGGATAGTGGCACTTCCTTTCACATGACAGGAGATAAGGAACTTCTCAGTGATTTGGAGGAGAAAGATCTCCAGATGCATATTGAAAGGGCGACGACTGATGTTAAAATGCTACCGGGATTGGTACCATTACCTTTTAGAGGGAATCAGGTAAACCATTTCAATTAAAAGATGTAATGCATGTACCAGGTCTGAAGAAAAATTTGGTCTCAGTCGCAATCTTGGAGGATAGAGGCTATGATGCTGTTTTTTATGATGGAAAATCTTTCCTGCGACATAAAACAACAGGACAAGCCAAGAGGATAGGGATTTGAGTTAAGAATCTCTACATGCTAGAGGTAGATAGCTGCACAAAAATGATGGGCAAGGCAGATCAAGTGGTGATCCAAGATGAGGGTGAATTATGGCACAAGCGATTGGGCCATATTCACCATGGAGCCTTGAAAGTCATGCAACAGATTTCTATTGGTCTTCCCAGGGGTACAATTGCGCAGTCAGACACATGCAAGGGATGTACTATGGGAAAATATGTAAAGGCCACCTTTCATGAGAAGGAAAACTGAGCTTCGCGGATCCTTGAGAGAGTTCACACAGACGTGTGTGGTCATTTCTCGGTTGCTTCAACAACAAAACATAAGTACTATATAATATTTGTTGATGAATTTACTCATAAGTGTTGGATCTTCTTCATGTAGAAGAAAGATCAAACATTCTCTAAGTTCTGTGAGTTTAAGGAACTGGTGGAGAAACAGTTGGGGAAGCAAGTGAAGGCTCTTAGGGGCACTAATGGTGGAGAATACTTCTCTAAAAAATTCAAGAACTTTTGCAACAAAGAAGGAATTCGAAGAGAACTCATAGCGCCTCATAATCCACAGCAGAATGGGTTCATGGAGAGGAATAATAGAACTATTGTGGGTGTGGCACGAGCGATGTTGCATGATCAAGGCCTACCGATGCATCTGTGGGTAGAAGCATGCAATACAACGGTACATGTGCTAAGTTGTTTTCCTCATAGAGTACTTGGCATGAGTACACCTAAAGAGGCTTTCACTAGTAAGAAACCTAATGTTTCACACTTTAATATTTTTGGCACATCCTTTTATGTGCATGTAACCAAGGACACCAGGAAGAAGCTAGAGCCAACAACTGAGGTTGGGATTTTTATGGGGTACATTTAACCACACCATAATTATTGTGTGTATTTTCCAAAAAACAGAATGACTTTTGTGCGACGGGATATCAAATTTGATGACGAGAAAGCCATGCATTTGTCCCTTGAGAGGGAGTTGGACTTGCATGCAGAGGAGGAACTGTTGGTTCCCAAGAATGAGTCTAAAGATGTGGATAAACCACATGAGGAGGTTCATGGAGTGGAGGAAAACACTTATGCAGAGCCATCCATCAGAAATGGAAGAAGGCACACCACGGAAGATGATAGATTGAGACTTGATGCTACAGAGAATGTAGGAGCCCCTACTTCACAACGCAGACATAGACTGTCTCCTAACCAATTTAATAGATACATGGCTCTTATGAGAAAATGTATTGTGACTGAGCCATATTCCTTTCAGGAAGCAGTGCAACAGCCAACTTGGGTTGATGCAATGGTAGAGGAGTATGAATCCATTGTCAAGAACAGTGCATGGGAGATAGTCCCTAGACAAGTCGAAAAATTAGTGGTTGGATTGAGATGGATCTACAAGGTAAATAAAGCTGCTGATGGGAGTGTGGAGAAACAAAAGGCCAGATTTGTGACCTGGGGATTCTCACAGATAGAGGGGATAGATTATGATGAGACTTTTGCACCTATTGCAAGGTACTCTTCCATAAGATCCATCCTTGCACTCTCAGCACAGATGGGCTGGCGTATTCATTAGATGGATGTGAAAACTGTGTTTCTCAATGGTATCATTGAGAAATAGGTGTACACAGAGCAACATGAAGGTTTTGAAATATTCAAAGGTGATTCGCATGTGTGTAGACTCAAAAGATCATTATATGGGCTAAAACAAGCACCTCGTGCTTGGTACACTTGGATAGACAACTATTTCACTGGATTGGGCTTCATCCGAAGTGAAGCAGATGAAAACCTGTACGAGATTGTGGTTGAGGGTATTAAGCTATTGATCATTTTTCTTTATGTTGATGATCTAATTTTGACTGGTAATGAGCAGCTGATACACTCATGCAAGGAGCATCTTGCAAGGGAGTTCAAAATGAAGGACATGGGACTCCTTCATTATTCCTTGGATTGGAAATATGGCAGCGGGATGGTGAACGTTTTGTGTCTCAAGGAAATAATGCAAAGGAGATATTGGGTAAGTTTAACATAGAGAGCTGCAAACCCATGGATACTCCTCTTCCAGGATATTGGAGGAAAGAGAATGATACTTTTGGAGAGGTAGTGGATGCTACTGTCTACCGATAGTTAGTGGGTTTGCTAAAATATTTGGTGAACACGAGACCGGACATTTGCTACACAGTTAACTAGCTGAGTCAAGATATGGTTAAGCCTACCAAGATCTTTTGGAAGGTGAGGAAGCATGTCTTAAGATACCTGAGGGGCACATTAGAGTATGGTCTATGGTACATATGGACAGAGGGAGTGAAGTTGCATGGCTTCATGGATGCAGATTGGGTTGGCAGTCCATCAGACAGAAAAAACACATTGGGGGGGGGGGGGGGGTATTTAGCATTGGATAGACATTAGTTTCCTGGTACAAAAGGAAGCAGCGATCCGTGGCACTCAATTGAGCAGAGGCAGAATACATGGAAGAAAGTCAAGATGCATGTGAGGATATCTGGATGAGAAAGGTATTGGTTGGTTTGTTTGGTTCTCAGATGGATCCGACATTGATTCATTGTGATAATCATAGTTGCATTAAACTCTCGATTAATCTTTTGTTTCATGATAGGTCCAAGCATATAGATATCTGGTACCATCATTGCAGAGATTGTGTGCAGAGAAGGTTAATGTTTCTTTAGCATAATCTCACAAAAGATCAGGATTTAGATATTTCGACGAAGGCTCTCACTAGGAGCAAATTCAAATACCATAGAAACAAGATCGGGGTGAAGGATAATCAATTTCTTATTGAGAGGGAGTGTTGATATTCAAAAAGAAATTTTAGCACCTACGCCTATTGCATTAGGCACCCAGACTAGGGCGGTGCCCACAATGCTATTTTTGAGTGCATGTCTATTTTGGTTATCCCTTAATTAAGATGGACATTAAACTATAATATATTCTCAATATAGACTTGAACCAATTAAAATGAAAGTGATAAATTCAGTTAGCTAGTGGATTTCGAGTTAGAGGTAGTTGGTGAGGCATGCAGAGTAATTCTAGTTGTAACAGAATTCGAAGTGTAGTGGTGCATTTGTTAATACAAGTTGTAAATAGTTCAACTCAGTTAAGTGAGTTAGACTCAGTTGTGATAGTTGTAACTGAAGATACACTAGTGAGAGATCAAGTGAATTAAATATTAATTAATTCACAGCCAGTGATCTCACATGCAACTGAGGATTTACTATTATTAGTTGCATGCATGTCAGATCCAATGGAGACCTAGTTGAGTTCTAGGTGAAAGGGAAGTTGACTATCAGTTGTAGGATTATTGGGTTGCACACATGCAACCAAACGCCCATTTGAGTGCCAATGATACTTGCACAGTCAAGGCAGGAAATAATTCCTATATTTTAGGGATCTTTACCATTAAGGATTGCGCAAGCAAGGCAGGTTGTCTGGAGGCTGAGAATTGGCTATGTGTTGGTCAGTGTTTCATATGACAGGCTACAGTGTGATACAATTAGCTGAGTACTAGAGGGCTCTTGTGAGAAGAGTTTTGTATGTAATTGTTTCATGATCGATGCTCAATATACAATAGAAGAAATTGGGGTTTTTAGTTGTAAGCTTTCCCTGGGAAATTATTTGTGTTGTGTGTGATTGATCTTTCTTCATGTTCATGTAATTAGTGATTGTGTTTTTAATTATGCAAAAGATTTGTAGAAGCGATTCAGTATTTAACTTTAGTACATTGTTAGATCGGGTGAATCCAATATATACATGCATGTTGTATAATTTCTACAAAATTCACTAACATCATCTAATCATCGTGATCATGATCATCTAACAAAACAAAAGAATTGTATAACATCATCACAACACAAACATCAAATATACATCTCATGTCAAATCACTGCTATAACATACACATCTATTTTCAAGCACATTAAATTAACATATCTAACATGACCTAACAATATACACATCATGATGAACACCAACATGTAAATTAAGTACATCAACATGAACATAAAATACATGCACCACATATATATATATATATATATATATATATATATATATATATATATATATATATATATATATATATATATATATATATATATAATGTCAAAATATACAATTGTAATAGAACTGCATATAAATTCCAAATATCTGGTGGTACATCAATACTATAACTAGTCAAGGCCGGCTCATTCGATGGTGCCTGCTTAGATGGTGCCTTCTCAGATGGTGTCTACTCAGGAAGTGCCTGCTCAGGAGATGCCTGCTTAGGAATAGATGTTGGTTGTTGATCTCCGAGAGGTGAAGGAGGAGGAGGTGGAGTACTAGAATGATCACTCCCCTCATTATCATCATCTGAGTTGCTATGTCGCGCATCTCCATGGAGCCTATCCCTCCTATATGCTAGTAGCCTGAAAGCTCTGATGATATGATGCATAAGGCTCATCATATCGCGTGACATGTCCCTCCATAGCTACGTGATCATAAGATCTGCATAGATTTCTGTGATCGTCACAGGGAAGACTCCCTCATCAACCAGGAGTCTACATAGTCGATCGCCCAACTCCATCCTGAATCGAATGTCAACCCTATGGCACATGCCTGCGAATATCTGTACCTGAGGAGGTATCTTACCCTCTGTGGCCTCTACCATCTCCTCGTCATCTACAGGATCATTCGTTGGGGGTGGAGGCATGTTCCCAATGAATGTGCCAATATCTACAAAATATATAGTACACAAAAATAATTAAACAATTAATAAAACAAGTTAAAGAACGTGTTAGAATAAATTTTATTCTAATTAATTAAGACAATAAAATGAAACTATATTAATTTAAATAAAACACTAATATTTCATCTCTCATCTGGTGGCTCATCCTGTGTGAAGAGGATGTTGGTACACCCTCGCCGATCAAACTCCATGTAAGGACACAACACCATCACGAACATGCGGTTATCCTCACTGGCTAGTTGTAATATTCCAAAATGGAAAAGACAAAAATATAGAACATTTGCACAATTCCAACTACTGTAAAATAAGAATTAAACATGTAGAACTGGAAAAATGCCGAAATACATCAAAACATCATACATATGGGAAGAAAACAGTTGATCCATATCATTATACATCAAAATCCATGAAAGTACACAGTGCTCCAAAAGGAATGCACTCAAGCCACAAGATGGCTGAAATACACTAAGGAAACCAAGCACTGGATGTGTGGGGCTGCTATTGCTGGAAACTACTACTTCCGAGGAGAAGAACCATTTGCGGAAGGCTGTTAGAGTGCTCAGAATGATCTATGATTTCAACCATGAAATCTATTGAAAAAACCTGGAACAACCCAGAAATGGTTTGGCCATTTTTTAACTTTGGAGTTTCGGCCCTTTTTGGATTGCCCACTGCAACAACTCACTAAAATAACGCAGTCATGGACTGGAACTATGTTGTAGGGGATGATATCACCTTGGCCTGATGCCAAAATATTTCATGAAGAACAGAGACCTTCCTTACTGATCTCCCAATGGAAAGAAACCTTCCTCCACTGAAGAAAAGATCAGAAATGGCCCAATGAAACCCTCCACTGCTGCACCCTGCAACACAACACAATACTATGCAGAAACTGTGTTGTACAACAAATATGTAGCTTGGCCTAATTCCGAATAGTGGATCATGTAGTGCAATACTCTTCCAAGAGGCCTCTCAAGGAAAGAGGTGGGATTCCCGACCAGGAACACCCTGTGCTAAACAACACATGCAATCTTAGCTAAACAGCTGAAGAGAGCACAAGTCTAAATAGATAATAATCTCAAACATCCCTCCATATGGCTGCCATCCTCTTCCTTATATAATTGATGAGCTTCCTCACCCTTGGCCCCATTCAATTAGGTCACTACTTCTAGGCATTCAATCTCCCTCCAAAATTGCGTTGTCCCACCATGAATGCCACTCCTCCATAATAGTGTTGTTGATTTGGTCAAAGTTGACCTAGTCTTCATGTTCCAGCCCCTTTTCACACCTAAGGGTCTTCAATCCAGCTTTTTAGATGACCTCCATTCACATTAGGAGTGTCTTTTATTCCTACTAAGGAAATTTATGGGTCTCCATATCCTCTTATTCCTCTATCTAAGAGAAAAATTAAAATTTAATATTCCAATTAGCTGTGTGCTAATTTCAAAATATTACAGTCCTCCCCTCCCAAATGTTGCTTTTCCTCAAGAAACTACAAGGATAGAACTGAATAGCCTCTCCTCTTCATCCTGTAGCATCCTCATCTGATAAGTTCCTCCAATGAACAAGATGCTCTCTCATCAATATGTCCTCAAGCTGCTCCTCCCAAGTGTATAAGTATGCCTTTGGTGAAAAATCCAAATGGCTCTCATCATGAACAAGTGGAATATTCATGGAGGCAACTATATGTGGTCTAGAGACCTTCTTGAGGCATGCGATCAGCAAATGATTGGGAATATTCCTTCCCATGTGAAGCTCCAAGCCCCAAGCTATCATCCACACAAAGTGAGTCACCCTCCAAAATGGTAACTCATGAAAATGTTCTTCCACCTTTGGCTCCTGTAATGTAGGTGGGCTGCATAATTGAACATGATAGACCAAATTGCCTACCCCACACTGTCTCTCTCTCCACTTATGAAAAGTGTAGGGATACTGCTGATATTGGGTTGCAATAAGGTTTCCATCAAGATACAAAAGGACAACTAGATCTCCCAAGACCCCTTCTCTAGTTTCATGAGCCCAACCCATCCCATGCAAAGTGAATGGTACATCATCACCATGTGGCATCCAAACCAGAAAAATGCTGAAGGTTATGTGCAAGTTTGGATGGTACCAATGGTTTCTCTAGTGCATACAACAAAGTTTTACCAACTGCTGTTGTAGAACATCATGTGGCAAGTTGTCTCCCAACAAGTTGCTAGTTGTGCATGTTTGCTCTTATACTATGAGGTACTAAATGACATTATATATTAGCTGAGCATAATAAAAATAACACCACATTTTCCCAAGTTCATGCAAAGAAGGGATATCTCCATCACAAATATTGGTCCGAGAATGACCATGAAACCCAAAGATAATCTTGCCCTTTTGTGGATCAATGCACTGCACATAGATGGTGAGAGAATGAAAATACTTTATGAAATGATCAATAAATATAGAAATACATTTCTTACCATGCATTGTGAGTAGGATGAAAGTGAGGTCCATAGATGATCCCTCCCATGAGAATCTCATCATAAAGGTCTGCAAAATGAAGGGATGCATACTCCCCTTGGAACACTCAATCAATAGATACATACTCCCAAGCGACAACGTTGTTGGCCTTAGTGATAAGGCTCTTGCTACTCCATGATTCCATTCTTTGACATGCCATATGCCAAAGTCATCCACCATCATGCTGCTATGTGTGGGAGTCTCCTTCCTATGTGGAAGTACCTCCTGATCCTTCAATGCTGAAGGGTAGCCTCCTTTCACTTTGATTGTGCCATCCCTTTCTCTTGAAATATCATGCCAAGTATGGGATAAATTCAGCCCATACTATCCCAAGAGTAGTCAAAGCAACAATAGCTCTTGCTGCCTCCTCACACCTCCATCATACAAATCATGTGGTGAAAATATGATGATTGACATGAAGAATGTCATATCATCACAATGTACCCAAACTCCTTGCTGCCATGTGATGCAAGTGCCATGCCAAGTCCCATCCAATAACATACCCTTTGAAATAGGATGTGTCATATGATGACCAAACTCTTTCATGAGTAGCCAACACAGCCTTACCTCCTTCTGCCCTGTGTCATAGCTCTGCAAGTGGCTTTCTAGCCTCTTTCTTATCAACATCACCCATCGAACCCATGGTGAGTGTCTATCATCATGCTCAAAATTGGTATTCCTCCAATGGAGAATACAATTCTCCCAAATCAGATTTCTATCTTTGCATTTCATGGGATGTTGAAATGAAATCCCCTGGAGATATTTAAATGAAGACCACTAATCAATGACCATGTTGACCCCATAAGGACCCAAATAATATGTAGGCAAAAAATTCTCATTAAGATGTGAAGTGCTCATCAAGAAGTATCCAACATAATAATGGAAAATTTCATCCATCATAAAATGTCCTCCATCAATCATCTGCCTATACAATGTCACACAAGTATAATGGTCATCAGAATGTCCCAATAATAGTTGGGCCCCCAACTCATCACTGCTGCTCAATGACAGTGTTGTTGATCTCCGTGATGGTGCATCTGCTCTCTTAAGATCATGCCCAATGCTAAACACATGGTTCTGCATTGCATTGCTTAGGACAATACTCATCCTATCCTCCAACAATCTACACTCCAACCCCAAGAGTTGTGTGCAACTCAACAATGGGTAACCAGGATTAATGTATATCTCCTCCTTGAACAAATCAAGGATCCTAAGCCCAGTGATAGTCTGATGCTCCAAATCAACAATGTGCTTTGACCCTACGTCATGCATTTTCCCTGCTAGCATGTTTCCATAACCCTTCATATGATGTGGTAAAATAATAGGAAATGGAAATATGTGCATACCTTGGTAAAGCTTGCGAACATATTGTACTGCTACAAGGGTTCATTCCTCCAATGTGATGAATTCCCCAACTACTGATGATGATGACTATTCCTCTATGGTTGCATCAACCCTGGTATAAGGCTCCTCCTCCTCATGCATCTTCAAAATAGTGCATGGGACTCTAAAAGTCAAGAGACCAAGACCACTTTGCAAAGGTGAAAGTGTTCTTTCTCCAGATGCAAGTGCTCCTACAACAAGTGGTGGTGGAAGTTCCTTCTCCTTGGATGCCTTCTTGTCAAACTTATTGATCAACCTTTGAGTAAAATTTGCATGTGCAGTCACTTTTGGATGAATCAAATGGCTGAACCACCAAATGTTTGCTTCACCCTCAAGGTGCAGCGCTGCAAGCTCAATAACTTCTCTCTCTACTACTAGATGTAGCAGAAAAAATGCATCCAACTCCATTCCCCAGGCTCTTGCTGTGCATGTAGATGACCCATCAAATGTAGATAAAAAAATCTTTTACTGCAAGGTCTTCTTTCTTCTTTGAGCTTAATGAACTGTGGGAGAGTTAGATTCTCCTTAAAAGCTGTAGGTTGAGACTTATATTCTACAATATACTCACTTATAATCTCATGATCCAAGTGTCCTCCATCTCCATTCCTTTTGTCTTATTCTTCAAAAGAAAAGGGCATAATGTATTGCTTTGGAGCTTTATGCAAGACCGGTTTTCTCTTCTGTTAAAAGGAAGTGCATGGCCCTTCCTCATCTTGAAACCCTAATGAGGTCTCATTGTTTCTCTCCATTCTTATTTGCTTGAACTTCTTATTATAAGAGGATAAGATAATGTTTATAGTCTAAATATTATTAAGGGTTAATAATATTTGACTGTTCTATTTTTAGCCCGACAGTCTAAAAATAGAAACCGCCCAATGTCTAAAAATAGAGGTCCATCTATTTTTACCAACTCAACCAATCATCCATAAATAGCATCCTGCAACTCATAGACCATGATCCCTATGTCTAAAAATAGACATAGTCTAAAAATAGACTTTGCGCCAAAAATAGCCTGCGGGCCCACTTAGTGAAGGCGACTTCATTTCACTAAGCTCCATCATCTTGTTGCATTTTAAAAACTCCCTCTCAACAAGATATGGATTATCTGCAACCCCTATCCTGCCTCTGTGGTATTCGAATTTGCTCCTGGTGAGCGCCTTCGTCAAGATGTCAGCATCCTGATCCTTCGTGGGAATGTATGAAAGTAACATGATTCTCCTCTGCACACAATCTCTGATATGATGGTACCTGATGTCGATGTGTTTGGATCTATCATGAAGTACTGGATTAGTCGAGATTTTAATGAAACTCTGGTTATCACAATAAATCACAGTAGAATCCAAGTGTGACCCGAACAACCCGACCAAGATCTTCCTCATCCATATGGCCTCGCATGCAGCCAAGCTTGCTGCCATATACTCAGCCTCTGCTGAACTGAGTACCACGGATCTCTGCTTCCTGCTGTACCAAGAAAATGTTGTCGACCCGATACTGAAGATCCCTCCATATGTGCTCTTTCTGTCCGTTGGGCTCCCTGCCCAATCTGCATCCGTGAAGCCACATAGCTTCACCTCATCCTCCTGTCTGTACCACAATCCATATCCCGATGTGCCTCTAAGATAACGTAATACATGCTTTCCTGCCTTCCAGAAGAGCTTGGTAGGCTTAACCATAGCTTTCGAAAGCTGGTTAACAACATAGCATATATCGGGTCGTGTATTGACCAGATACATAAGCGACCCCACCAACTGTCAATAAACAGTGGCATCCACTACCTCCGCCGAAGTAGCATCCTCCTTCCTCCATCCACCAGGAAGAGGAGTATCAACAAGCTTGCAGCCATGCATGTTGAACTTCTCCAGTATCTCCCGGGCATACTTACCCTGAGAAACAAACAGTCCATCACTGCGCTGCCAAATTTCCAATCCCAGGAAATAATGAAGGAGGCCCAAGTCCTTCATCTCAAACTCTCTAGCAAGATCCTCCTTGCATGAAAGTATCAACAGCTCATCACCCGTAAAAATCATATCATCTACATACAATACAATGATCAGCAACTTCCCCTCCACCACAATCTGGTACAGGTTAGGATCCGCCTCACTCTTGGAGAATCCAAGTCTGGTGAAATAACTGTCTATCCGTGTGTACCAAGCACGAGGTGCTTGCTTCAACCCGTACAGTGCTCTCTTGAGTCTGCACACATGCGACTCACCGCTGAAGATCTCGAAACCTTCGGGCTGCTCTATGTACACCTCCTCCTCAATGACTCCGTTGAGGAACATAGTCTTCACATCCATCCGATGGATGTGCCACCCCATCTGCGCTGAGAGAGTTAGGATCGTCCGTATGGAAGAGTACCTTGCGATAGGTGCAAAGGTCTCCTCATAATCGATCCCCTCGATCTGTGAGAAGCCACGGGCAAAAAATCTTGCCTTGTACTTCTCCACACTCCCGTCAGCCGCCTGCTTCACTTTGTAGATCCATCGCGAACCCACCACTGATTTCCCCTCCGGTCGCGGGACAATCTCCCATGCACTTTTTCTGACAATAGAATCATACTCTTCCACCATGGCATCTACCCATGCGGGGTCCTCCACAGCTTCCTCGAAAGAGGATGGCTCTGTCATGACACATTTGCTCACAAGAGCCATGTATCCAGTGTACCGGTCCGGTGACTGTCTCTATCTGCGCTGTGCTGTAGGTGGTCCTACAATCTTCTCTACATCTTGAGCCAGTCGCTCAGCTTCTCAGAGCTTGCGCCTCTCGATGTCGGGCGCTGCATGAGTGGTCTCTTCCACTCCATGAATCCTCTTGTGGCTGATCCACATCCTGAGGCTCATCCTTAGGAACTAATAGCTCCTCATCTACATGCAAGTGTGGCTCCCTCTCAAGCGAACACTTCATGGCTTTCTCCTCCTGAAATTTTATATCCCGTCGCACAACATTCTTGCGACTGTCTGGAAAATACACACGATAGTTGTGGGGCGTATCGGTGTATCCCACAATATTCCAACCTCTGCGGTCAGATCCAGCTTCTTTCTGGCATCCTTCGTCACATGCAAGTAGACAGGTGAACCAAAAAATCCTCAAATGGGAAATATCAGGCCTCTTGCCAGAAAACGCCTCCTCCGGTGTACTCATGCCAAGTATCTTGTGAGGACAATGGTTCTGCACATATACTGCAGTATTGCATGCCTCCGCCCACAAGTGAAGGGGTAGGCCCTGATCATGTAACATCGCCCGTGCAACACCCATGATCGTTCTGTTCTTCCGCTCAGCAACCCCGTTCTGCTGTGGGTTATGGGGTGCGATGAGCTCTCTCCGAATCCCTTCTGCACTGCAAAAGTCCTTGAATTTAGCAGAGATGAATTCACCACCATTGTCACTCCTAAGAGCCTTCACATGCTTCCCTGATTCCTTCTCAACCAGTGCCTTGAACTCACAGAAATTTGAGTATGTCTCGCTCTTCTTCTGCATGAAGAAGATCCAGCACTTCTGAGAGAAATCATCAACAAAGATCACATAGTACTTGTGCTTTGTCAGTCAAGCTACCGAGAAAGGTCCACACACGCTCGTGTGAATTCTCTCAAGGATCGTCGTGGCACGACTATCCTTCTCGTGAAAGGTGGCTTTCACAAATTTTCCCAAGGTACACCCCTTGCACCGACTGACCGCGCAAGAGTGCCTTTAGGAAGCCCATTAGGAAATTTATCACAAAGATTCAGCCCATGGTGAAGGTGGCTCCACCTCGGTGCCACGCCTCACCATCATCCCGCTCACCACTCCTTCCGGCTCTTACATGCCGTTAAGGCGCTGGTGCCATCCACTTACAACCATAAAGGTTCTTGACTTAACCCCTATCTTCCGAGTCTCCGCTTGTCTTATCGCAGAAAGCTCTTCTCGTCGAAGACAACATCATACCCCTTGTCTTCTTAACATCGCTACGTAGATCGATTCTTCTTCGAACTCGGAACATGCATCACTTCCTTCAATACGGTATGGGCTGCCGTGATTCTCTCAAAGGAAATGGTACTACTGTCTAATCAGGTTTCCACCATCATCGCCCATCTCGATGTGCACTCCAAGATCTTTCTCATCCAGATTTGAAAATAGATCTCGATCTCCGGTCATGTGAAAAGACGCACCAATCGTCCGAGAACCATCGATCCCATCACACTTGAGACCAAGCATGCGATCAGTGAAAAATCTAGCCCAAACGGCGAGGCTAAGGTCTCTCCCGCTGCAGATCCTCAGCCTTGCTTATTTTTTCTTCTTCTCGCGACAATTTGGTGGCATAATGTCCAGATAAGACAAGGAAACACTTCACCTGACATGTCCTCGCTTGTTTAATCGAATGAGAAGCTCCCCTTATTTGCTTTGGCAGCCAAAGCGCAATTTTCTTCATCAGATGCCTTTGATGAAGATCCGTCTCTGGTATTCCGCCTTATCTCCTCTTGCACAAGATCCTACCAAAGTCGCTCCCATCCTGGCAATTTCTCCCGACCATTGACAAAATCCTGATAGGCAGCCAACTCTTCGAAAGACCAAGGAGAGCCAAGCTCACCAATTCCTCATCATCAACAGTCACCCCCACACTTCCCAGCTCATCCCTGCATTGGATGAACTTCGTGAGGTACTTAGGCATACTCTCGCCTTTCTCCATCTTTATATGTCTGAGTTTATCCTTGAGTGCCAACTTCCTCTGGTCGCTCTTTCTTTCGAATAAATATGTCAACGCTTTCCACATCAAGTATGGAGAATCTTTTCCATGCATGCTAGATATAATGTGATCCTTCACGCTCCAACAATCCTTCGACATTTTTTCCATCTTCTTTTCAAGCCTCACCCTTGAATTAAAGACGTTAGGCTTTGGGACCTCAACCTCTATGAACTCCTTTAGCCTGTTATCATCTAATACTGCCTGCAACATAATTCGAACTGCCCTCAAGGGCATACTCCAATCGCAATCCGTTGAAAGACATTTTGACTTCGACACCAAGAAAAATGCTGCAAATTCGAATTCCAAATTCTGCTGCAAATTCGAATTCCACCAGCTCAAAACTCAACTACTTTCAATCTGTGAGAACAAAGTATTTCTAGCACAGAGATCAACTGTAGGGGAATTTACTGGATATATCACCTTTCAGAGAAAGGATGGATCCAGAGGCTACCTGGCCCGCTTACAAACTCTGTCTACCGAAATAAATTGTAATCACCGTAATAGATCCGATGATCAATTCTACTCTGATACCATGTAGAAATTTGAATAAAAGCTGAATTATTCACCGAGATTATCCTGATTACACACTATTTAAGCTTCATGCATAATACATAACCTCTTCTACAATTGATCATCAATATGTGGAAATAGAAGCAGTCGCATGCGCACATTAAAACATAATAAAGCACACATATCAACACAGTATGTAATGGGGAAAGCAATAGCTGAAAACCCCCAACTATATGTATATTATAATGATAGAGAACATGTAACAATACATAGCACAAAGCTCTCACATCTCTCAGCACTATCTCCCATGCTACACACAAACTAGTATAGAAAGTGAACAAGTCACAGGTTCAAATCTCCTCCACAACTCTGCCTGCCTCTACTGCGCAATCCAAGATGAGTAATGAATGAGATCCAAGTTCGAATCCCCTAGCTTGTACTGCGCAATCCTTATTGGAAATCTCCATCAATGTGTGTGCAAATCTCATGCACAGCCATGGTCACAACTGATATTCACACTCACCCTTTCAACCACCTCTAACACTGGTCTCCACTGAACTTTCCATGCATTGCAGTTAACGGATGTGTTCTTTAGTTGATTTATGAGTTAATAATTAGTGAATTAATTAATAATTAATTCACACCACTCATCACTAGTGTATTTTTCAGTTAGACTAAATACAACTAGTTCAACTAAGTTGAACCGAACACAACTCCACCAACTGTCTCATCAACTCCACCAAACTCTGCCACATGAGTTCTAACTGAAGTCAACCATGCAATAGCTCAACTAACCCTTAGGAAAAGCGTATTTCCTTCTGTCAGCTACATGTGCCACATCCAAGCATCAAACTGAAGTGTTCCAAGAGGATAAGATAATGTTTATAGTCTAAATATTATTAAGGGTTAATAATATTTGACTGTTCTATTTTTAGCCCGGCAGTCTAAAAATAGAAACCGCCCAATGTCTAAAAATAGAGGTCCATCTATTTTTACCAACTCGACCAATCGTCCATAAATAGCATCCTGCAACTCATAGACTATGATCCATATGTCTAAAAATAGACATAGTCTAAAAATAGACTTTGCGCCAAAAATAGCCTGCGGGCCCACTTAGTGAAGGCGCCTTCATTTCACTAAGCTCCATCATCTTGTTGCATTTTCAACACTTCTTATTCTCCTAATAGCATAATGGCTGAGATCCACAAGCTGAGCCAAGATTATTCTCTGATACCACTGTAATATTCCAGAATGGAAAAGACAGGAATATAGAACATTTGCACAATTTCAACTACTGTAAATAAGAACTAAACATGTAGAACTCGAAAAATGCTAGAATACATCAAAACACCATACATATGGACAGAAAACAACTGAGCCATATCATTATACATAAAAATCCATGAAAGTACATAGTGCTTCAAAAGGAATGCACTCAAGCCACAAGATGGCTGAAATACACTAAAGAAACCAAGCATTGGAAGTGTGGGGCTGCTACTGATGTTGATGTTGGAAACTACTACTTCTGAGGAGAAGATCAGTATGTGGAGGGTTGTTATAGTGCTCAGAACGATCCAGGATTTTAACCACGAATTCTAATCAAAAAAACCAAAAAAACCCAGAAATGGTTTGGCCAGATTTTAACTTTGGATTTTCGGCCTTTTTTGGGTTGCCCACTGCAACAACTCACGAAAATAACGCAATCATGGACTAGAACTACATTGTAGGTGATGATATCACCTTGGCCTGATGCCAAAATATGTCATGAAGCACAAAGACCTTCCTTACTGATCTCCCAATAGAAAGAAACCTTCCTCCACTGAAGACAAGCTCAGAAATGACCCAATGAAACCCTCCACTGTTGCACCATGCAACACAAGACAATACTTTGCAGAAAATATGTTGTACAAAAAATATGTAGCTTGGCCTAATGCTGGATAGTGGACCATGTATTACAATATTCTTCCAACAGGCCTCTCAAGGAAAGAGGTGGGATTCCCGACCAAGAACACCCTATGCTAAAAATCACATGCAATCTTATCTAAACAATTGAAGAGAGTACAAGTTTAAACAGACCATATACAAAACAATAATCTCAAAAATCCCTCCATATGGCTTCCATCCTATTCTTTATATCATTTATGAGCTTCCTCACCCTTGGCCCCACTAAATTAGGTCACTACTTCCATGCATTCAATCTCCCTCCAAAACTGCATTGTCCCACCATGAATGCCACTCATCCATAGCAGTGTTTTTAATTTGGTCAAAGTTGACCCAGTCTTCATGCTCCAGACCCTTTTCATACCTAAGGGTCTTCAATCCAGCTTTTTAGATGACACCCATTCACATTAGGAGTATCTTTGATTCCTACTAAGGAGTTTTATGGGTCTCCATACCCTCTTATTCCTCTGTCTAAGAGCAAAAGAAAAAATTAATATTCCAATTAGTTGTGTGCTAATTTAGGAATATTACACTAGTAGCTCTAGTGAATCACTAGAAATCTTGGTTCGATGCTCCGACTGGCCCCTCTTGGGCATCATCTCGCCCCACATGTGCATCTGTACCTCTATCATTGGCCTATGAGGCTGACAGAAAAAAGTAGGCCTCGTCTCTTGAAACATCTCAAAAATGTACAAAACAAATCTGAAGCAAAAGGGAAGGTCAACATCCCACATGCCTGAGAACGACACCTATCTAAGGCTATACAAAACTACCACAAAATAACGGCAGACCATCTAACAAGTCGTGGTCTCTGGAATAAAGAATCAACATAAAATAAAAGAGGGAAACTAATGTGTTGCCCATCACTATTATAATGTGCAATTGTGGTTAGTAATAGTGAGAGGAACCTAACCTCCTCTGGACCAAAAGAAGTAATCCGTAGCTGTCCACCAGACACCTGAAAATCTGCTCGAGAAAGTATGTCATCCAGGCTAATGTATCTCTGAGAGTACACCAAATGACTCCCTGTTGCATAACCGAAGGGGACATTAGGGAACTAGGGAAAATCCTCCCCTCTCCTATATAAGCCAGTGATAAAATACATGTCCTCCTTAGTGGGTTGGTACCACTGGTCAAGACCAACATGGAAAGCTTGTCGGTGGGAATGCCACCTACCTATCAACTATACTAATAAGTCATTGTGCCCCTTCAGGGCTGTAGCCTCCTCATAGAACTTAAGGAGGCTTACCTCCCTTAAGAGAAACTGGGTGGGTGGCGTAATAGGGTGAAGGTACAAAACTCTCTCTCTCCCCCTTGCCTCCCACTATTGTATCATGTTATAATTTTCATCCCTCTGTTGTTGTTGTTGTCTCTCCTCTCTCTTTTGACGTCATTGAATGATTCACATATTAAATACATCAACCTCCCTCATACATAAAACATGAATTTTTTTATTAAATGACAAATGTATTTACAAATATATAAATATAACTTTTATAAAAAAAAAAACATTCGGTGCACCCCAAAAATATCCATGCACTGCCAATGGTGTGTACATGTATATCATGCACCGTCCACGGTGTGCATAAAAAATAGTCATACACCACGAGAACAAAAAATATTACTTAAATAAATATTATAGGCGGTACATTGACAAACCATATCCACCCCGGGGTGTTTATTATAGCTCAACGCACTGCTTGTTTGCAATATTTTACTACTGGCGGTGCGATACCAAACATAAAATGGCCTGGTGTGGTATGTTTGACCGACACACCACACATTATGTGTGTTCCTGTAATATAGATGCACCAGGCCATTATGTTTATTTGTACATAATGCTCGGTGTGTTCTAGTAAACTAGCGCACCGCTGAAAATAAATTGTTATTTTTAAAATATTGTAAATTGTCAGTATGGCCAGAAACCAATACACACCGCACAATTTTATTTTTATTACGGTGGGATTTTGTCGATAGCGCATCAGGCTGCCACATTAACTACCCGATGTGGTTCCCGTTAACACTGTTCGTGACACGACCTATAAATTTACAGGGAGCACTAGGAACGCTGTGAGCCGAATGGCTCGAACACTATGGAGGAATTTTTTTTTTCAAAAAACAATGAATTCTAAGTCAATTTTTAAAATTAATCTAGTAAAATCTTAAGTTAGTGACAAGCATATATATTACCTGCACATTTGTGCGTCAAGGAGGCATGTTTCCAACGAAGTAATAAAAACCAAATTTGCCCACCATTTTGCAAAAATTGAAGTCCATGCACTAAGCAATGGACGGAAGCAATGCGGGCAATGGGAGCACTAATGGCAGGGTGCCTCAAAGAAGAAAAGGTCACACTGGTGCTTGAGATATCTACAACACTGTAAAAAGTAAAAATGAATTTTTACGGTCGGTAATTTTTTTTTTTTAATTAACCCTTTTTTGGTGTGCTCCAGTATGAGACGCACTGGGAGGTTGTATCAATGGTGCACCACACTTATTTAAATTAAAAAATATATGGGTCGGTGCGTTAGAGAACATTAACCGTATTGGGGCTTCGTCGTTAGAGTATAGCACCGAACTTGGTGGAAATAATGTTTTTAACCTCACCCTTTTACAGTGTGATGAATTACTAAGATGCACCAGGCCAGTTTGTACGAAGTGCACAATGCTTCCTTTGAATAAAAACCCTATTTCGGTGCGCTGTTGTACCTAAACCACACTAGGACGACGTCGTTAGTAACTAACACCATAATGCTCAAAATATTTTTTTAAATAAAACCCTTGTGCGGTGCTCTCAATTAATGCGACGCGTCAGGCTAGCGATATATGAACAGCATCGGGTGTGTTATATAAAAAGAACCATATATTTTCATTAAATAAAAGCCCTAAGTCGGGGCATCATATCACCATAAACACACCGCACCATCGTTGTTAGATAATAGCACTGCAATGGTGAATTTTTTTTTTTGTTTAACCAATTGGTCAGTGCGCTCGATTAATTTGAGGCACCAGAAAGGTTATATAGTGAGTGTCTTGGTGTGCCATTTGATAGTACGCACCGTTGTGCTTTATATAAAATGCACTGGTGCATTGTAAGTATGTAGTGCTTCGTTATTTTCGTAGTACTTAAAAATAAGTCTTCAACGCTTCTTTAGCCTCTACTATGCACCGGTGTGACACATATATATTAAGCACACTAGTGCGTGTTATGATTATAAATGCACCATAAAAAAAAAATCTGCAAAAGCATCCACCTGCCAACCTCTTCCAGTGACCTCCGCTACAAATAGATATCTAGGCTATTTTATAAGGGCTTCCTCAAAAAAATCTACTAGAGGGTATTTTCCTTGTAGTGCATGGACAAACAAGTTGCATGGATTTTAGTAGAGGCTAATTTCTTAGATGGTCTGTCGAGCAACATTGACTTGGCGTGGGATCGAATGAAACATCGACAATGGGTGGATTATTGGGGGCTTCCATTTTGATGCCTCCTCTGCCACCAGTATGGTCATATGATGAAAATTTTCCCTAGGGGCATACGACTGTCCAATTATCCAAGAACTCGAGCGGCTTACCTCAATCTCAAAGTTGGCGTCCATGGTAATGATAGTTTGGAACGAGGCTCAAAAGGTATTCCTACTACTTTTCCATCCCACTCTCTTCATAATATTGGGTCTTCTTCCACACAATATTCTTCATATATCTCCTATTAGCCTTCGAACCTAGCTTGGCCCAAAGTATTTTCTACCCACATTGTGATGGCTCCGAAGCACTCTCCAGAGAGCCTTGCTATTTCTCGCCCTTTTGTTTTGGTGTCGAGACACCAGACTATTCCAGAACCTAGGATTGATATGCCTCTTCTTCTCAAACAACCTCCCATTTCACCTCACCCTCCTACTCATTCAATCACTCGTTCACCCTCAATTCCTTCGCTTCAAACAACCTCTTCTCCCTCTCATCCTACTCCTAGTGATGGGTTACTCCTTGGTTCTCCCTAAAATTCAATTGGAAGTGATTGTGAATTTCTCTTCATGAATTTGGATTTGGACCTAACCGCCCTAACTGTACACGAAGGTCACTTTCCGGGACCGTGCCCCTCCATTTCTCCATCCTCTCCATTAAATATCATAGTTCGCAAGAAAGATAAAAATGGCAGTCGAAATTTTAGTGGTAGACATAAGTCTAAATCATATTTCTCGACTAATTCAGAGGAGCTTTGTGACATTCCCATTATCTCTACCTTTGACTCCCGAGTGCTTAGAGCATGTATGCCTGCATTTCATGAACCATGAATTACATAATCTCATTAAATATTTAGGGTCTCGGGGATCACTCCAAGTTTTTAAACCTCAAAAAACTATTCTTTGTCTCATCGCTCTTAATTGTAGCATCCCAAGAAACCATGTGCCCTATTTCTAAAGCTATCCATTACTTTCTCTCTTTACGCCCTGACTGACATATTGCTGGTGCCGACTCTACTGGTTTATCGGGTGGATTAATTTTGCTAAGTTTTGGGCCTTCCGTTTCTTTGGGGGTATTCTCCTTTCTGGCAGGATCCAAGGTTTCTCTGAGCCTTTTCACCTTATTAATATGTATGCTCCATGCCAAAACATGCTAACATTTTGCTCCCGCATTAGCTCATCCACGATTTTGAATATCCGCAATCTCATCATTCTGGGAGACCTTGACGCTACTCTATCATCAGCAGAATGTTGGGGCCGCCACATTCATCCGGATCCATTGACTGATTGAATTTCACAAATATTTTTTGACCATCACCTTGTTGAAATTTGTCCATTTCCTATTTCCCCGACCTGGACCATCACCAGTTTGGAGATTCCTTTGTGGGTAAAAGTCTGGACCGATTTTTGGTTCATGAAAGTGTGCTTGAAATATTTGGGAATTTGAAGTCATCTGTCATTAATTCAACATTGTCTGACCATCATGCCATGTGCCACATATGGTGCAAGGAACCGTTCTGAAAAGTCCTCCCCTTTAAATTCAATAGAATTTGGCTCGAAGGCCCTTAATATCATGGTTTGGTCATCATTTTCTAGAAACGAGATAAGAATATGCAAGGAAGATCTTTGTCTTCTTTTTTCACACAGAAGCTTCAGATTCTGAAGCACAAGACACGATACTGGGAGCGTCATAAGAAAGAAATGATGATCAAATAACTCTAGTAAATCTCTCAGGAAAATGACGAAATATAAAAATTAATGGAAGGTTGTCCCCCTGAATCACAATCATTCATAGATCTTAAGACCTTGGAAAAGCACAAAACATAAATACTTAGAATACAAGAGGTGACCTAGAAGATGAAGAGTAGAGCTAAGTGGTTACGCGAAGGTGACCATAACACAATTTTTTTCCATCACCTTGTGAATATAGGAAAAGTAAGAATACAATCTAGCAAATTGAATCTATGGAGGGGACAACTTTCATTCCACACATGAAATTAAATGGGAGCTTTCAATTTATTTTCGGATTTCTATAGTTGTAAGGAAGGGGTTGGCCTATCTGAGCAACTCTGGGCACTTGAATTGTACCCTTGTATGTTTGATGATGCAGCTAATGAGGTTCTTAGTAATCCTATCTCAAAGGAAGAGATACTTTCAGACCTTAAATCCTTCGCCTGGGATAAAAGTTTGGGTCCTGATGGTTGGCCAGTCAAGGTGTTTATACACTTCTTTGATATCATGGCAGAGGATATCCTTGGCGTGGTTGAATAATCCAGATTATCTGGTCGAATTTTGGGAGACATAAATGCTACATTCCTAGCACTAATTCCCAAAGCATCCCAGCCAAAAAATTTCTGGGACTTTAGACCAATATCACTCTGCAAAACAATATTTAAACTGATATCAAAGGTTATAGCACAAATAATCTCAGGTGCTATTTATGTCCATATCTCCCGAGAGAAATATGAGTTCCTTCTGGATCACCTTATACATGATGTCATTGCAACGACCCAGGAATGCACTATTCACACTAAAAATATGGAAGCTCTAATCATGAAAGTGGATCTTTATAAAGTTTATGACAAAGTGGACTGATCATTCATTAGACTAGTTCTTCTTAAGATTGTGCTGTCAAATCACAATTCTCAATGGCATGGCTTGTATCACTCTGATATGGTATGCAATTATTATAAATGGTCTTCCCACAAAATTCTTTAGGGTTGGTCATGGCCTCTGTCAAGGGTGCTCACTTTATCCTCTCATCTTCATATTGATTATGGATGGGCTTATTCATCACATCAAAGAGGCACACAGGCGAGGTACATTTGAAGGTATACATATTACTCCTGGGATCTCAATTACTCATTCTTTTTTTATGGATGATATTCTGGCTTTTAGCATCTTTATGAAGAGCCAATTCCAGTCGTTGCTAACATAACTCTCCTAGCATTTTTTGGACATTTGTGGACAAATATAGATAATATGCACTTTTTTTTGTTAAATATTAATACAAAACAATGTTTTTTCTTCTCTGAAAATGATCCTTCTCTAGTCTTTCAGGTCATCGCATCAGGCTTTGTAGCCCTGATATAGTGATAGGGTTCTTTCCCTAGTCTTTCAGGTCATCACATCTGGATTTGTAGCCTTGATATGATGATAGGGTTGATAACACCCTCTGAAAAGATCAAGATTTGTAGCCCTGATATGGTGATAGGGTTGATAGCACCCTAAGAAAAAATTGGGCTTTGTAGTCCTAATATGGTGATAGGGCTAACAACACCCTCCAAAAAAATTAACTCAATATTAACTTTGCAATATGCATAATTTTTTGTCTAATTTTTTTTTGTAGAATATAAATAATACTACAACAACCATGCTATATATCATTGTTATGCAGTGACATAATAATTCAAAAATATAGTTTTAACAAAAAATTTATCATAAATTTCAATATTATAAATTAACCAAAATCAAAATCTTTAAATATATAAGCTTTTCCCATATTTCTTATTAAATTATAATTTATTACACTTATATTATGTACCTTTTTTCTAATGTAATATCTCTTTTTCTTTTAATAAACCTTAGTGAAATGACAATGTTGGATTTCACTTATCTTCAAAACAAAATTTTCAGTTATCATTATTATAATATCTTATCTTTGTTACTCAAATAGTTTTTTAAAACACTAAATAAGATATTAAATAAATATATGAGATTTTTTTGTTTATTTGTGATACAAGGATCTATTTCTCTAAAATTATAAAAGTGTACATACTCTGTCTTAAGAAAAAACACATACTCTCAACCATTAAATTTTCAATAAAGTAATTTTGCTACATAATTATTATTTAAAAACAAATAAAATCTTAAAAATATTTTACAATAAAAATTCCTTGATGAGTTTTTTTTTTTTTTTTATAATAATAATTTAAATTATCAAATTTGGTTACTAATTTACATTTTATCAAATTTTAAAATAAATGAATATGATATCATATCATTTACAATCCAAATATAAAATTAGAATTTAGAAAAGAAAGAATTAAGTGTGAGGTGAGTCAATCTTGGCAGCATTGCAAACCGAGATATCCATGTCGTGGATATTGGGAATGGATGCAATGGTTTGATCTTCCATGCCAATTGGCACTTTGTTATAGTACATACTAGGTTAAGTCCAATTAGGTAAGATATGAAATGTTTGAAATGGTATATCAACCAAATTCTCTTTCGATATATCTTTTAATTGTCCATCTTTAATAGTTGGGCTCTTTCATTTTATTATAGATGGGTGATTTTGTTGGAACAAGTTATTCCAAGCACCATTTAGTTGTCTTAGCTGTCCCGAAATGTTCTAGACCTATGTGAGTTACGAGATGTTGTTATGTGAGTTTACGAGAGGTTGTTCTAGAAGTTATGAGTTACGAGATGTTGTTATGTGAATTTGCAAGAGGTTGTTCTAGAAGTTATTGTTTTTTTTTTTATGTAAATAAGATGTAGCCCAATAAGAGTTTTTATCTTCTATGTTGTTATAACTATTAAGTTTAGTAATCCATCGTTATATAATAAGACACATTGTGATGTATTTGGTGTGAGCAGGCTTAAGCCTGAATTAATAAAAGTGTTATGTTGTTATTTTTTATTTTTTTTCTAATTTGATATCAAAGCAAACAAAAATTGAAACTTTAGTGAAAGGCAAGTTAAAGGTCACACCAAAGCCTGAATTAATAAAAGTGTTATGTTGTTATTTTTTATTTTTTTCTAATTTGATATCAAAGCAAACAAAAATTGAAACTTTAGTGAAAGGCAAATTAAGCATTGTGTTGTGTCCCAAGTAGAATGCACACCCAAAAAAAACAAAAATTTGTTGTGTGGTGCGTGGATCTAGATCTAAGATTATTTTAGGCTCTTTTCTTGGTATAAAGGAGTTTTGTAGGCCGATTGTGTTTGGGGGTCAGGAGTGGAACGCTATCAGATCGCTATGATATCTGTGGCTGGGATCGGTCAGATCCGCAAAATAATTTTGTGTGGCTCATGTAATTATGGCACCTGCCTGTGATACTTGTTGATTTGGGCATGGATGTTGCATATTTGGATGTGAGCATTAATTAGTAAAATATTCAGTTTTGCTAGATATATGCGCATAATTGTTGGCAGTGAAGTGCAAGTCTTGTAAAGAGATCAAATTCATTGAGAAATTTGTTTCTCGTCGCGGCCTAATCAATACCTTTATATATTGGGTAAGCGACCAGTTATCGCCCCTTAGATCTTTGTCTTTCCTTTTGCATGGATCAAATTGGTGGGGCCATTCTTCATTTTGACGTGGATAAAAAAAATTAAGAGGCAGAGGACACTAGATGAATTGAAGGCCACTGCAAGTGATCTCTTACGATTGATATGAGAATCTGAAGAGGGTGATTGTCTGTGGGTTGGAACAAACGTGCATGTAGTTGCAATTGGGGAGGTTTATGAGGTTATGTGGGTGACATTGTAGCGGCTTGAAGCCATTTGTATGTTTGTGCTCGACAAGAATTTAGTGAAGGTATGTGCATCATTACATTTGTGGTGTGGTGTATCTTGTGCCAACAAAATTTTAATAGATGTCGAGTTAGGAGTGCTTTATGAAAGTTGTGTCAAAGTCGTGCATGTGAAGGTAATTTGTTGGCAGCTAGGGCATGAGGAAATTTATGATGGTGATTAGAGCAATGTAATTCCATCTATCCATGGTTTGGTATTTGGTGTTTGTACTAGTAGACAATATAAATGAAGAATCAATGAATGATGACATAGGAATTGAAACCATAGTGGATACATTTGAAGAATTTTATGGAGTTATGATGCATTAGAGCCTTAAAGAAATCAAACATTACTATGAGCTAATGTGGTAGCAGTCCACTGAACAGGGTATAGTTGAATATATTGACAAAGTGCAACAAATCACTTATGACTGTAATGAAGAATATGCAAGCATTGAAGACAAATTCAGGGCCCAAAAACCTAATGAAGTATTGGAAATGATGAGAAGAAGGCCACAACCTAGTTACAACATGCACTTAAAGAAAAGAAAGCCAAGGAAGAAACATCATCACTATTTAAGAAGAAGAAAGTTCAAGATGAAGTTATTGAAGTCAAATTGTAATCCTGAATGAGACTTAGACCAACAGAGATTGTTATTTATGTTATGTATAGTCTAAAACCCACTTCTCCATTACAGGGATGTTAGAATAATGTAAAAATGGAGGAATCCATAAATGTGATAGGTTTGTTGAGTTGTCTTTTCATATTTTAATAAAGCAAACATCTTAGTTTTATTTTATTTTTGTCAAAATTATAAATGATATTATATTAGTTGTGGGTTTATATTGGTTAAAATGTTTGTATTTGTAATTAATGAGAAGTGTTAGAAGAATTAATTCCAACTACCACTTAATGGTCTTAGCTGTGAGGAAATATCCTAGAACTATATGACTTAAGAGGTGTTGTTCTTGAAGTCATTGTTTTTCAATGTAAATGAGTTGTAGCCAGAGTTAAAGTCTCTAAGCCTGAATTAATAAAAATAAGTGTTCTACTACTATTTTTTATTTTTTTCTCATTGTTTTTTTGCATTTAAAACATATTTAGTTTTTCGGTTAGTCCTTGCATTCTTTTGCTAGCTTTCTTAATAGGTATCACAGCTGCAGGGTCTCAGTTTACTCCATCTTCCTTGGCTGTATTTGTGTTGAGATTTAAGCGTTTATGTGTAACTTCAGCACCATCTTCTCGCAATCCTTCTTCATGGCTCATTCAGGTTGCTGGGCATTGCTTGCAGCTTCTCATGGTTATCATCAACCGCTACTCCATTTTTCTTAGGATTCGGCGCTTTTTGTGACAGGTATCACACCTCGCGGCCTTCCTCTTCGTTGCGCCCTCCCTTGTGTGGCAGGCTGTTTTTTTTTATGGGCTTTCGTTTAGCCTTACGTGGATGGCAGCTTGGTCATGTTTGTAGCGGGATATTTGATTGCATTGCTAAATAGGATTATTTGGCATTTTTTAATTTATTTATATTTTCTGTTTAGTTTTTAATTAACATTCGAGTATGATTTTGTTAAAGGTAAATATTTGTATAATTTATATGTTTATATTTATTTATTTATTTATTATATTTATCATTTCTGTTAAGAATTGAATTTAAATGAGAAAAATAATGATCCAATTTCCAAATTTATTTTAAGAAATATTTACATGACAATTTTCAATATTTCCCATCGTCTTATCAGCAGTCTTTTTTTACTTTAAAATTTAACTATATACTTTAAAATTATTTAATCTTTTCTTTTAAAATTTTAATGATACTTCCCATTAAATATTTCAACCTTTATTAACATGGTTCATGCTCTTTTCTTTCAATACATTTTCATGAAATTTGAGATTTTCTTTAATTTCTATTGCAAAATATTTCAGCTTTAATGTGCATCCTTTTATGAGCCATGTTCTGATTCTTTGTTAATGTTCATTCTTTAAACATTTTGTACCAGGGAGCTATTTTTTTTAGTACTTTTTAAGTTGCACATGAATTGTATTTTATTATTTACTTGAATATATGAATGATATGTTATTATATACTTTAATATATGATGTTTTGGTAAAATATTAAATGAGGAATTGGTATATTTATTAATGCATTTTGATCTTTATATATTATTCTGATCTTTTTGTGATATAATTTTGAATAAAATTGTAATTTTTGTTATTTAAATATATAAAATATGAATAATTTTAAAATATTTGAATTTTGTAAATTATATCATTCAAATTTATTAGTGTAATTTTTTTAATTAAATTTCAAACCAAAATATCAATTAATTAAACTTAAATTATATCTTTTCTTTATAATTACAAAAATATAAATAAAATTTTGAGTAAAATTAAAATTTCCTTGTAAATATTATACATCTCACATATTTTTTATAATTATAAATAGATAAATATAATTTTAAGTAGGATTAAAAAATTCTTTAAATTATACATCTCACATTTAAGATTTAAAAGAATTTCCATATATTTGTTTTAAGAAATATCTAACCAGATCTACCTAAAGGAATAGTATATTTTTATAAATTATAGATTTCACATTTATGATTTAAAAAATAAATAAATTTGGACAATCACCATTCAATCAGTGGCATGTTATGGATGACACTATATATAGGATGGAAAGGATCTGTCATCTCTGTGAGAATATGAACATCGAGGATGAAAATCACTTCCTGTTAAAGTGCCCTGAGTACAACCACATTAGAGCTCAATTTCATAATCTTTGTTGCAATACTGACCTTCCTAGCCTTTTAAGATGTCAAAATTATTGTGAGCTCAGGGGGTTTCTCTCCAAGCTTTTTGAGCATAGGAATAAAATCTTAAATCAAACTAAATAACTCTTTTCTTTAGGTCCGATAGACCAAAGATTGGTCTGAGTGGACATTAACCACCATCATCATTATCATATATATACAATTGCTCAGTAAATTGTGGAGCAAATTGTTAATTGTTCAATAAATTGTTACATCACAATTGAACCTAATTTCATTGTAGATTTAGAGAATATATCCAGATATGAAAGATGGGAATAAAGTAATCTGTTTAGCTTAGTTCCTATTTGTTAAATTCCAAGATATTTCCAAATATAATTTAGATTATATATTACTATATACCAGCCGGTGGAGAGGAATTTTTTATATTGACGACATGATGAAATTTACTGTTGTAAGATACTTTCAAAAGTTTCAATGATTTTTTTTCATGAATGGAAATGTACTGAAATCAATCATAATCTATGTCACAGAATTATTTATTTATTTATATGTTTTTCTGTGTCTGTGAAATGTTTTGATTTACATGAGCATGGTGTTTTCAGATTATTATTGAACTTACCGTTTAAGCATTCACGTTGCGTGCTTTAGTCTGATTGATCATATTCACACATTATAAATGCATTTAATTTAACTTACAGTTTGTCTTGAATAACAAGCAGGGAATTTATAAAATAAAGATGCAGTGAATGATTCATACCTTTCATATTTTGGTTGCCTGGTATTTAAAATCCATCCTTTTCTGTTTGATAGGACTGTTAGGTGTTAGTTGCTGGAATGATGTTGATTTTCATTCTTATTTATTTTACTTTTCTCACTGAAAATTGTGAAAGTTGACTTCGCGAAATTTGAAGATGCGTTCACATTTGTTTTGCTATTTTGCTGGTCAAAACTGCAATCATTAAAATATACATAACTGTGTTTTATTTCTGCATATTTTTGGGTGAATACGTAACTAGCATTTTAAGGTGACTTTTTTTTTCCCGAATGGGGGTGTTTGATAACTTTTTAATAATTATAATTAGTAAGCAGTTTAAATTTTTGATTAGGGAAACATTTCACAAGTATATTTAAATTACTTGAGATTAAATTTGAAGATAAAGGTTATATGTCAAGTTGAAAGACTCTATTTTGACTTTTTAATATTTACTAGCTAAAATAATTATTTTTTTCATATAAAAATTTCTTGTGTAACTCAGACGTCACACTTTTTATTGTGTCAAAGTTTTATCTATTGACTTACTTCGAATACTTTTGAAAAAATACACATAAATTGCATTTGGTATTACAATCTATATAGGGAATATATGGAAAAAATTCAATAAGACTATTTATTCTTTCATTGTTAGACACTATTTTTTAGATAAAATCAAATTGTTCTATAATGAAATTATTGGTCTTGTATTGATAACTAGTCTAATTCTTCAAATGATTGCAATTGGTTTTTAAAAGTTAATCAAAACATAGAATTATTTTACAGATATCAATGCACTCTCCCCAAAATAAATAAATAAATAACTATTTAAAACCTTCAACAACACATTTTTTCATAAAAGAAATATAACTTATAAGAATATTTTGCCATAAGAATTATAGGTCTAATGATTGGTGCATATATGCATTATGATACAAAACATCATTTGTAAACAACACATAAATAACATTTTTTGTCAATAAAAAGGAATGTTTAAATTAAATACTACTTATTCAACATTGAATTTTTTATAAAAGTCAATCAAACCTACATTATCAATTTTGATTCCCTATACCCATTGTTTTGTCTTCATATTAAGTAGGTATAAAAAAGACATGTAGGTAATACTCATAAATTCAAGTGAGTTAAGGAACTAGTAACTGCAAGCAAGCATAGTAGACCTTAAATACAAACAAGTGATATACCCAGTAAGAAGATCTACACATGAAGCCATAGAAGATTGGTGGGTATCATTTGTAAATATTAGAAGCAAGAGGATAAAGATATCATTCCAATTAGAATGATTTATCCTTGGTGAGTAACAAAGGATTCACCAAAGTCAAAGATTTCAATCTTTAATACCCACCACTATATGTAATTTCAATAATTAGGTGATAAGTGTATGCATAAATTCTATAACAATAATATTTTACTCTATAAATATCATAACATTTCCTTTTTGAATTATTATAATAGATAAAAAAATTATTAACGTTTTTTTTTAATTGTCATGAAAAGTTTTCTTACTTTTCAATTAAAAAATTAAGAAAAAAAATCATTTCAAAACTGAAAAATAATTTTATATTTTCATTTTCATTTTAATGGGAAATAATTTTATGTCCTATGACAAGCACGCAGTTCTCGAAGGGGAACTACTACTTCATTTTTGAATTCTAAATATTACTAATTAAGGCAATATTATTGATGCAAAAAAAATGTATATATAAAACATTTTCACAATAAATTATGAGCAATGATCTCCATGATTTTTAAATACAAATTATTGACCAATTCCGTGACAATGTCTAGCCATGGATCAATTTCTTTTACTATAAGGCCCTTAAATCACTTTGTGTCTAAAACATATTGTGACTATAAAAATACTATGCAACTAATGTATATTAAAGAAAAATATTAAATTAAGTTAATTTTAACTAAATCTTAAATTTCTAAAATATTTAAAATATTAACTTTTACTTTAAAAATACATTAATCCAAATTATTTTTAACTTGATCCTACATGTTTCTCTAAATTTTAAAACATACACAAATTATCACATTTGATACACATTCTTCATTTAAATAAACTTAGTCTCTAATTGTTTATTAGTTATAATAATGTGAAATAGGTAAATATTTCAATATTGTTAGAAAAAACCTAATAATTTTTGTCATTATTAAAATGTTTTATAGAATTTGAATATTTAAAATAAAGAGAAGAAAAAATAGTATTATTTGGAAAAAAATTAAATAAATAAAATAAGAAATATGTAAAATCTAATAATTTTTTTGTTATTACTGAAATGTTTTATAGAATTTGATTATTTAAAATAAAGATAAGAAAAAATAATATTTTTTTATGGAAAAAAAATTAAATAAATAAAATAAGAAATATGTAAAATCAAATTGTTTGTATTTTTTGTTTGTTTGTTTTTTAGGGTATATGAGTCCTGAGATGACTGACACACCTAACCAGTTGCTTGAATAACATTGCATAGGGACATTTAAACAGTGAAAATCAAGGGGAACTTACATGGCCTTGGCTACAACAACAGTTAGCATGGCTAGATGTTTGAAAATTGACTTGCTAACAATTTGAAGATACTTCCACATTTGATTTGCTACTTTTCTTGTAAAAAATCCAAGGATTAAAATACAAACAACCCAGTTTGTAATGTGTGTTTAACATTTTTTTTTAAGAAAACAACATATTTGGTAACACCTTTAATAATTAGTGATGTAAAATTTTTATAAGGAAAACACTTCATAGGTGTATTTAATGTCACTAGAAATCAATTTTGAAGATAAAAAATATATTTCAATTTGAAGGATTAAATTCATTCTGACTTTTTAATATTGACAAGTTAAAATAAATTATTCTTTTCATATGAAATAGAAGCTAATTTGAAATTGCATGCATGGTTCACACTTATCTATAGAGGGGAACTCTCAATACACTTGAAATAGTATAGATAGATTGTGTTGGTTCACCAGTATTACAATCAAATAGGAAACATATGGAGGGAATTCAATAGGACTATTTAATCTTTCATCTCCTAGACAATACTCCAAGGATACAATCAAATTATTCTATAATGAAAGTGTTATTCTTTCTTATATAATAATTGGTCCACTTGTTCAAACTATTCCAATCATTTTTTAAAGTTAATCAAAACATGTGATTATTTTGTGGATATCACTGCACTCTCTCAAAAATAAATAAATAACTATTCAAAACCTCCAACAACTAAATTTTTCATAAAAGAAATATAACTTATAAGAAACTTTTGCAATAAAAATAATAGGGCGATGATTTGTTCATATGCGCATCATAATGCAAAACATCGTTTGTAAAAAACACATAAATAACATTAATTTTTTCGATAATAAGGAATCAAATTTACATTGAATCAATTTTGATTCCTAGTGCCCATTGTTGTGTCTTAATATTTAGTATATATAAAGAAGAGGTAAAAGTAGTATTCATAAATCCAAGTAAGTTAAGCAACTAGTAAATGCAAGAAAACATAGTAAACAATAATTACAAAAAAGCGGGATAGAAAATATGAAGATTTATAGAGCCATAGAAAATTGGTGGGTATCATTTGTAAATATTAGAAGCAAGAGGACGGAGATATGATTCCAATTAGAATTATTTCTCCTTTATGAGTAACATAATGATTAACCAAACCCAAATATTTCAATATTTAATTTCCACCACTACGATGTCATTCAATAACTACAGAAATCCAGATATTTCATCAAAATTGGAAAAATTACATTACAAGAGCATTACCAAATTGAGTTTTATGGGTAATTTAGCCAACGTGGATTTGGATTGGTGGTGAATGGGTGCACTATTAAGACACTTATTGCAATAGGTTATTGGTTCAAATCCCCATAGATCTAGCCTAAAAAACAAAATGGATCCACTATATACATAAATTCCATAACAATAAGATTTTATTGTATAAATATGATAACATTTCCTTTTTTGAACTATCATGATATTGGGAAAAAATGTTAACATTCTTTTTTTTAATTGTTATGATATATAGAGAAATATTTAATAAAAAAGAAATCTATACAAATAATGACAAGTGGAACATATTATGAAAAGTTAGTTCACCATTCATTTGAGAAAAAAAAATACATTTCAAAATTGACAAGTAATGTTTTATTATAATTTTCATTTGCATGAGAAATACTTTTATGTCCTTCTATGAATAGCTAGGAAGTTCTTGAAGGGTAATGGTGACTTCAATTTTGAACTCTGAATGTGACTAATTGAGGTGATATTATTGTTTTCAGTTTTTATATTGTTACAGGGATTTCAAGTTCTAGTTTATTTAAAATATGTGTTGGGGTTTTGGAATGAGTAGTATGGAAGGAGGGGCTGGCCACCTCTGCTTTCAAAATTCCATACTAGGTAAATATAAACATGTTGTAGAAAGAATGGATAACCCTGGAGGCAGTGGTAAATTAGAGGAAGTTCTTGTTGTTGGGGTGCAATGGCAGGCTAATTTGCAAGATAAATGGTTACCTAAAGCAACTCAAAACCCTAAGTTTGTAATTCTTCCAAATAGTTTGTAAGAAAATCGCAAAAGGATGAAAGATCATGCTTTCATCTGCAAGTTTGTGGGGGGATGGTCGGCAACTTAAAGGCGACATTGATTTGAAACTGGGACCAAATGGTTTTTTATTATCATTTTTTCCAATATTGAAGATAAGAGAAGGGTTTTCGAAGGTGGCCTTTATTTCTTCAATAATGTTAGTCTGTACATGCAACATTAGGAAGAATGTTTTAATCCTGAAAAAGAATATAATTTTGAGGCCCATGTATGGATAAGGATCTACTCCTTTCCCTTAGATTTTTGGATTCTGGAAGCCTTGGAGGGTATTAGAAATTCCATAGGCAGATTTTTTATAGTATTGGATGTCACTAAGAGAGATAGGAACATGTCTTATGCTTGTATTTGTGTATACATGAACATTTCTCAACCTTTATTAGAATCAATTGATCTGGAGAATCAAGGTAAAATCTATACACAAACCATAGATTATGAACATGCGCCCTTTCATTGTCGACATTGTCACGAGCATGGAAATTTATTCCTTGATTGTCTAGTGTGAAGGAAATAACAATAGACTACTCGTTCGATGAATAATGAAGGTTTTATGAAGGTAATTTCTAGACGATAGAATAATCACAGACATAATGCTCAACCTATAAATAAATTAGATGAAAATAACTCATTTTTTGTTTTAGAGGAGATGGATGAAGAAGTTACTGTGATAGAGGATGTCTTAATATTGGATCTACCTATAGGATCTATGGCAGAGAAGCAGCCACCAAAGCGAAAGACCCTTGACGGAGAGACCGAGGAGGGAGAAACAAAGTATTTCTTTAATTTGTGAGGGATTGGAGAGGTTCTTCCACTCACAAAGGAAAACCATAATAAACTTTCAGAAGAAGAGTAGAACTTAGTGAATCTCTTGAATGAGTGAGCGATGAATGATTTAGCGGAGTTACCCAAAGAAAAAAATGAGTTATATGTGAAAGCATACATTGATTGGAAGACTAAGAAAAGTCAAAATATTTCAGATGGAAATGAAATTAAAATTGTGCATGAGTTGAAAGAGAAATTCATGGATTTTCTTGTCAAAGATATGGTTAAGTACATTAAAAGGAAGGCACAAAAGAAAATGTAAAAGTTGCTTCAAGACATAGGCGAAGAGTTAATTAAATGGGGTCAAGCAATTGTAATATCTAGATATTTTTCCTCCTCTCAAAAATCCTCTCAATGAATATTATCACTTGGAATATGCAGGGCTTGAATAGTAAAGGAAAACAACGATATTTGAGGGATAGATTAAATTTAGAGAGGCTAGCCGTAGTAATTCTGAAGGAAACCAAGGTTTCCATGAATAAATGATTGAAAATAAGCGCTTGGAGTTGGTGAGGTTGTGAAACCATGGTCATCGATGTTAGAGGCCATGTAGGAGGTCTTATAGTTTTGTGGAATCTAGAAGAATTTTTTTCAGGATTGGTTGCCAAGTCGTTGCATTTTGATAGGTAGTTTCAGATATTTGGGATCGAAATATATGGTTGTTTTGTCTGTGGTTTATGGTCTATTGGTTTTGGGTGAAATTTTTCAAATTTTGGAGACTATTTGAAGTCATAAACTACTTATCTTTGGCCCTATTTAGTTTATTGGAGGTGATTTCAATCTCATGCGATCTCTGGATGAGAAAAGGGGTGTGTTGGGTATATTGGAGCTTGAATCTGCATCCTTTGATGATTTTATTTATGGCGTATGATTAGTAGATATACCAACCTTCAATGGTATTTGTACCTAGAATAATATATGAGGCGGGAAGCATCTTGTGGCAAGTCGTTTGGACAGATTTTTGGTTTCAAAAGAGGTCTTGGAAAGATAAAATTCTATAGAATCTTCTATACTCCCATATCTCGGATCAAATCACTCGCCAGTACAGTTGGAGATAGATCTCAAAGAAGCCCCTAGAAATTTACCTTTCCGCTTTGATATTTTCTAGCTTTAAGCACTAGATTTTGTAAACAAAGCAAGAGGTTGGTGAGAGGAAATATCGGTTAAAGGTAAAAATAAAATGCATACTTTTCAGTTGAAACTAAAAGTGATGAAATCGAAAATAAAATTATGGAATAAGAAGTATTTTGGTAACATTTTCGAGGATAAATTCAAACTTTAAGGCCAAATGCAAGTAGTGAAGGAATGCATGATTATGGAAGGCATGACTCTAGGTTTAGTTCTAGAAGAAGGAAATACTTTACATCAATTAGGAGTGAGAAGGAAGCATGAGGAAATATTATGGCATTAGAAATCTCACATCTAGTGGTTGAAAGAGGGCGAACGAAACTCAAAATTATTTCATAAATCCATGTTACAATGAAAACATTCTAATGGGATATTCTCCATTATTGGGTGAGATGGGCAATGAAAGGTTTCACTTTCGGAAATCGAACAGAAGATGATTGCACATTTCGAGGATGTCCTCATGGGATGTTTTGCAAAAAAATGGCCTATATAGGTTCTATGGAATTCATCAAATAGATTATGGCATGCATTTATTCTGTAAATTTCACCATATTGATTATTGGGGTTCGTTCAAAACTCATCAAGGCCTCTTATAAAGGGTTGAGGCAAGGATGGGCATTATCTCCACTGGTATTCTTACTTATCATTGATGGAATAAGTAGGTTGATTACTTCGACACAAAAAATGGGTCATTTATTGGGGATATAGATTACAAAAGACACATCCATATCCCACTTAATATTCGTGGACAATGTCCTAATCCTGTGCTCAATATCAGTAAATGAATGTTATCACCTGCAACAAATCTTACACTCTGTTGGACGTGCTACTAGTTTATATATGAAAAATGAAAAGTCATTATTGATTGATGTCATTAGGGGAATATTTAGGTTTAAAATGGCCTCCTAATGAAATTATAAAATAATCATGGAAATAATAAAATAATATTAGATTACATCATCAAATTTTAGAGGGAAAAAAAAAACTATTTTTTCAACTCGTATTTTCAACTCGTATTTTCAACTTATCTCCCTATGGGTTTACTCAAATTTTGAGCAAGAACACTCGTTGGATGCATAATTTTATTCCTCATCCAAGGAGTACATATTTTTCATACTTTCAATGGACCGTGCTACACAAAAAATGAGAAATACATGAAAAAATGTGATTGAAATACTGATAAATACATGTAAAAATGTGATTGCAATCACGTTTTTTCATGTATTTATTATTTTTCGTGTAGCAAGGTCCATCGAAAGTATGAAACATGGGTACTCCTTGGATGAGGAAATAAATTTTTCATCCAATTAGTACTCCTCCTTGAAATTTGTGTAAAACCTTAGGGATATAAGTTGAAAATACAAGTTGGAAAAGTAGTTTTACTATTTTATTACTTTTTAACCCAAAAATGGTGAATCATACCCGATGGTTGACATCATCATCTTGAATCATATTGGTTACTATAAATTTGATTTTGATTGTACATTTTTCTTAGGAGGCCCATTTTAGACCTCAAAATTTCTCTAATGGCCCTTGGATGAGGACAAAATATCTTATATTACAGATTTATTAGAGGTTGGGATTATTCATTTAGATGATGGTTTTAAATATCTTAGGTTTCATATAAAAACAAAAAATTATGGCATCTAATATTGGTGTTGGTTGCTAGAGAAATTCAAACATAGATTGAATGATTGGTCACATAAATGGTTTTCTATTGGAGGTAGAGTTATTTTAGTCCACTCGATTTTACAGAGCATAGTAGTATATTGGATGAAGTTTTATATTTTACCTTGTAGCATCATCAATAAAATAAATTCCACCATCTCTAACTTCATTTCGGCAAGAGCTAGCATGACAAAAAAGTTTACTTTTGCTAAGTTACTTGATAGTTAAAAAAGGAAATAGGATGGGGATTGGGGCATTAATAACATTGAATAATTTGGAAGGGATTTGGTGATTAAAAGTATATGGAGAGCTATATCGAGTAATGGTATCTGACATAATATTATCAAGGAAAAATACCTCAAGAAATAGTCCATGATTGAGTGGATTAAGGATGGGGCTAGAGCTCCTTAATCAATATTCTACATCTGTAATGGCTTTATGAAAATCAAGAAATTGTTGATCGGGAACCTGAGATGGGAGATTAGCTCGAGCTCATTGGTAGAATTCAATTTGGATTCCATAATGGGCTTCTTTGGTAATCATTCATTTTCTATTTGTGTTATTGGATATTTAAATAATCTAGCCATATATTATATAAAACAAATACAGGTTTCATCGGATTCAACTTGTCTATATCCTAATGGGATAAGTTCAAGGAATTTGGGTTTATATGGGGAGATGGATATGGAATGGGACATGTTGTAGCTCCCAGAGACAGAATTGAGTTTCAGGAGACCAGTGCCTAGGAAATCTTAAAATCAGAGGTTAAATGTAGACAATTATAAGGATGCCTTTGACAAAATATGGAATAAGAGAATGATGGTTTTGATGATTCAGGAATGGAGAAGACCTTGGAGTCGAATTCATGTGAATTACCCTATACTATGAGAGGGCTCAAGAGGCTATATGGCTCGTTGGATTTTCAAATGGGCCAAGTATGAAACATTGAGCAGAGGCTTTTAAATTATGTAGAGGTGTTGAAGAAGAGCAGAGGAGGAATCTGCAAGAAATAGACTTAAAATATTTAAGAATCTATCTCCCGTGAACTTAGAAGAAGCCGATGCAGGAAAAATATGATTAACAGTAGAGATTCGTGGAGCACGAATTAAGGAAGTGCAACAAGTTTAATACATGAGCGTTATACATCAAACGAATTCATGAATACAAATGCTTACCACCGGTAGCTACATTACACAATTATTCAATGCAGCAAAACGTGAAAGATGATTATACATAAACATGAGATTGTAAACAAACAAGAGAACACAGATACATACTACTCATTTATCCATATGGAATCCAATTAAACAGCTCTTTATATCAGATTATCAGATTATGTTCAAAACAACTCTCCCAAATATGTATCTCATAGCATAAAGAGCACAGTCATACAAAACTACAATAGAAATTTTCTCCAAAATTCAGAACCTTTCTTACATCTGTGAACTTCCTACATATAGAGTTTCTATTGAGGGTTCATGATCAAATAATCCTTCATGATCGACCCACACATGTGAAAACCAAAATATCCTAACAAACTAGCAGAGCATGCATGAAGAAATCACTTCTGCAAATAGAAAATCAAAACGAAATTGGGTAAAATTGAGATTTCACCAGTAAAACATCACAATCTAACAGTAAAAAGAAACAAAACAGTTGGCCACGGAGGAAAAATTACGAAATATTCAAAAGGCATGGCAAGGAGTGGTTGTGAACAGGTGGGCAGTATGACTTCCATCATATGATTCCATTTGGTGTTTGAAATCCTCCACTCCCACATTCTCATGATTTCCACTTAACAGTTGTGAAATGGCCAGTCATGTTGTGCGTGCCTGGATCTTTAGCATATATTTATTGAACGAAATAAATAAACCATAACTGCATGCTCCACCCAAAAGCCCATGTTGTGCTTGAATTTTAGACCGGGAACTGGATTTTGAAGGGGGGCATGGATGGTTTGTGGTATTGGATGGGGAGCTTGGAAGGATGATTAACACTAGAAAGAGTAAAAAAATGGCCGCAGAGGGGCTATTGATGACATGGCGGGAAGGTAGGTCCCTATTTCATATCCCACATCGTAATTGGAAGATTTTACGTATGAGAAATCAGGAGTAAAGGTTATGGTTTACGGAGTGCGAGGTGCGATGGTGGGAAGGTGATGCGACAGACGGAGGTGGGACCATCCGCACATCGCAAATTGCAAGATTTTCAAATGAGCAACGAAGGGTAATGGTTATAAAATGCGATACGCGAAACGTGATAGGTGGAGAATGTGACGTGGCAGGATGGAGGTGGGGGCCGCCCGAACATTGCAGATCGTAGATCGCAAGGTTTAGTTGTGAGTAGTGGAAGGTAAGAGGTATATATCATGGGGAGAAATGTGCGGTGAGCGACGGGGAAATGAAGTGGCGCAGAGGTGGGGCTGCCTGTGGATCACAGATCGCAGGTTTTATATGTGAACAATGAAAGGAAGAGTTATATTCTGTAGGGAGCGAAGTGCGATGTGAGAAGAGGTGTTAACAGTGGTGAATAATATTAGACATATTATATGTAATATATAGCATATGTAACGGTTTGTGGGATGCGGAAATTAATCACAACTTTGGATCATAATACCTTGACCGCGACACTTTTCGCTTTTTACTACGGGGCTTTCTGCCCGACCTGCGCTTGAATTGCTTGGCCGTCCCCTTAAACATTCACACCTATTCCCTGTGATTTCCTTATATGGATCACTTCTCCATGTTGAGTGCGATGAAAGGCCAACATTGGCTCCATCTGGGGGCAACATGCTATTCTAAGTGCGTTGAGAACCTGTAGAATTGAATGCCTGTTCTTTATTGGGCACATGGAGTGGTAAATGCATACTGATTAGACAAAAGTTTATACCAACAGTCAAATGGGCATAAAATGGAAGATGATATGGAAGATGAAATGGAAAATGAAAATAATGGATGAAACAAAATGGGAATAGTGGAAGATGATATGGAAGATGAAATGGAAAATGTGAATAGTGGAGGGAAAAAAATGAGTATAGATAGTGGAATGATATATACAATGAGTTGGATTAGCCTACGTTAGTGATGAAAATAGAACTTGAGGAACTGCCAATTTATGGGTGCCTCAAGTATGTCTCCTTCTAAGTTCTCCAACGCAAAAGTATTGTTTCCTTTGACCTCTGCCACCATGAATGGGCCAAACCAGAGGGGGTCGAACTTCCCATTTTTCCCTTTGTCTTCCCGCCTGAAATCCCATCGCAACACCAAAACCCATACTTGGATTTCCTTGTCTTTAGCTCTTTGATCAAATAAGCCTTTCATCTTTGCTTGGTACTCTACTAGTCTGAGGCTTACCTGTTCTTGTGTTTCACTTTGCTCGACTAATTGATTCATTATTATGATAAGGTTGTTTGGCTCTTCCTCACTCTCTTGTAAGAATCGGATCATGGGTAATGAAAGCTAAATAGGAAATATTGCAGCTCTTCGATACACCAGTTCATAAGGGGACTTCCCAGTGGATCTTTTAATGGTGATGCGATTTTCCCAGAGCGAAAACTTGAGGTGGGAGTCCCAGTTATTTTAGTTTTCATTGATGATCTTTTTCATAATCCTGACCAGTGTCTTGTTAGATGACTCCGCCAAACCCTTCCCCTATGGGTAATATGCAGTGGAGTGTCCCAAAATGATATTATAGTGCTGACAAAATTTCATGAACTTATCCGATTTGAAATCCTGGGAATTATCGGTGATGATTTTAGCAGGGCATCCAAACCTAGCTATTATGTTCTCCTCCAGGAACTTGATTACTACCCCATCGGTGGCATTCCTTGCGGGCACGGCTTCAACCCACTTAGTGAAGTAATCTGTTGCGGTGAGGATCCATCGATGTTGATTGCTAGAAGCTGGGTGAATCTCTCCTATGAAGTCGATCCCCCACTGTTTTAAAGGTTCCTCAACATGTACTAGGATCAATGGGAGAGGTGCATACCTTTGCTTTTCGGCAAACGTCTGACACTTCTCGTAGGCCCGGACGTGAGCATGTATATCACCAACATTAGGGGAATTTTGAGGTCTAAAATGGGCCTCCTAATAAAAATGTACAACCAAAATAAACTTTATGAGAACCAATAGGATTCAAGATGATGATGTCAACCATGGGGGATGATTCACTATTTTTGGAGTAAAAAAGTAAAAAGATTAAAAATAATAAAATAATAAAACTACTTTTTCAACTCGTATTTTAAACTTATCTCCCTAAGGGTTTACTCAAATTTTGAACGTTCCTATGAAGTCGATACCCCATTGTTTGAAAGGTTCCTCAACATGTACTGGGATCAATGGGAGAGGTGCATATATTTGCTTTTCAGTAAATTTCTGACACTTCTCGCAAGCCCAAATGCGAGCATGTACATCACCGTGACATTTTAGACCAAAATAAACCTACCGTTAGGATCTTGTGTACAGTGGATCACCACTTGTAATGCCTGCCACATATCCCTTCATGGAACTCGGTCATCACTTGGTCAAATTATTTCTCTATTAAACACAATAGTAAGATCCCTACCGAGTCCTTCCAATACAGTCGCCCATTTCCCATGTTGTAATTTTGATACCTCAACCTCAAGGTGCGGTACTTGGCCTTATCATAGTTAGGAAGACATCCCAGTGTTAAAATATATTCTACTATATCTTTATACCATGAGGATAGAAGGTACTTCACATGTGTCTTTTGCGTGGAATATTATATGCCCTGATGTGCACCTGTATCCTTCTGTGCTTCTCCTCCTGTCATAGAAAAATTTATCCCCAGAGCTTGAAATTTGGATTCAAACATAATTTTTTCCATCCCTTGGCCTTTGATGAGTTGGTAGGCTTTATCTCCATCTCATACTCCTAAATCTTAGCTATCCATTTTCCCCTCTTCCCTTCACTATTGCCCTGCACTAGAATGTCTTTCACTGCTATAGTGGGCATGTAAGTTGTTATGGCTGATTGTAACACATACACCCGGAATGCCTTTAGATATTTGACTAGAGCGTAAGCTTTATTCTCCAGGAAATTATATTTCAATTCGGCGTCTCACGGGACTTGGCTGAGGAATGCAATAGGTTGTTAATGCCCTTTGTATTTATTCTGTAGCAGCACTGTGACTATTGTATGAGGAGAGGCAAAAGAGAAAATCATGAAGGGCTTCTCATAATACGGACCTGCCAGCATTGGAGCTTCTGCAAACGCCTGCTTGATTCTGTTGAAAGAATACCTGGATTCAAGAGTCCATTTCACTTCACTATTCTTCTTCAACATTTCGGTGATGTTCCATACGATCTCGGCATAGTTTGGGATAAACCTTCTGAGGAAGTTTATTCTACCCAGGAATACATGTACTTCATTTTTTTTTCTTGGTAGGGGAATGTCATTTATCACCTCCACCCACTTCAGGTCGATCTTCAGTCCCTCCTTATTCACTATGTGCCCCAACAAATTTCCTTCTTCCAAGGCAAACATGGATTTTTGCAGGTTTAGAGACAGACCATACCTGCGGCATTTGTCGAAGGTTCGCCGAAGATGCTCTATATATTCAGTGTCACTCTTCAAGAAGGCAGTGATATCGTCCAGGTAAATCACCACAAACTTATCCTACTATCTTATGAAAGCGATGTCCATTACGCGCTGGATTGTGGCATCGATTTTTATCAAGCCGAAAGGAATTCGAGCATATGTGAAGGTTCCCCAAGGTGTAGTTAACACCATCTTCTTTTGGTCTTTCGAGAGTACTGCTACTTGATGATATCTTGAGAAGATGTCCATCATGGACATGCGGGAGGATCCCACCACCTTTTGCAAGATGTGATCCATCTTCAAGAGGGGATAGTTGTCTTTGAGTGAAGCTCTGTTCAGATTGCAGAAATCCACACAGAGCCTCATTTCACCATTCTTCTTCCTCACGGGTACCAGGTTTGCCACCCATTCCGAGTACCTTAAAGGGACAATGATATTTTCCTGCAACGTCTTCTTTAATTCATTTTCAATAGCGAGGAGAAGAAGAGGATTGATTTGTATCAGCTTCTGCTCAAGAGGCTTAGCATCCTTTTTGAGTTGTATCTTGTGTTTTATAATGTCAATGTCGAAAGTCTTTATATCCTGGTATGACTAGGCGAAGACATATTTATATGATTAAAATTTCTTGTGGTACTGATCTTGGTATTCTTCAGGGACCCCTTTTGACAGCTTTACCACTTTTGGATATTCTTCTGTTCCAATATTCACATCCCTGACAGGCTCTTCGAGGGTCATTTTGTTAGGTTCACTGGGATATCATTCTTGTCAAACAATCTCTCCAATGGTACGAGACCCCTGGGAATGACATTTCCCTTTAATTGTAGAACAAAATGCCCAGCTAGTGTCTCTTCCCATCTAGTTTTTGGCTCTTCACTGTCATCCTCGGTGACTGAGTCGATCACCATATTTGAGAACTCACCCACCATTTCCATAAAATTCTTAACCTGCTCTTCATCCTTGAAGACTTGCCAATGCTTTACGTTGTCCGAAATGGAGGAGCGGTATTGCACTTCAACCTCATATGTGGGCAGGGGATTCTGCGAGGGGCAGAAATTACTAGCAACTACAACTAGTGAGTCTGCCATTTTTTTCTTATCACTCGGCATGAACTAAATGTTAAAAGCATAAAATAAGTTCTCAACCAAATCCCATACCTCATTTCTGTAAGCTCTGAGCCACAGGTGTTTAGTTTGGCATTGGCTCCTGACTTGCCTCACTACAAGATTTGAATCTCCAAACACCTTGAGATTATGTATGTTCATGTTATTTTTCATCTGCAATCCCAACAACAAGGCTTCATACTTAGCCATGTTGTTTGTGGCTTCAAATTCCAGCTTAAAGGAGAGGGGAACCAAGCAACCTTCTAGTGATATCAAGAGTACCTTGGTCCCGTTTCCTTCTCGTGAATAAGCCCCATCAAACTGCAAGGTCCACATTTTTTTTCCTCTCTGCTCATAGGATTCTTCTATGTTAGAGGATAGGCCTTTGTTTCTTGTAGGAAATTTCATCCTCCTCCAGCAAAAGACAAGATAATTCACCCTCTTTACCATATACTGGATAATTGGTTGAAGAGTCGGCTTTGGTGACCATCTTCACAAACTGGATTCACGGTATAATATTCTTTCCTCCCCACCAAATACTGGAATAGTGGCCTAGGTGAGGTCAAGTTTCATTGATCCTCCAATATTAGAACCCCAGGATCTAGACAAAAACATTCAAAACCGAGCTGGGATGTCAGCTACAACAATGTCCATTACCACACTTTTGGCCAGAATCTGGGCTAAGTTTACTACCAAATATTTTATCATGCTCAAGCGCTTCACCCTCTTGGAATAAAAATAATACAGGTCTTTATAAGGCCTTGTAATCTATAACCCCAATTGCTCCATGACAGACAATGCCGATAGGTTATGTGAAGCCCCGAAATCCAACATGCAGTTGTGCAATAATAGGTCATTCATAACTAGAGTCAGATATAATGGGGGAGTGGTTGAGTCTTTCTCTTCTACATGAGGTCCAAAAACTACCATGGGTCTTTCTTCTTGGAGATTGAGGTTGTCAGGTAGAGGGCTTACACCATGGGGCAGCATGAATTGGGACACTTGGACCTTGTATGAAGGCTATTTTAGGAGCTCGATCAGGGGAACTGGGATCTTGACCTTTTCTAATACTTTCTGGAGGTTAGCGACCATGGGATATTTTTATGTAATAACTTATTTCAACTAATCTTTAGGAGGGTCAAGCAGTTTCAAGGGTATAGTTGTGGCCTTCTCTTTTTTGGGAGGATCAGAGCCTTGTTTCGTGGAATTGGATGTAGCAGCTTTGTGAGAGGCAAACTCTTCTAATGGATTTTTCCCCTTACTGGAAGAACTAGGAGGGGTCTGTTCTCTTGATATTGACTCTTCATTTTTTTCTTGCACTCAAGTTCTCTTCCTGGAGTTCCTCAGATCATACTTCTTATGGAGTTGAGCTTGCATGAAATCGACGAACTGCCTACAGTAATTCTCAATATATTGGTCTTCTGAAGGGACATCCTTCTCTTCTTGCTCCCCTTGCAGGGTGAGTTCACCTTCCTCATCATCAAAGTAAGTGAGTAATTGATTCTCCTAGTTGTCTGTGACTACCTCGGTCTGTTCCTCCAGCTCTCCTTCCAAGTGTAGAGGAGGTTGAATGTGGTCTTGTTGTTCCTCTCTTTCACGTTGCAATAGTTATAGAGGGGGCTTCCTATACTGGGGATTAAACCCATGGTTTGGAATCATTTGGTTGGAACGAGGGGGGGAAGTCTTGGCCTCCAATTCAAGCTTAACCAGCTTATTTGAGAGGTACTTGATCATGTTATTCATTTCTTCAATTCTATACTTTGTGATTCTCTCTCCTTATTAGAAGTAGAGGCGTCCTCCCTATTTTTTCTTCTGGTTTCATGCTCTGTCTTCCCTTGAATTTACTAGTAGAAGCAAAGTTTTCTTCTACCTCTAATGCATCAGTCTAGATCTAATCCAGAGATGTAGATTTTCTCTCTCTTAGGGTGAACCCAAACTCCGGTTTGAAAGCTCCTGCAAAGACCACCTTAGCAGCTACTTGAGGAGGCTTTATTTCAGCAGGGATATTATTGTAGAGCTTATTGAACCTCTTTATAAATTCTGTCACATCCTCATTATGTCTCTTTTTAAGAGCATTGAACTTGGTGAGAACATATCCATGATCCCTCTTTTCTCCCCATTTTAGTGTGAAGAAAATATCCATTTCTTCCCAAGTGGTGACTGTGTTATCAACTAGAGACTTGAACCACTTTCGGGCCTCTCCATCTAAGGATTGGATGAAAAGCCTCAACACCACATCTAAGTGTTCTGCATTCACATTCTCAGAAAAGGCGCAAATGTTTTCAATATGTGTCTACGTAGAAGTACTATCTTCCCCAGTGAACTGAGGCAGGAGCTTTATATAATATTGAAGCATGTCATTCAATACTTGAGGTAAAGCCAATGGAGCATGTATTTTGATGAGAAAACCAGGTACAACCATGAGGGGTGATGGTGGAAAGTTATGAGGATGATTTGGTTGTGGTATAACAAGTATATGCTGAGTAGAGGTTGGGATATTTATTTGTGAAGAGCTTTGGAGTGTTGTAACTTCTTTGAATTCTTTAGCCTCAAGAATAGGGTGCAAGGGAGGAAGAGATGTATCAGTGGATTCGGCTTCGTCTTTTGTGGCTGAAGTGGATAAAGTAGAGATGTTTGGATGATACTCAAGTACGCGGGCTATGGAGCCAGGACTATAGATGTTAGATTTTTGATATGAGGAAGGCGAATCTTCTAGAGAAAATCAGGGTAGGTCAGCCTGGCTGGGTTGCTTCTCCTTCCAGATTTTCTTGAATATGATATTTTCGGGATCAGATACAGAAGGGGTTCTCTGTTGAGAAGTATTTGATCGAGTATGAGGCCTTGTGTAAGTCGTTATTACACTTGATTTGAACTTTGATAATATTGGAGTCACCAAGGTGAGGGCTTTGCAACTCTCAACCCTTCGTGCTCACCTAATTGAAGGGTGAAGATAATGTCATACCCCAGGGAAAATATTTTCAAATTCGTATCCTCGGCAATGGCACCAAAAAGATGTTGTAGCTCTTAGAGACTGTCTTGAGTTGTAGGAGACCAGTGCTTAGGACATCTTAAAATCAGAGGTTAAATGTAGATAATTATAAGGATGCCTCTGACAGAATATGGAATAAGAGAATGGTGGTTTTGATGGTTCAGGAATGGAGAAGACCTTAGAGTCTGATTCATGTGAATTTCCCTATACTATGAGAGGGCTCAAGGGGTTGTATGGTTGGATGGCTTTTCAAATGGGCTAAGTATGAAACAATAAGCAGAGGCTTTGAAATTATTTAGAGGTGCTGAAGAAGAGAAGAGGAGGAATCCACAAGAAACATGCTTAAACTCTTTAAGAAACTATCTCCCGTGAACTCAGAAGAAGCGGATGCAGGTGAAATATGACTAACATTAGAGATTCATGGAGCACGAATTAAGGACGTGAAGCAAGTTTAATACATGAGCACTATACATCAAACAAATTCATGAATACAAATTCTCACCACTGGTGGCTACATTACACAAATCTTCGAAGCAGCAAAACATGAAATATGATTATACATAAACAAGAGATTGTAAACAAACAAGAGAACATAGATACATACTACTCATTGCTCCATATGGAATCCAAGTAAACAACTCTGTATATCAGATTATCAAATTATGTTCGAAAAAACTCTCCCAAATATGTATCTCATAGCATAAAGAGCACAGTCATATAAAACTATAGCAGAAATTTTCTCCAAAGTTCAAAACCTTTCTTACATCTCTGAACTTCATACATATAGAGTTTGTATTGAGGGTTCACGATAAAATAATCCTTCATGATCGACCCACACATGTGAAAACCAAAATATCCTAACAAACTGGCAGAGCTTGTATCAAGCGATCACTTTTGCAAATAGAAAATCAAAATGGAATTGGGTAAAATCAATATTTCACTAGTAAAACATCACAATCTAACAGTAAAAAGAAATAACACAGTTGGCCACGGAGGTCATATTCTGAAATATTAAAAAGGGGTGGTGAGGAGTGGCTATGAATAGGTGGGCAGTCTAACTTCCATCATATGATTCCATCTATTGTTTGAAAGCCTCCACTCCCTCATTATCATGATTTCCACTTAACAATTGTGAAATGGTCGGTCGTGCTACGCGTGCTTGGCTCTTTAGCGGATATTTCTTGAACAAACTGAATAAACCACAACTGCATGCTCCACCCAAAATCCCATGCTGTGTTTGAATTGCAGACCGGGAAACATATTTCAAAAGGGGGCATGGATGGTTTGTGGTATTGGATGGGGAGCTTGGTGGGATTATTAACACTAGAAAGAGCGAAACAAAGGCCGCGTAGGGGCTATTGATGACGTCTCTAGAAGGTGGGGCCCCAGTTCATATTGCACATCGCAATCAGAAGATTTTACATATGAGAAATCGTAAGTAAAGATTATGGTTAGTGGAGTACGAGGTGCGATGGTGGGAAGGTGATGCGTCAGACAGAGGTGGGACCATCTGCACGTCGCAAATCGCAAGATCTGGAAATGATCAGTGAAGGGTAATGGTTATTAAATGCGATGTGAAAAACACGATGGGTGGAGAATGTGTAGTGGCAGGACAGAGGTGGGGGCCGCCTGCACATTGCAGATCACAGATTGCAAGGTTTAGTTGTGAGCAGCAGAAGGTAAGAGGTATATATCGCAAGGAGCGACGTGCGGTGAGCAGGGAAATGACGTGGCGTGGAGGTGGGGCTGCCCACGGATCGCAAATCACAAGTTTTATATGTGAGAAGTGAAAGGTAGAGTTATATTCTGTAGGGAGCGAAGTGTGATGAGTAGAGAGGTGTTAAGAGTGGTAAATAATATTACACATTATATGTAATATATAGCATATGTAACGGTTTGTGGGATGTGGCAATTAACCACAACTTTGGATCATAATACCTTGAACACGACACTTTTCTCTTTTGAATGTAGGGATTTCCCCCCGACCTATGCTTCGTATCTATGCCCTGTGATTTCCTTATAGGGATCACTTCATATTGAGTGTGGTCACAGGCCAACAGGACTCATACATACAAAATTTAAGTTTGGCAGGTATCAATTTGGATGGAAACATAGGCAAGTTCTCTTGGGAGGGGTTGATTGTATGTGAAAAAATCTATATTAAATATGCTTATCAGTATATTACTATAGATCAACAAAATAGGGGATAAAAGGATGGTTCTATAAAATATGGAAGTGGAACCTGCCATACAAACTTATATGTTTTGTATGTCTTTCTTGACAGAAAAATATTCTCACATGAGATAATTTATGTCACCGAGATTTTATTGGTCTAGGTAGATGTACTTTGTGATTAAATTTTTTGGAGGATGTGACTAATATTTTCCTCGCTAGCCCATTTTTGGTGTCTATTTGGATTTTTGTTCTGAACACCTTAAAAATTTATGCTAGTTGGAATTATACAATTGTGGGAGCATGTATTATGAATTGGATGAAGGAATATAAGGTTTAAAAAACTCTTCACTTTTACATTATTTGTGGTATTTGGAGATGTAGGAATTCATGTATATTGTTGAGCCTCAAAATTGTGCTTTCTTTCACCTCATTTTACCTCATTTTCCTTTGTCCATTGCTATCCTAAACCCAATTGATCAGTGAATATAGTTAAAATTACTTCTAGAATGATTTACATGACTGACTTGCTAAATTTTGTGATTTTTGCCATTGTAAAGCATTTTGACCGGAACTAGCTGCAGAATGCAGACATTCCGTAGCTAACCGGCGATTCTGCAGCTGCCTTCACGTTTGAGTATGTTCCAAGTGGCCTCTTGAGAAAAACCGCATATGGGCATGATCCACGTCATGTCTACATGGTTCGTTGCTCATCATGGAGGAAGAAACGAATTCTGGGTATGGTTTTGAACGTGGGAACACATTTAAGAAGGAAGACTTCTATTAGGATTGTCTCAGTCCAGATGTCTTTTCCTCTTCACGCAGCCACTTCAAAGAGTCCTAACGTGATTCCGATAAGGAAAGACAGTGTTCCTGAATTGTTGCAAGTATTGTTATGTGCATTTGCTTTATAAACACTCGGGAGACCGAGAGCTATGTTAGAGATTTTATGTTAGATTTGATGCTAGATTTTGTTTAGACTCTGTGCTACATTTCTGAAGACGCAGAGTGTTATGTTCAAACTATTTCATCTTTAATGGAGCAGACCGTATTTTTTTGAAGTGTGATTTAATTTGGAGTTGAATTTCGTCAGGTGGTAGAGGGCCCCTGCCTCTTGCACGGATTTATTTTTGCGTAAATTAGATAAGTCTTCTAGTTGCCTTTACGTTTTGCATTTGAATTAATAGTTGTTTTAATTAGCTACTGTAGTCGTACTCGTTCTAACTCTTCCACAAGAAGACACTCTTCCAAAAGACTATAATGATGAATGGGAAAATGACTATAGTATTGTAGGATTAGAAGTTGAATTCATAGTTGTTTTTAACTAGCTACTGTAGTTATATTCATTCTAACTCTTCCACAAGAAGACACTCTTCCAAAAGATTATAATGATGGATGATGAATAGCTATAGTACTGTAGGATTTAGTTGTAGCTTTTGCTGTTCACTATCACAGTTACACTTGTTCTAATCACTCTTCCACAAGAAGAAACTCTTCCAAGAAATTCTTAAGAAGTTCAAGACATGACCGTGATAATGAATGACTTAGTTGTGTGTTTGTACTAAGCATCATCTCTATTCTTGCTCTTAAACGCTTGCCCAAGACATCATAATGACGAGTAGGATATGGATATGATATCTTAGTTTTTCATTTGCTTTCAGTCCTTTATATTTGCATTTGCATCCAATTATACAGTCAGAATTGTTCTAACTCTTCCAAAAGAAGGAACTCTTCCAAAATATCAATAATGATGGACAAAAAGATTGTGTAATTTCATAGAATAATGCATGGTAGCTTAGTTAGAATACTCCGGAGTTTAATTGCACTTAACTCATGTTCAGTTACTTTGTTTCAAGTTTGATGATGACTTATAGTTTAGCATTGTTTTAGATTAATGGCATCTTAAGTTCATTCTTAGATTAACCCATTGCACTTGCACTTCATATTAAAATTGTCATCCATTGCACAATAGATTACTTCAGTTGTTAGGATTAACAAGACAGCCTTCATTATTCACAAACCTCTTCTTGTTCTAAAATCCATAATTGATCTATAACCATATGAACAGAAGATAACATCATTTTAAGGCCTGAAGTACCTTTGCAATTTCCTCATCATTTTATAAACAGAGCTCTTCCTCAAAAGACTACTTTGGAAAGAAATCAATAACTCTTGAGTAAAGGTTTTGTGACATTCAATTAAATTGCAGAATAGAGATAGGAACTAGTTCTAGAATAGAAGATCTTATGATGATAACAATGTTTTTCCTCTAAATATGTTTCAAATCTCTAATCAAGGACAAAATATTGCATCATTGTAAGTTAGTTGTTTCACTGTTTAGTTAGAGGATTTGCATACTTAGTGATCATTTCTCAAGTAAAAGACCAAAAACATCGTAAATCATCACAAAAGACCAAAAACATCATAAAACACTACACACAACGCATTAGGAAACAAGCACCTAGGTACATACAGTACACTTCACTTCAGCAGTTTACAAATCCTGGTTGACAATTAAATGAGCTCAGTTTAGGAGACTAGATTGAGACCAAACATATATTTGAGGAAAAGCCACTCGATATTTATGGGAAATTTCTTAATACATGTGACTATTTTAATGAAGTTAGGCATGCAGTCACAAAGGATAATGTGAGAAACCTTCAGGTGGCGGATTTATGGGCTAGTTACCCCATGGGGTTTTTTGATGGTGCTACAATAAATAATTCATGTGGGTGTGAGGCATTCCTTGTCTTAAGGCTTGGAAAATACTACCATTTATGTGAGAATTATGGCTCCAGCTCCAACACGAGGGCATAAATCATCTCTTTGTGGGGTGTCCTTTATTGTGCTAAGTGGTTTACATTGAGACCTTGAACATATTTGGAGATTCTAAAGGGGTAATTTATTGGGTTATAAAGAAGTCAAATTTTTATCCTCCATTTATAATTAATTGGATGCAAAGAATCAACAATATGATTGAGCTTTCTAGTGGTCATATATACAAAGAACAAAATGGTGTGGCAGCTAAATTGTCGAAGAAACTTTGTCTCTGATTATGTTTAGGGGAGATTTATTATGAAGCATTCAACAATGATCAATGCCATGGAGATGGAAAAATTCAATTCATATAACTTGAATTTGTTTGGGAATTTTTGTGTTTTATATATCTACATTAAGTATTGGTGCAGATATGGTGTTGGAAACACATTAGTACAATATGATGGATTAGTTTTTTATTTTCTTACTATCATAATATTAGATAGAATGATATGTGTTTTACTAGACTATGAAGACTTATGATGTGACATTTTGAAATATGTAAATAAATTTTTTTATATCTAATATGAAAACTCTTGATTTTTTCCAACTAAAAAATCACAAATCTACAAGGAGGTTACTTGATAAATATATTCTAAATAATTTTCATGTCACTTTCTTATTTTTCCAATCCAACGAAGGTTGTCCATGTGATGGCCATATGGTAGAAGTTGGCTTATGTGGCAAGGCTTTTGTTTCAGCATGAATAAGGAGCCATGGTGTGTGAAATAATTCCTCCCAGATGGCAATCCCATTTCACCTATGTGTTTGTGTCGCATCATTCATTTTCCATATTTCACATTGCCATAGCTTCACTCTTGCTGGATAAACACTTATGTTCTGTGTTTCCTACCAGAAATGAGAGGATATGTGGCATGAGACACTTATTGGCCGGATTACTCATGTATTTATTATTGCTTCAATACCATCTCTAACTATCTCTAGCGGTGGTAAAATTAACATGTTCCCTTGATATTTAGCAGTTTCTACTACACCAACCCTCCAAATAAATCGGGCATGGTTTTATTCTAGCTATAAATCACATATAATTTGAATATTGATGAGCCAAAAAAACCCGCAGATCATATCTAACAAGACATTAAGTAGAAAAATTGCAAATAATTTGAAGGCTTACCAGGTTGTCAATGTCTTCAGGGAGATATCTAATCTTGTTCATAGCCAAAATTCCAAATAACTTGAAGGCTTACTGGGTTTTCAATGTCTTCAAGGAGATATATGAGCTTGTTCATATGGGGGTTAATAACATATCACACATGAGAAGGGGAATTTGAAAAATAGGAAGACAAAATATTAAATGAATGAAACTCATAGCACTCAGGTGAGGAGCCTGTGAGGCTGCCACAACATTGGATTTCATTAAATGAAAAATAAAAAAAAAATTACATATATTATACAAGTGTGTTTATTTAGGGAGATGAAACAACCTTCTTCGAAAGTAGGATCTAATTCCTAATTACAACCAAAATCAAAACAACCTAACAAATTGTTTCTCCATTATTTTCAAGTTTCACTCTTAATGGAGAAAGGATTTATTTCCACAACTAATATCTCCCTAAAAAACTCAAATTTTATCTTCCCAAGGGGGTTATTGAAAATATCAATAGTACTTTAACAAGTATTACAATATTTAAGAAAAAATTCTTTGGATTGTATCTTCTCTCTAACAAAGTGAAATTGAGCATCAACATACTTTTTTCTTGCATGATAAATTGGATTGTTTTCCAACTTGATCGAGATCTGGTTGTCACATTTGATCAATGTGAAAATTTTGCTACCCGGAATCCTACTGCAGCAGTTGATTAAATTTATTCTATTTCTCTAACTGAAAAAATTATTTAATATAAAATATTGAAATAAAATACACTACAGTCTTCACAATAAACTAATGCAAGGAAAAATACAAGCATAAGTATACACACATTAACATTGTTATTTTTGGACAAATGTCCCCGGAAAAACCTAGTGTGGTAAAACCGGTGCAACGACTGACGGTTTGTATATTATGTAGTAATTTTCTCAGTATAAATTTATGATTATCGAATTTGACAAATAATATAGAGAAATATGATAAACAAAGTATCATGACACAAATCTCACTATGCCACGGGAATCTAGCACTGACCTGCACCTGAAACACATTGTTATGTGTTGCCTCTATGTAGTGAATGCATTACCCACGCAGTCTCTACATCACAACTGAAGTTTCTCTCTGTCTCTGCACTGGATCTCTCTGCTGGCTGGAAACTGGAATATTCTTCCTTCTGAAAACACCCTTTGGGAACTGGAACTGACACTCTATTGTATCCTCAACAGAAAATGGAACTCCCTCCACAGCTCTGCATAGTGCCAACATAGCCTCTGCATCACTGGCTCCACGCAGATGTCTGTGGCTTCTTCTCCCTCCTCTCTATGCACTCTCCAGATCTAGAATTCTTCCTTCTGGAAATTATCCTTGTCCCTCTCTCTAAGGATCCTCTCGATCGATCTTCTCCCTAAGCACTGGTCACTAAAGAATTTTTATCTCTGGATTCTTTCTCCATCTCGATGTGTTTTCGAAATTCCCCTTCACACCCTTCTTATAATCTTCTCATTGAAACTTCAACGACCAAGATTAAATCTCTAATAAACAACTAAGATTAAATTTTGACTTGATCTTTGTTTTTTCTAGAAAATTCACACTATGTTTTATTAATACCCATTAATTATTTTATTTTTCTAAGTTTAGAATTAGGGTCCCTTTAAAAATAATTAATTATTTTAATAAAACTCATTCTGAGTGGATTTTTCACAAACGGTTTTTGAGTTCTTTGGAATACATGTGTTTTAGTCTCCCTGCCAAATTTGAGACTTAGAGCACATCTGATGCTACCCAAATAAACACTCCCTCTTAGCGACGAATGTGCTCTAACAATACACACTACATAGTACTACTTCGATTCTGCAACATCTCCCTCTGTGTTGCTGAATTTTAATAATGTTTCCCACCAACACTGCGTTGTTGACTATGTGTTGTTGCTGCCAACTGCCACTGCATTGTAACTCTGTTGTATCTGTTGCTGCTATAACTGAGGACCCATCTTCTACTTAAACGAATTCTCAAACATACCCATATTCTCCCTGAACTGAGTGAAATTTTCTCTTTCTAGAGCCTTTGTGAGTACATATGCTACATGATCTCTGGTGGGGATATAATGCAATTGTACTTCCCCACACTGAACAAAATATCTGATGAAATGAGATATGATATCTATATGTTTGGACCGATCATGGAATATCGTATTCTTAGAGAGTTTGATACAACTCTTATTGTCACAGTAAACACTAGTCGGCTCCATCCTCTTCTTGAACAAGCTCATAAGAAGCTTCCTAAGCCATATGGCTTCGCACTTTGTTGTGCTGGATTCCATATATTCTGCTTCAGATGAGCTCAATGCTACTGATTTTTTCTTCCTGCTACACCAAGAGATCATTCCTGATCCAACGCTGAAACAATACCCATAGGTACTCTTTCGTTCCGTTGAACTTCCTACCCAATCTGCATATGTGAACCCGCTCAATCTGACATCATCTCGTCGAGTGTATTTCAAACTGTATCTAGCTGTTCCATGCACATATCTGAGAATGTGCCTAGTTGTTTCCCGATGTACCCTTTTTGGTTCCACCATGAACTGACTAAGGGTGTTAAAAACAAAGCAAATTTCTACCTTGGTGTTGACTAGATACATGAGTAACCGAATAAGCTGCCTATACTAGGTGGGGTCTACTTCCTTGTCCCCTAATGCATCTATCTTCTTCTAGTTGGTTATGATAGGCGTCGTCATGATGGACCGAAAATCATGCATTCTGAACCTCTTCAAAATTTCCTTGGCATATATTCCTTGCCCTAGGAAGTTCTCTCCATTCTTCTGTCATACCTCCAACCCTAGAAAATAATGCATCAACCACAAATCCCTCATGTCGAGTTATGCTTGAAGATTCTTCTTGAAATCTTTTATGAGCCTAGATGATCCTGTAGAAATATATCATCTAAATGTAACACCATAATTAGGGTCTCATTCTCCACCACCAAATAGTAGAGATTGGATCGGAATCACTCTTGACGAATCCAAATTGCTGTAAGTAGGCATCGACCCAACCGTACCAAGCTCTGGGTGCTCGCATGAGCCCATATAGGACTTTTTTCTATCTAAATACATGGTATTTCTTCTCATGAGCTTTGAAGCCTTCAAGTTGTTCTATGTACACCTCCTCTTCTATCACCCCATTCAAGAATGTTGTCTTGAAATCCATTTGGTGAATCTACCGTCCCATCTGAGTTGTTAGGGATACGGAATATCTAATAGAGGTGTATCTGCTACATGGGCGAAGGTATCCTCATAGTCAATTCCTTATTTCTACGAATACCCCTTTGCTACAAACCTGGCCTTGTACTTCTCCAAGCTACCATCTGTAGCGTACTTGATCTTGTAGATCCAACTAGATCCTACAACTAATCTACCCTAAGATATAGGCAAAAATTCCCATACATCATTTGTCATGATATAATTGTACTCTTATAACATGGCATCCACCCATACTTGGTCTTGTACAGATTCCTCAAAACTGGAGGGCTCTTCTACCTGAGCTAGCAATGCTTGGTACCTGTCAAGTTGTCTACACTACCTCTTCTCATTTCTAGGAGCTCTAATGAACTCCTCTGTGTCCCTCAATGTCTGTCATGCCTCCCTACTGCTTCTACCACTGGTGGTAGGAGGTTCTCTCAATTCCTCCCCCTGTTCCCTCTGTTCCATCCATTGAGAACTACCAAAATTTTCTCCTCCGGAGGAAATGCTAGTACTGGTCATTGTACTCAATCCTGGTGTCTATCCTCCTACCTTTCCTCCCTGTTACCCTACTTCTTTTGGACTAAAGGAACTTCTGCTGACATATCCTTTTTTTTCATCTCACAAGATCTCCTGAAATCTCTATCTTCCATGAACTTAGCATCTCATCTCACTACAATTTTCTTGCTGCTAGGAATGTAGATTATGTATGCTTTCAAGGTCTCGTTATATCCTACGAGATACCACTTTTCTGCAGTTTGATCAAGTTTACTTCTCTTCTCATATGGTATGTGGCAATATTCCAGACTTACAAATATTCGAAGGTGTCCTATTTCCGATTTCTTTCCTGGGAAATCTCCTTTAGGTGTTTTCTTTCCCAATGCTCTGTGAGGAGTTCTATTCTGGATATACATAGGTGTGTTACATGCCTCTGCCCATAAGAATCTAGGTAGCTCTAGGTAATATAACATGGCTTTTATTGCCCCAACAATATTTATTTTCTTCCGCTCCACTGCTATATTATGTTGTGGATTGTATGGAGTTTTCCACTCTCTCTTGATGCCCTCCTTTGTGCAGAAATATGTGAATTCTCTGTCTGTATATTCTCCCCTTTATATGAGAAAAACACATTTATTTTCTTCCCTATCATGTTCTCCATGAGAGCTTTAAACTATCTGAACTGATAAAAGACCTCATCCTTGGTCTTTAGGAAGTAAATCTAGGTTTTCCTAGAAAAATCATCAATGAATGTGACAAAGTATTCGCCACCGCTGAGAGATCTAGTGGACATTGGGCCACAAATGTCTGTGTATTAATCCTAATACACCTTTTTCTCATTTATCACTTATGGAAAAAGTTTCCTTAGCATATTTCCCTACTACGCATCTTTTTCATACGTCATCATGCTCCATACTGAGGATTGGAACTCCGGTAACAGACCCTGTGAGCATCCTGAGTGCTCCATGGTGCAGATGTTCGATTCTCATATGCCATAGTTCATTCGGGTCTCTCTCACCATCAAGATTGCTTCCTATCAGTGTCATTGGATACTTGAGCTCTAATTTGTATAGTCTATTCGTTCAAGTTCCAATTTTCCTCTTCTTCTTCCAGCGTAGATGCTTGACTTATGCCTTCTTTCCAATGAAGTATACAACGTATCCCTTGTCTTGTAACTCGGACACTAAAATCATATTCATCCCCATCTCTGGCACATGCAAAACACTAGTGCCTCTGATTTTGTTTCATGCTTCCATCTGAAATACTATGATGATTCTCCCTACTGGAGTGCATTTTCTTCTATTCCCCATAGTGATATGGAATTCCATTTGTTCTTCTTGATAGATAGAGAAATATTCTCGTACTCCAGTCATATGGGCCGAAGCCTCGCTATTAATGTACCCGACACGTATATCCATCTTTGGGGGAGTATTGTCCATTCTTATAATATGCCCAAATCAATTCATCATCCCCAGGGCTAATATGAATATGTGATTCAGATAAATCTGATGTAAAGTTCTACCATGATTGTTGCATAGGAGTAGGAAGACCCAGTAGGTCTGCTGATTTCCAACCCTACAAATAGAGTGTCGTGGTTTAGGGATCTGAAATCTTTGATATGAAACGGATGTCGATTCCAGATAAATGGGTGATGATCTCATGGGGGAGAGTATATGCATTCCCACTCCCTGACCATGGTTCTATCCCAATACGATATTGATTGTCGGATCTGATGTGCAAATAAGACCATTCCAAATGTGCGAAAAGAAGGATAGTACAACCTTCCATATGGTTGATATATTCCTATGGCTCCAAGTTGGAAGTCTAATCCAATCAATGATGTTAATGGGCCAAATGTATTTCATGTAAACCACCTGGGTCTAGAGATTTATGGAGGTCATAATCGACCAACCCAACTTTGTCGCAAGTGCCTTGGAAAAAATATCCAAGTTCTTAATGCCCCAGCCTCCCCACTTTTTTGGTAATGTGATATGATCCCAACTGATACAAGCGAAAGTATGTCCCTCCCTGTTCCCTTTCCAAATAAATCGACATCACAATTGATGAATTCTGGTGATGATTGCATGAGGAATCCATGCTAGTGACATCCAGTACACAGGGGTGGATTCCAGGACTAATTTGATCAGGGTGAGTCTCCCAGCCCAGGATAACCATATGTGATGCCAAAAAAAATATACTTTTCTTCAATTTCATGATGAGCCATGTCGAGTCAGCAATGCGGTAATCAGATGGTTTTAACCGAAAGCCTAGGTATTGAAGTCCATCAAGGGGATCACGTATGGTAAACGAGAATCTATTCATGGCTAGGCCCCTCTCCTGTAGTGTGCAACCGAACTCAGATATGGTCGATTTGTGTGCATTGCAGACCATGCCTATGGAAATATTGAAAGATGTCAAAGCTGTTGAGAAAGATAAGGTGTCTTTGGTGGATCCATTTAGAAGTATGAGGATTTCATCCATGAAGAGGAGATGGGTGAGGGAGCATCCATCCGCTATCTTGATTCCCTGGAGTCGCCCCTGATTCTTTTCATCCATAATTAATCGGCTTAATTCTTCCATGATGAGAAGAAAGAGGAGTGGGGATAAAGGGTATCCATGTCTGAGCCCTCTTTCCGAATGAAAAAAAGGGGGAGGAAGATCCATTGATGAGTACGTTGAATGATACATTAGTGATACAACACATGATCCATTTGATGAAGTTGATGGGGAACCCCAAATGGGTGAGGATCATTCGGATTTAGAGCCAATTGGAGTGATTGAAAGCTTTTGCAAGGTCCAAATTTAAAATATTACTCTTTAGCTTTTTGCATTTGATGGCATGGAGTAACTCCTAGGTTGTTCCTATGGCCTCATGGATTTGACGATGGTGGAGGAAAGAAAATTGTTCAGATGAAATGTGGTCAAAGAGAATGGGCTTGATGCCATTGGAAATAATTTTCGCGATGATCTTGTAAATGCAATTACAGAGAGAAATAGGTTTGTAATCATAGAATAGTCTAGGTGAATCAGATTTGGGAATGAGAGCATTGAAAGTGGTGTTAAAAGCATCATATAATTTACCAGTCGTGCAACATTCTTCGACCACATTGAGGATATCAGGACCCATAATCTCAAAGAAATCCAGATAAAATTCTATAGGCCAGTTGTCAGGCCCAGGGCTCTTGTCTTTCTGGAACCATTTTAAGGTCTCCCAAAGTTATTCCATGGAAACAGGACAAGTCAGGTGATCCTCATTTTCTTGGTCCACAAATCTAGGAAATAAGCCAGCAACCTTTATAATTTCAACCAAATTAGTATTGGTAGGGGCCTTATAGAGGTTGCGAAAGTGTTCAACCCCCATGTTTTCCAACTGATGAAAAGTATGGGCCTGGTTTCGTTGTTCATCCTCTAGAGTCCAGAGAGTGTTGATGGATTTTCATCCATTTGAAAATTGGTGGAATAATTTTGTGTTTTCATCCCCCGCTTTTAACCATGTGGCTCTACTTCTAAAACGCCAGGTTTCCTCTCGGTCTTTGAGGATCCAAGTCCAATCTACTTCGAGGTGAAAGAGTTGTGTTCTGGTGGCATCCAATGATGGGCCTTCCATCAAGGAAGATTCCAAATGCACAATTTCTAATTCCACTTTGCAAAGTGTATCCTCATCTTTTGATTTCTGGTCCCTGGCCCAAGATTTGGTCAATTTCTTGATCTCAGTCATCCTAGCAGAGAAGGACACAGAGGGGGAGGATCCAAGATCTGAGGGATGCGAGCACCAATAGTTTGATACCATGTTGGTGTATTGCGGGTGGCTTAATGTGGGGTTAGCTAAGTAGCATTCAACTTGAAAGGTTTTTTAGGTTTTCGACGAACAGGGCCAGTTCTAGATATATGGGGGAGTGGTCTGATATATCCCCAGATCCCACCCATTTTCGGTATTGAGGCCCAGAGTTGATTAATGATTCATGAAGGAGGAATTGGTCGAGTTGGCGGGCTACAAAGGCCTCTTCAATCCTATGACTGCTCTAGGTGGGATGATAACATGACATGGGGATGTCATCAATGTGGTGGTCTTCAATGAGATGATAAATGTCTGCAGAGAGTGGGTCGAGATGTGCAAGGGGTCCCCAGGATTCTTCCAGACCCAGAGAAAAATTTAGATCACTGCCAAGGATAAGGTTATGAGCATACATGAAAGAAATATTGAGAAGGTTCTGCCAGAAAGTAAGTCGAGCATTGCAGGGGCCATAGATCTTCATTAGCCTATATTCCAGCCCAAGTTGAGTGGAGTATGCATCGGCACCCAAGAAACCCTCCCCACCCTAGATATTGAGTAATTTGATGGTGCATGGGCTGATGTTGAGGGAAATACCACCAAATCAACCTCGAGCATCGATGGCATGGAAGGTCCATCCTGGGCAGATGGCGGATAATGCAGAACTAACATGATCAGAAGAGTTAAGGGTTTCTTGCAAAAAAATGATGTCAACCGGGGTGCAGGTCAGTAATTTGCGGAGGGCCAACTTTTTAGCGGGGATGGCCAGATCGCCACAGTTGAAAGAGATGATATTCATGAGGTAATAAGGGGGATGGTCATATGTGCTCTAAGGACACGGTCGAGAGTGTTTTTTTTTCCATTCGCGACTTCTAGACCAGCCTGAATAATGGCCTTAGATATATAAGAGTGTCGACCTCGTCCCTGTTTGGATCATTGAGAGGGTTGAATGCCAATACCGCCAGCCTCAAAGGTAAGTGGATGGGATAGGGAGCGAAGATGGTAGGAATGGTATGCTCGAGAATCAAATGTGGATTCGGTGGGAGGATCAGAGGGGGGGATGTCGAGGATAGAGGGGGGAAGATCAAATATGGTGGGATGGGGGAGGGATGTAGAATAAGATAAAGACAGGGAGGGGCATGGAGTCGAAGATGAAGGAGATGTGCATGGTGAAGCTATAGAATATGTAAATGAATTAAATTGAAAAGAAAGGGATGAGGAGTGAGATGTACCCGATGATATCTTGGCCACCGCAACCTGAGCCCGAGTCATATGAGGAGAAGGAGGTCCAGGAGGAGCAGGTGTGGGCTTGGGCCCCATAGTAAATTTCTTCCCTTTGCGCCTTCCAACAGATTTGTCAGTTGGAGGGGAATCGATCGGGGCATCATTCTCCTATGGACAATTAGTAGTTGCTGCTTCATTAGGTCAGTGGAGGAGGGGGCATTCCTTGAAGAGGTGGCCAACCGCAAGGCACCGACAACATCAAAATGGCACACCCTCATAATCCAGGGTCTGTATATGAAAAAATTGCCTCCATCGTGGTGTAATGGCTTCTTCCAGTCCCTCACGAGTGTCCAGATGTACTAGAATCATCGCCATGGTCATGATGCCAGTGGATAAATAATATTTATCATAGTCCAAAAATGTGCCCAGGGTGTTGCCAATATGTTTCATGATGTCCTCCGACCAGAAATGGAGAGGTAGGCTTAGAAGTCATACCCATATCGTGCACCAAGTTGCTCACGCTCCGGGTCGAAAAGAGGGCTCCATATTTTAAACAATACCAGAGCTTTTTCATTGTGCTAAAGTTTGGATAAAACCCATGTTACCTACTCCAGGCACTAAAATCTAAGGGCAAACCAACCCCTAGGGAGGATGACTACCATCAGAAGCTCAACCATAATTGGTCCCCAAATCTCATTGAGCTAAAGACGCAGTCATCTCAGATTGTATTTGCGGCCTCAGACATGGCCAACCAAAACCCTTCCTGCAGTATCCATAACTTCCCCTAGGTGTAATCCGTCGCCGAGAGTAAGATCCAAATTTTTTTCCCCCCTACTTGATGCACTTGTTTTTCCTTTTGCCCTAAGGAGCTGAGCTAGGACCTTTTGGGCCGATGTTGGATTCGAACCCAAGTGTTGTGGCATTCAGATGAGACACTTCCAGAGGAGGGACAATAGGAGGCACCAAGAAACATCTGGAGGATGTATGCCTAGGTCATGGGGGATGTTCGTCAAGTGGGACAGAAGGAGACAGACCAGTAGATGCAGGAGGGTGCCCTTCAATGATACCCAGAGGAGGCGGGATGGATGGGTCCTGAAGGCATGCAGATACGAATTGTAAGGGCGTCGGGGAGAAAGGAGCAGATTCTGGTGGCAACGAGGTTTCAGGGAAGATGGGAGAGAGGTCAGCCAACGAAAATAGAGGGGATTTAGATATGAGGGGAAGTTCAATGGGTGGTGATCCGAGGAATGAGAGAGAGAATGGCATAGGCAAGTAGGGACCATCAGATGTGGCAGAGGGGATATGGAGAGCCAGCGAGGCGCTAGGTGGCAGGGGATGTGCAGGGGGTCCCCATATCGAGACCCCATCGAAGGGGTCCAGTGAATAATCAACCATCTCTTCTTCCATAATTGGCGCTAGATGAATAACGCGCCCGCGAAAGATGCAGATCTGTCAGCGACGGTTTCGACAGAGATTCCTTAGGTCGTCACCGAGGCGTAACGGGCTAGCTATTGGTGTATGTGGTCATCTGGTTGTTGAAGCTATGCGCCGGTGAAAACCCTAAACCTCGCTGTAGGTTACCCTACTTCAGCGAGGAGAGAGAGGAGCACATGGATCTCCATCCTCTCCCCTCCCCAATCCAGAGGTGATGACCATTCCAAAATACACCAGGATGTTCCCCTTATTATTTATACTCCTTCTTACCAAAAATCTTCTAATTAAAAATTAAAACATAATAATAATATATATTATAATTATTAACTAATTAAACTAAAATATATAATATAATAATAAAATACTTTAATAAATTATTTCATTTATATAATTTTCTCTCTTTGACAAACTAGTTGTTATTCCGTAAAGGCTAGTTTGATCCTCTCTCTATTCTTTTAAACTTGTCTTCTTGATCTGATTTCTCATCTTGTATTGAAAATGAACCACACTGGTTTCGTTCGAAGCATGTAGACCATTCATAATTTTTCATTTGTTTGTTTAATATTTTTTTATTATTTAGAAGTTCGTTTAGGTTTAGTTGGATGGTTGGACTCTTTTTCATTAGTAGTTTTATATTAGTGATATAGTGTGCTAGTGTTGTTGAGATATTCTCTCAACAAACTCTAAGTTAATTTGTCTGAGCCTCTGCAATATTTTATAAGACTCTGACTGGGCTGAATTCCCAGGCTTCCTTCCTATGTTGCAGACCTTGCCAACGCCTTTGTAGAAGATTTTCAAACCTTAGCTTCGTCTTCAAAGATTTTAAAAAAAGTAACACCACGAAAAAAAGTAACACCGCATGTATGACGGAATTGATGAATTAATTTTTTCAGTAAGAAAAAAATGATGTAGTATTACAGTTCATATTCAATCAAATACGAGTGATTACATCATAATACATTACACCCAATTTTAGTCCCAAAGAATCCAGCAATTGGATCCCCAATCCTCTAAGCATTTACCAAAGCAGCCCATGAATAGAAAATCCCATAATGGCCTCCGGTTTTACTGGAATTCAATGCCTCACAATACAAGAAACAGCTGAAACTCAGATACTGAGTGATCTCTGACACTGATCTTTGAGACGCCTAAATGAAGAAAAAACGAGATTCAGAATGAATCCTGTCTGATGAAGCAATGCCAAGAAGCCACCAGCAGCCTTGCTTGCAGAAGAAGGCTCGCTTGCACCCAACATCGAAGAAACAAATTAGAAAACAGGCTTGCTTTCAGAAGAAGGTCCCCATCATCTATCGACTATTAAGAAATAGGGAGTATCTGAGTGTCGAGGTAAAGGGAACCCCTGTAGAGATGAATATGAAAATCCCCAGAAGGACTGTCCAGTCCTTTCTTCGATAGCTTATCGGCTCTAGTATTCAAATCTCTATAGATGTGTTCAATACTATATGAATGAAATTTCTGTAGAATGTTTCTAATTCTTTGAATCCAACCAAAACAATGATGGATTTGTAGATTACAGCGATAATTGATCCCATCTATAGTAATCTTCGAGTCTTCGTATATATAGATTTCTAAGAGTTTTAGATTATATGAAATGTACAGACCTCCCCAGAGTGCCATAATTTCATCTTTTTTGTTTGAGCCAGAGCCTCCGTCCCAATAGATTTGATAGTGGTCATTGTTGTGAAGATGAATCCAAGCCCCACAGCCGCATATTCCATTGATGCATGCACCATCGAAAAATAATGCCGGGAGAATGATTTGATGAGGTCTAATTCGTCTAGAAAGATCTTTTATATCAGAGACGATGCATGAATTTATATTGATCCAAGTCGAGATATCCTTAATGATCAAGGCAGAGTGAGGAGGGGAATCTTCAAAAATACATCGATATCTAGCAATCCAGATTTCCCATATAACATAGAAAGCTGTAGTGTTTAATGGATATGCGACTTCAACCTATGATGTAATAGATTGTATACAATCAGAAGGCTGCCAAGATGAATCACGAATAACACCTGAGAAATGCATCCAAATCGAAAGGCTGAAAGGGCAAGTAAAAAAGAGATGTGATGAGGTTTCTTCCTGCAATCGACAGAAGGGGCATCTTCCAAGACCCATAAAGCCCCGCCTACATAAAACATCCGAAGTCAATATTTTATTTTTCCATAATAGCCAGATAAATAATACAATCTTGTTTGGAATATTTAGGTGCCAGGCAAAGTAGAAGGGAGACGGCGCAGCAGAAGGATTTGGCTGAATGAGACTTTCTTAAATGTCCTTCACAATTAAGCTTGATCCAGATGTTCTTCCATTCCAAGTCAGTTGGTCACCATTTCTGTTATACGATAGTCCCAGTCCTTGTAGAAATTTTTTATACTCGTTCCATGCTGGTAAATCAATTCCATATATGCCCAGCCTGTCAGCAGATTTCCAAATGGGAGCATCAAGGGACCAGCAGAGGATAAGGTCCGATAAAGTAAATATGCCTGTTTGCTATAATCTGTGTAATAAGTGTTCATCTATCTGATATTTTTTAGAGGATGAAAATATCTTGTCGATCCCAATGAAAATATTACGCCCATTCCCAAATTTCCACGCAAGTCTTTGACTCAACAAGGGCATGATCTTGCAAAAATTGATCCAAATTGCAGATACCCGATGCGCCTTGATAGATCCACCCGAATAAAGAAGCTTTAATGGGTCACTCTGTATGTATTTAATTCTGATGATGCTCGACCATTTTCCATCACAATTAAGAGCACACCAAAGGGATTTTATCAATAAAGAATTGGTGAAAGATCTAATGTTTAGTAATCCCCAGCCTCCATTTCTTTTCGAAATCGATATTTCGCTCAATTTGCAAAGATGTATGTCGGTGTGATCGGGAGATGAACCCCATAGAAAGTTTGCAATCATAGAATTGATTTTTTTTACTTTGTATTCTGGGAGGAAATAAAGGTGCGACCAGTAGACAACATATTGTGACAAAACAACCATTATCAATATGTATCTACCTCCCATCGAAAGTGATCTGTTTTGCCACTTGTTTATCTTGTTGCTGAAATTTTCAACAAGCCAGATCCAGTCAGCAGTAGTATAAGAGCATGCCTTCAATCTAAATCCTAGGTAGGTCAGTCCCTTAGAAATATGGCGACTGTTTGTTCCCATAAAAGTTGCTATGAATTCTATTTCCTCCATGTCACCCTCGTTGTATATAAGAAAGGATTTGTCATTGTTGATGCAAAGCCCAGAGGCATGTCGAAATAAGATGAGGATATAGTGTAAATAAAACCACTGATTTCTGTTGAGCATACCGAATACTAATAAATCATCAGCGAATAGTGAGTGCGTGACAGTTACCGAAGGGGAGAAAGGTAGACCTTTAAAGTAGCTTCGTTCCTCTGCCATCTTCATAACATTGCTGAAGCAGTCCATGATTAGAATAAAAATGAGGGGGGATAATGAACATCCTTGCCTCAGACCCCTTTCAGCTCCAAAGAATGCAGTCGGAATACCATTTATGAGGACTGCATATTGCACAAAGGTGATACGAGCCATAACCCACCTGAGAGACCTCATTGAGAAACCGATCTTGAGGAGAATAAGTCAAATAAAAGACCAATCAGCAGAGTCGAATGCCTTCTTAATATCAATCTTCATGATGATTGCCTCAGATTTGTTTTTGTGAATCGAATGAAGAGCCTCCTGAGCAATCGCGATTGCATCATGTATGGACCTTCCACCCAGAAATCCAAATTTCTCTTTTGAAATCCTAGACGATAAGGTTGCTCAGATTCTGTTTGTGATTATTTTAGAATTTAGCTTGTATATTACATTACAAAGTGCAATAGGCCTATAGTCTGAGAACCGTTTAGGGGAATTACGATTTTGCAATGATAGTTAGAAAAGTTGAATTCATATCAGCAGGAACAAGACCCATTACTCCAATCTGTTTGGCCACCGTGAGGATCTCATCCGCCATTAAATCATAGAAGTGTGAGTAAAATTCGGCCGGCCAGCCGTCTGGTCCAGGACTTTTGTCAGAATTGATGAATTAATTACAAGTTAATTAAGGTTGTGGAATCATTTTCAAACCATTTTTTAATATCCATTATTAATTTTTATTATAATGGTTGCAGTCTAACTGTTATGTGTGAATGTTTAGTCTCCACAAATCCCAGCGTTCCATATCAGAGCTGTTCAATAGCAAGAATATGCCGAATGTGGTGTGATCCAATAGGCATGAACGGTACATATTATCTGATACTAAATGTGGACAATCAAGAATGGTACATATTATCTTATACTAAATGTGGACAATCAATGATGGAGATGATACATATAATGAATATAGTACAATAAACAATTGTTCCATAAGAAAGACGTGCATTACCTACCATTGTTGAACTGTACAATTGGTCTACGTAGGAACATTCTATGAATTATAAACATTTTCTGGTTATTCAGAATCTTCGACAACAATTTTGGATTATTGAAGACGTTCAACTATTCTACCTTTCAGACTTTTTTATTGGAATTGTGTTAAATAAAAAAATTGGTTAGTATGTTTTTTATTATTATTTAAAATTGTTTTTAACGTAAAAATAGAATAACACCATGAAAAGCTCAATATTAACAAGGAATTACAGAAAATTGAAATGCCAACAACAGCCTAACATTCATTATTTTTCCCAGTTCGTAAAGTCTATAATAATTGACAGCCATCCTCCAAATGCTATTGAAAAGAAGGACCGGTAGTACAGTATCTCATAGGCCGGAATAACGACGACAAGAATATCTCATAGGCTAACAGTATTGACAGCGTTCTTCCAGAAGCTATGAATATCCAAAAACTTTTAGGCTGTTAGTGCAATATCTCACAGGCCTCTATTGTGAGCTTTCCCCAAAAACCTAAAAATCATTGGTCTACGAGAGAATTCAAAGAATAAAACAAATAACAGCAGCAGGCTTGATTTCACTTAACCAAATAATATCCAGGGTTTGCAAGTGAGGTCCACAGGAACATATATAGGTAGTCAGTTGTAGAGTCGACCTTAAGAATTGACTACATCTACACTTCTCAACCACCATATACAATTCTCAAAAACGAGAGGCCTACATCCCTCAATAATAATAATCCATCTGGAGTAATATCCAGGGTTTACCAAGTGAGGTCCAGAGTAATCCATCTGGAGTAATATCCAGGGTTTACCAAGTGAGGTCCAGAGTAACATTGGTAGTAATGATTTCTATTCTCTCTAAATAAAAATTATGGACCAATTCAATGCGTAGCCATGAATTAAATTACTTTTAGTATTAGGTTTTAAATCAATTAATGTCTAAAACATATTGTAATTATATGATTACTATGCAACTAATTAATGCATATTTAAAAATACATGTTTACCTAAAAATATATTAAACCAACTTAATTTTATTTTTTTTACTTCCATCTTAAGTATCTAAATATCCTAAATATTATAGATATTGCAAATTTTGAAACATATACAATTACTACATTCCTAACACATATTTTTTATATAAATAACTTAATATCTAATTATGTATTAGTTATATTAAAAAATACATTGTTACCTAATAATATATTAAACCAACTTAATTTTATTTTTTTTACTTTAATCTTAAGTATCTAAAAATCCTAAATATTATAAACATTGCAAGTTTTGAAACCTATACAATTTACCACATTCCTAATACATATTTTTGTTATAAATAGACTTAATATTTAATTATGTATTAGTTATATTAATGTAAATTAGGTAATGTTAATGTTGTTATTGTTCTGGAAATGTTTTACATAATTGTTTATTTAAACTAGAAGAAAAATAAACCTATATTTTTTATTTGAAAATAAATTTAAATTAATAAAATAAGAAATATAAATTATTAAAATTGTAAAATCAAATATTATATATAATATTAAAGGATTTTGAAATTGTTTTAATATTAAAGGATTTTGCAATTGTTTTTATATTAGGTTTTAATTTAAAGTTATAATTTTATTAATTTTTTATTAATTAGAGAAAATCTAAATATAGGAAAAAAACTATTTTTATTTAAAAATCAATTTTAAATTGATAGACTAATAGATACCCATAATTAATATTATAAATTATATTATTATATTTTAATTTTTTTCATATTAAAATAATAATTAAAAAAAATTCATCATATTTTAATAATAATTAAAAATATTCCAAATCAACTAGTGTATAATATTTTTCAATATTTCTTATTAAATCACGTTCTTTACAATTATAAAATAATTATATTACATCTTTCAAATTAATATTTTTCTAAATATATAGGTTTTCATGGTTGGAGATTATATTTTTGATAAGCTTTCTTTTGAGAAAACTATATGGAATATGAAAAATGTGAGGTGGACGGTCAACTTATTATAGGGGCAAATAAATCTTTCTTATCTAAGACTTTTGTGATCTATAATTTAGATAAATGTATTTCGGATTAATCACATCATTAGGATTAGATTGACGTTTCGAACCATTAATGTGGTTCATCCTCATCACATCATTAGGATTAGATTGATGTTTCAAACCATCTAATGTGGTTCATCCTTAGGACAAGTGAAAAAAGATAATTGATCTCAATGAATAAATAGTTAGGATGCATCATTGTTTGGAGATAGTTGTTGAGACTAGCCATTAAGAACTAGCAGTTAAAAACTAGCTGTTTATTTGATAGTTAAAAGTGAGGGACTAAAACGGAGAGGGTGAAATGGTAATGGATAGTTACACATAGAATTGGTCAAATTTGACCTAATTATTATTAAAGATATTGTAAAATTAAATTTGACTAACTTCAAATTATTTAAAATAATTCAAATTATTTAAGAGAATGAGTTTAAATAGATATTTAGATTTGAATTTATGTTAAGAGAATGCATTTAAATAGGTATTTAGACATGAATCTTCAATATTTAGATAAACTTGTTAACTAATTTGAATTTAGTCCAATCTAATTTTGCAATCTCTTTAGTAATAATTAAGTCAAATTTGATCAATTCACATTAACATTTCACATTATTTATCTTGGTTTATCTTGGTCGTGCACTCTTAACTATGAATGAAAGATTTGTAAATCACTAACCATGGGTTGAGCTTCCACCTGAAAAGTTGTAATAAGTTGTACTTTTCTAATAATGGCTTCCACCTGAAAAGATGTACTTTTCTAATCATCTAGAGATTTGTATACCCAAGAATATTGTCAAACAATGAAACTTGTTTTTGGGTACATTATACTCATTTTTCTATTAAACTATTACCCAATTAAATAATATCAAAATCCTTTTGCTATTATCTACATGATTTGAAACTACACCAATGACAGAAGTTAACTTCTTTTATCCGAAATTTCCATATGCTAATAAGATACAATAGTATACTAATAGGATACATTAGGATCTATTGACCATGACTTCCTTATGCTAAAAATACAAAAATTATCTTCAATGAGAATGAAGTTGGGTAGTGGAAAACACCTATGTTGAGAGAGCCACTTGTTAAGAATTGTCAAGAACATTCCCCATCTTCTGTATTGACTATTTTTTCTTTCCTTCCTCTCTTTTTGTCTTCCTTTGCATGGTTGGGAGTATCTTTGAAACTTTTTTTTTCTCTTGTAACAACCTCTTCCCACATCTACCCAAGTAACCGACCAACCAGGGAAAACATGTGATGAGAGTCTAGTAACATGAGATTCAATCTCCTATACGACCTTGAGGAAGTGGAACCGACGAAAACATGAAAAATAGACCTTACATTGCATCAACAACACCTCTAGGAGGTAACCCAACCTCCCAAACCCCTAAACCCTAAAGGGAGGCTAATTTTTTACCAATTTAAGCCTTAGCTGCAGGCATGCATGGGAAATGGAGGGACTAGAAACCTATAGCCGCAGGCATGCCAAGGAAAGCTCATGGCCAGGGCCCCAAAAATTAAGTTTTGTGCCTGCAACTTTGGGATTCATGCCACCTTTTTAGCCCATATCCCAGGTCACTGCCTATAAATTCATGAAACTTTAGAAGTGGTTAAATAACATTAAAACAAAAGTATGGAAGCAATCGCATCATCAAGAACTCATATGGACCCTCCTAGCCACGACTGAAATTTATTTAAACACGTCACAAACATTGCATCTACAGGTATAAACAACAAATCTAAACATGGGGGTCTCTTACAAATCTGAGAATTGCTAAGAATCATTTCTCCCCTACATCATAAGCTACAACACAATCCATTTGACCATGATACATTGTGCATTAATTTACTAGTAAAAACATAGATAGAGCCATACATCATAATTCATAAAATACATGCTTATAACTAGCATAATAACAAAATAAATCCAATGGATATAACACAAAATAAATCCATACATAAACCAATAAATTTTCATACTAAATACCAGAGGAATGGGCTCTTCATTATTGAATGTAAAGACAAACCAGAGATGGGACTTCCACGTTCCACATGACCATAAATTGGCTGAGCGAAGTCTCATTTTTGTCAATCACCCCCATGCCATATTCCAAGCATGAATGTGAGAATTTATCAAACACATCAATCAACACCAAACTAGGGCTCTAGAGACCAAACCGTCTCAACGCCAAAACCAGTGATTCCACCTCATGGTCGAACATCACTAACCATCACGGATTGGTTTCCACCAAATATGCTACAGGGCTCTAGAGTGTTTGTTCTAAACAAGGCTCCAGGACTAGTAACTAAACCCCCATTGTTACGACTCCAGAGCATAATTTTCCAACCAAGGTTCAAGGACTAATAAATCAACCCACCTAGGGCTCCAGAGTGTTTGCCCAAACAAGGCTCTAGGACAAGTAAATACACCCAATAGTTGTCTATCAGGCTCTAGAGTGTTTGTCCAACCAAGGCTCTAGGAATTAATAACTCAACCCAACAGCTAAAGGAATCATGAGAACCAACCAGAAAAAGATCAATGGAAATAAACCCACAATACCATGGCTATCCAGGAGATGGCAAAGCTAGGAAAATCCACATGCATACACCATGCATGCCAAAACTAGTGAGGAAAACATACATGCAGTTCGATACCTACAATCAAATCTTGTTGTAGCTATTGATCCCTATGTCCACTTGCACTTTCCTACTCTTCCTTTTCCTTCTTACTCCAAATCACCAAGTATCCACACTCTCCAAGAGTGCTCCAAGAAAACTCTAAGTATCCAAGAGTATGAGAGAGAGAGAGAGTGATCTAGGTGGATATTGTTGGCCACCCATTGGTTTCCTTTTTTTATAGTAGCATTTATTATTTTTAGCATTTTTTCAGGTCCTGAACTTCTAGAGAAGTTTTGACCCCCTAAACGACGTTTTTTTGAGGTCTGCAGCAGGCCCATAGCTATAGGCAGGCGCCTGCAGAAAAACCAGTAGTACTCGAAGAGATATTTCTGATGATATATCGTACGTGAAAATCAGAGATAATATGACCAAGTTATGACCCCGGGAAATTGGTTTCCCAACTAACCTGAATGTGACTCACAACCTCTTGGTGTTTCATCTCTTGGGTTAGGTTTTTGGTTGTTTAGGGTTTTCCTATGTTGTTTGATAACAAAAAGGCCCTTGACCCTCATTGTAACACAATTCGAAGGTCGGTAGTTGCCACATCTCTTCTTAGAGATAAGCTACCAGTGCCCTAACTATTTTATTTCCATTCTGCCTGTAAGCATAATTAAATTATTTGATATTAATGAAATGAAGTTTTATTTCTACTGCATCTTTGTGTTTATGTGTATTTATGTATTTTATTGTGTTCTTGCATAAGTCTGTATCAGTGGTATTAGAGCAGTCTGCTCTTTCTGGATCCTTCTTTGCATGTCCCCAACGTGGTCAGGGTATAAGGAGTTAGGGCTCGATATGGTGGAACCATTGCAAGATCATCCTCGCAAACCTTGATGGTTGCCCATGGGGGAAGAAAAGAAAGATGAGCGATCAAGAGATCCTATAAAAATATTCTCGAGGAGGCCCTTGAGAAACAAAGGAACCCGATGATGGATAAATTTGCCTAGATCCTTCAACAGTTGCCCACCAACAGCGCATCTACATCCAGTAGCCACTCTGGAGGTGCCACTCCTTTGAAGGTACAAGTAAACTTTTACATTCCCATATTTCATGGCCAAATAGATGTAGAGATTGTAGATATATGGTTGAATCTATTGGAAGGATATTTCTCAGCTCATGACTTTTCCAACTGGGAAAAGATTACTTTTGCACTCCTCAAAGTTTCCCCCCATGTCAAATACTGGTTTGAAACCTACTGTGAGAAAAAGGACGAGAAGGAACCCTCTTTGTTCTTAGCCGCACCCACTTGGGATTATTTCTCAGACGCCATCAAGGAACAATATTATCCTGTGGGGAGCTATGAGGATAAGTACATACAATGAAATACACTCTGGAAACAACGGGATCAAGATGTGCATGAGTTGACGAATATGTTCCATACCATGAACATAAATTTTGGTATCAAATATTTGGAGAAACATTTCGTGTTGAAGTACCGCAGTTGTCTGCACAGGTACATTAAGGATGAAATGGAGTTCCTCAACATATCCTCGTTTGGTGCAGCATACCGTTATGCTGCCAAGATTAAGCAGAAATTAAAACAGAAGAAACAAGACTTTGGATCTGCAAATCAGAAGCAATAGAAAGGTGCCCCCAAACCGCAGAACAAAGGACAAAGCTAAGGCAGGGCAGCCCAGGAAAACCCGCCAAAGCCATAAGAAAATAACAACACCGTGAAGCCAAAGAAGGACATGGAAAAGTGGTGTAAGTTCCATAAGAGATCCACTCACAACACAAGTGAGTGTCGGGCCAAGAAGTCATTAGTGGCTAAGTTGAAGGCTTTTGAATCAGATGCATGCTCCGACTCTGAATCAGAACCCGATAAGGGGAATGACAAAGGGAACCATATTATTGATGCGGAGCCCAACGCCATCATTTTCACCATGAAGATCCAGAAGGAGGAACCGAAAGATCTAGACGAGAGGGAGCACCTCTTCCATTCCAAGAAGTGGGTAAAGGGGTCCCTGATGTAGTTCATTGTCTACATCGGGAGTGAAAAGAACCTCATTTCAGCAGAGGTCATGAAGCGGATGGGCTTGTCGACCAAAACAAACCCACATTCTTAGACCATTGGGTGGCTTCACCAAGGATAGGATCTCTATGTCATCCAACAATGTCGTCTTCCCCACAGCATCAAGCCCTTCACGGATGACGTATTATTTTACATTGCACCTCTTGATGTTTGTGATGTATTATTATGCCAACCATACTTGTGGAAGAGACATGCTGTGTATGAGTCCAGGCCTCCCGTTCTTATTGTTACTTTGGGAAATAAGTTGTACAGGATACCGGAGGTAGCATCGCCTACCACCATCTCTTTGGTTGCTGCAAAACAATGCAGTAAGCTCATTTCCAAACCGGGAAATTTGTTTTCCTAATGATCCACACTTAGTGCAAGAAGAATATTATGGCCACGACCTCCAGGCGAGGCTCCTTCGCATGAAAATAATAGATGGAAAAGGTCATGGAGGAGTATGGGGACATCTTCACCTCACCCACAAGGGTGCCTTGGCACTGTCAGGTCAAGCACTCCATCGATTTGACCCCAGGTGCGCCACTGCCTAATGGACCAATCTATCGACGCTATGTTCTAGAGAACAAAAAAATCAAAAGGCAGATTCAGGAGGTGCTACAAAAGGGTCACATCCGATTGATTTCATCGCCCTGTGGGATCCTAATCATGTTGGTACAGAATAAATATGGGACATGGAGACTTTGCATTGACTATCAGGCGCTGAACAAGATTTATTTCCAGAATAGGTACCTGATCCCATAATTTGATGACTTTCTCGCATGACTCAAGGGGGGGAATATTTCAATAAGATCGATTTGAAGTCTGGGTATCACCAAGTACCAATCGAACCCTCCGATCTGTGGAAGACTGCCTTCAAAGCCAAGGAGGGAATTTTCGAATGGTTGGTCATGCCTTTAAGGTTGACGAATGCTCCCGCAACTTTCATGAGGTTGATGGACAATATCTTGTGGCCATTCACCAACTCATTTGTGGTGATGTAATTGGATGACATCTTGATCTTCAGCCAGACTTGCGAAGAGCACCTACACCACTTCTGACAGGTCCTCCAAACACTGTGGCAACACAAGTTGTGTGCCAATTGGAGAAGTGAAATTTTGGCAAGACCCAGGTTCAGTATCTAGGATACATTATTGATGAGTAGGGGGTGCATGTGGATCCAGCCAAGATCCAAGTCATTCGGGATTGGCTAGCCCCAACCACTCTAACAGAGCTCCGTAGATTTATGGGTCTTTCCAATTTATACCGCAAGTTCATGTTGGGATTCTCTCATGTCACTTGGACCTTGATTCAAGTCGCCAAGGGAGGAGTGAAAGAAAAATTCTTTTGGTCTTAATCTTAACAGAAGGCTTTCATAGAGTTGAAATATTGCCTCTGCTCTGCACCAGTGCTCACGTTACTAGACTTGCAACAACCATTTGAGATCGAGACAACTGCCTCTAACTATGCTATTGGGGCAATTCATACTCAACAGGGGCATCCTATGGAGGGAAGTTTTAAATATGGAAAATTATCTTGAAGTTTAAAAAAATTGGCGAATCTCACTAGTACCTAATATGCAAACTATAAAATTTTTATTGATGTATTTGTAAATTTATTCAAATTTATAATGATTTTATATATACTCTCTATATAATGTTGGCGCTTTTTAAGTAAAATAATTTTATATTGTAAAATTTGGGCGAATAATTTTTATAAAAAAATGGAAATTGGCGAATCTTGTTTTTGGAAAAATCATGGAAAATTAGCCCACTTGTGAATATTAGCCCCTAAAATTTTTGATGATCCTATGGCATATCACAGTGAGACACTTTCCAACACAATCCAGAAGTATCCCACTTATGAAAAAGAGATGTATTACATTTTTCAGGCTTGACGACAATGGAAGCATTACATTTTGGGGAAGGAAATGGTCCTCCACACACTCCACCGACCCCTGTGGTTCATACAGACAAATGGAAGTTGCAGAACGATCGCCATTAGAAGTGGTACACATACATGGAATAGTTTCATTTGAACATCAAGTACAAGAAGGGTAGAACCAATAATGTTGCAGACTGCCTCAACCGACCATAGATCGGGGCGTTAACCACATTTCTCAATTCTTGTGGGCACGGGACTTCTGATTGAATGCTTCTTTACAGAAGTGATCCAGAATTTGGCCAGACATACAATGCACCCTTGGAAGGTAAGAAAGTTTCAAATTTTCACCTCCAAGATGCACTAATATGTCACCTAGGAGACCTTTGTCAACGATTACATGTTGGGCCTTCCTTCTACTAAGCAGTGAAACTACTATGTTTTTTTGGTCGTTGACAAATTCTCAAAGATGGCCATTATGGCATCATACAAGAAGAATATCACAGCAGAAGCCACTGCTAAACTCTTCTTTGAATGTGTGTGGGCACACTTTGGGATCCCACAGTCTATCATCTCAGATCAGGACAACAATTTCCTTAGTACATTTTGGTCCAGCCTCTAGTCGATGTTGGACACCAAGCTCACCAAGTCCATATCTTTCCATCCCCAAACCGATGGACAGATGGAGGTTGTCAATAGGATGATCGTACACATTTTTCACATGTACAACTCAAAGAATCCACGCAGATGGGATGAAAGCCTCCCCTATGTATAGCATAGATATAACCAGGCTCTCCACAGCTCAATCGGCCACAACCCCTTTCAGGTGGGCTTGGGATTCCAGCCACTATGTCCCATTGCTGTAGCCATGCCATTTGTGGCTACTTAGGCAGATTCAAATCATATATAATCTAAAGTGGACAAGGCGAACAAATTCATTGAGCGCATTGATCACATCCTCTAATAGGTTCATGACATATTGGACATAGCTAATGAAAATTACAAGCAGCAACATGATCAACATCGGGTGCAACACAACTTCCAGGTGGGTGACAAAGTGTGGCTACATTTGTAGAAGGAGTGCCTTGCTGGATCTCACCGCAAGCATTGCCCGCTCCGCTATGTGCCATAAACCATCACCAAGGCTATAGAGGCCAATACCTTCAAGCTCAGTATTCCACCATTGCTTTGTCTGCATCTAGTGTTCAATGTGGACTTCCTTCGAACCCACTTTCCACCTCTACTGGACACATCCGACGTGGCAGAACAACTCACACCAATAGATTTAAGCCCAGAATACATGGAACAAGCCACAAATAATCATATCATGGACACATAAATCAAGAACACCCACCAACAGAGGATCCATCTATATCAAGTAGTCAAAGCAAGCCAACTCCTTCACCGAGGAAAGTGGTTCACTAAGGACCAGATTCTACAGAAATTTCCTCACCTCATGGAGGCTCTGCACGTAATGGGGACCATTGCTTCCTAAGGGGGGAGGAATGATCCAGGTGGATATTGGTGGCCACCCACCTATTCCACCTAAACCTGTATTCAGTTTCATCAATTTCCTTTTTTATAGCATCATTTACTATTTTTAGCATTTTTCAGGTCCTAAACTTCCAGAGAAGTTTTGACCCCCTAAACGGTGCTTTTTTGAGGTCTGCAGCAGGCTCGTATCTATAGGCAAGGGGGCACAAAAAAAATATAGTAGTCAGAGAGATATTTCCGATGATATATTGTACATGCCAAACAGAGATAATATGACCAAGTTACAACCTCGAGAAGTTGGTTGCCCAACTAACCCCAACGGGGCGGGCAAACTCTTGGTGTTTCATCTCCTGAGGTTAGGATTTTGGTTTTTTAGCGTTTTCCTAGGTTGTTCGATAAGAAAAAGGCCATTTAGCCTCATTGTAACATAGTTCAAAGGTTTGTATGCGCCGCATCTCTTATTAGAGATAAGCTACCAGTGACCTAGCTAGTTTATTTCCATTATGTCTGTAAGCATATTTCAGTTATTTGATATTAATTAAATGAAGTTTTATTTCTGCTACATCTTTTCATTTATGTGTATTTCTATCTTTTATTGCATTCCTGCATAGGTCCAGATTAGAGAAAATAATGAGAGAGCTCCAAAAATGCACTGACAAAAGGTACCAACTCATCCTCAGAAGCATTTTTATAGAAGATACCTCTATTTTCTTCATTTTCCATTATTTTCCTTTATTTTACTCCTCACATGCAACATGTGACCTTTCATCTCCCTTTTCTCCTAATTTCCATTATTCTCATAAATAAATGTGCTAAAAATACTTTTTGCCTCTTTAATGCCTTAGCCATAGACTTTTCCAATTTACTTAGCCATAATAAACCATGTGAACACCCACACTAGGATGTTTTTCTGAACATTCAACTTGGAATATGTGTCCCATCAATTGTGGTTATTATTTTAACTTTATTACATGGAATTTTCACCAGGGTTGTTACATCTCCCTTCGAGGTCACATTCCTTTCATATTTTAGCTACAAATATGTCTCTATAAATTATTTTTTTATTGATTCTGTATCTGTTTTGGTTCCTTACCTATCCATTCTTCATTGAGGTATGAGAGTGTGATTTCGGCCATATCCATTTCCTTCGACCTATCAACATTCCTTGTTCCCTATATTTCTAGCATATAAATTTCCTTTATTGGTGTGTTCTTTGTGGATTCCTTAAGCACTTTTCTTTTATGAGCTTCCACCTATGGTTTTCCATTTCCCTTTTCTTGTTCTGTTTCTTGAGGATGTACATGATCTTGCATTTCTTGCTCTTATCTAGTCAATACCTCATAATGGTTTATGGACTGAATGGGTTCCTCTATTGTTGATGCATTTTGTGTTAGATGGTTTTTTCGATGAGGTTGGAATTTACGAAAACCCTCATGATCCAATTTCTGTTGATTTTCTTTTGTTTCCTCTATGAGATTCAAGGGAAAATACCTGAAGAGATGGCCATATTGATGGCACTTATGTGATATAAATAGTATATGTTCATAATCCTAATGTTGTTTTCAGACTTCATCATGGTAGGAGATTTCAATTAATTATGGAAGTGGCATATCCTCACATATGATCTATAGAATCCTCACCTAATCACTTTGAATATGTTCCCAAAATATCTAATCAAGTTTTCAATATCTTCAAAATTTTACTCCTTCCAAAATTATTTTGCTAGAGAAAATATGTGAACCCAAATTAAGGATGCCAAGAAATTTTTCCGTTTTGGGTTGTACATTTGTCACCAGAATTTCATGAATAACACACATTATTGAAAATATATTAGTCATTCTCAAATGCCCTATTTTTGTCTCTCATGTTTGCAAGAATCATTGTAAAGAAACCCTTTTCTCATAGCTCATGATCAATGTATCCTTTTTGTTGTCATTTTTTTTGGATCCATCCAATCAATGTTCTCTTCACTGGCCAAACGTTGATGAACTTGCATATTAAGACATGATCCTTCATATGCTAGATGTAGCTCTCAACTTGTTTGATTTTACTTTGTATTTTGGATCCTTGACTACACGACATCTCCCTTGCATACAATTTTGCCAATTCACCCCCAATGGAGGATCATCTTCATTTTTTGTTTTCCTATATGCGTGACTTGGGCTTGAATTCCATTGATGTGGTCCATGTATGATGACTTGAACCAAAACCTCCATCACCTATGACCACATTCTTGACTGAGGAGTTTGACCCCCTCTCAAGGCGCTTGGCATGGTTGCTGGCATGCTGCACCAAGTGGGTTAAAGGTCAGACTAATGTGGCAACAATGTGAAATAAATTACTTGTGCATAATGCCAATGAAATTACTTGTGCGTAATGCCAAGGAAATTACTTCTAAAAAACCAAAGGTTCTGTTTGTGCCAAAACGACTTTACATATTTTATTGAAAAAAATCTTAACAAAACTCTTTGCATAGTATATTGAAAAAATCCTAGCAAAGCTCACCACTATTCCAATAATAAAACAATGAAACTTTGACTAATTTTTTTGCTATAGAATTTCTTTATATTCACATTTATTGATTTTAATATTTTGAATTACATATAATTTTCTAGCACAATTTAATTATTTTTAAATGTTTTTTTTTTTTTGAAAATATTTTATAAGTTTGAGTTTGATTTGTATAATAAAATAGAAGTATTTCAAAAATCTTGAAAGATGTTGAATTCATTAAAAATTTCTTTATTAAAAAATACATTTTAAATAATAAAAAATTACCATCTTACTTAAAAATCATATTTTAAATAATAAAAAAATCATAAACTTACTAAAATTTATATTATTAAATTTTAACAATAAAAAAAAATAAAATCTATATTACTAAATTTTAACAATAAAAAAAATTATTTTTAATCATAAAAATCACAAACTTACTAAAATTTATATGGCCCAATTTCAACAATTAAAAAAAAAAAAAAATCAAATAATTAGAATCTTCCACTTTTTTAATATATTTGGAGTGAGATATGGTTTTAATATATATTGAGCGATATATGGTTAAACATATTGGTTTGAAGTGATACTTGACCATTATGGCTTTGAACATCACAATAGATAGCTTTGAATATTTTGGTTATAATTTTATAAGTTTCTACGAGGAAGAATTAGGTCGACTTTGAGTAGAGTGATTCAACGATTCGGTTACTATTTTTTTTTTAACGAAAACAACTAAAATCTTAAAAGTGTTTTATAATTGTAATTTATTATTTAAATATATGTTTTGGGTTAATTTTAAAAAAATAAAATAAATATTGGTTAGATATGGATACTTCTACAACTAATTGTATTTTATTCATAGTTGGGAATTTTTTTATTTTTATTTTTTATTATGATTTAAATTTTTTTATTTGTAAGGTGATTGGTTGATCTCTTATTATGGGTTTTCTTAATAACTTCTATTTCTATAAATTACTAATCTTTTGTTTTTAGTTTTATTTATTTTTTAGTTAATTTTTAAATTTTTTTCCTATTATTTTGAATTATAGTTTTTTTTTTTCCATATTTTCAATTTTTTGTTTTTAAGATAAAATTTTAACTTGGAAAAAATAACTAAAAAATATTTTACCAATATTTTTTTTTTAAGTTTTATTACTTTTTAATTTGATTTATAGTTTTTTATTTTGTTTTTTTCTATTTTTTTTTCTATTTTTAATTTCAATTACATCAATCATAATTTGTTTTCTTGTTTACACTTAGCTTTTATAATTAATAACTATTATGATAATTAGTCATTATTTTTTAAAATCTTGTGAGTATTTCTTTCCTAATTTTATTAAAAAAGTTCTATTGATGTATAGTTATTAATTTTTAGGATTCTAGCACTTTTTTCCTAACTTTGTTCAATTTTTTTTATTTAAGCATAGTTTTTATAATTTTTACCTTTCAATATATCAAAAATTCCAGAAATTGATCTTGTAACAAGAAATTGAATTCAAAAATTCAAGGAATTAATCTTCTTGAATTCAAGAAGTAAATTTTTTTTTTGAGGTTAGTCTTCAATTTCTCATTTGTTTTAATTGGTTTGTGAATTAATGATATATTTTATTTGTTTTAATATTTAATTTGTTTTCATGATTTATATACGAAATGTTTGAGGAACTAAGTATTTTTATTAGAATCTAAGTGTTTTGATATTCATCTATTTAATAGTAAAACAATTGTGATTACAAATTATTCATAACTATCAATTGCACCATGAGCAGATGTTGCAAAAGAAAAGTCGTAAGACAATATTTTGTGTTACAATGTTCAAAATGGCAATGGAATTGCCGAAACTAATGGGTGTAATGATGGCAGGTCATCATAGCTACTCTTTTTTAATTAGTAATCTATATTCAATTAAAATTACTAATCAGAATTCTTTATTAAAATAGTCAAAATGGAAGTGGAGTTGCAGAAACTAATGGGTATTTCAGATTTGAAAATCTTACCCTAGGCCTGAATGAAAATGTCCATCCACTTATTTTTTTTTACATTGCAGACATTTGAAAAAGAAATTGAATTTTTATGGTTGGGACCCAATGACAACTTCCCTCCACTTAAATTTCTTTACATTGCAAAGATTTGAAAAATAAATTGATTTTTTATGGTTTTAGAGCCTCAAGACCAGAAAAATGTTTTAAGAGAATTATTTATCCATATATAGATTTTGAATTATTTTTCAATCTTAAAATTCCACAAGAGAATTATTTGTTCCAACACATGAAACTTGAGTATTATTTGTTCCAACAAATGAAACTTGAGTATTATTCTTTCCAACACTTGAAACTTGAATAGAAATTACTATGCCCTATCCTTTTACAGTGCTTTGTTCACATAATTCCCCCCTGCATGCCAATAATTACAAAACTATGTGCAATGAGCGTAATAAGCTCACATTTCTACTGATGTTTCATATTTAACAAATCCCCCAAAGTCTTGGGGCCTCTCAATGGGAACCCACTTCCCTGAGTTGTCAAACATGTAAGACACTTGATCGCCATAGCTGCAAGCAAAACCACTCACGAATATCTTGTCACGCAACATTGTTGCTTAAATAAAAATCTACATCCCTCTAGGAAGAGATGCCACCACTTCATTGACATTCTCCTTACTATTATAAGACATCACTTGTTGTTTATGGAATAAATATACATGCCCAAATGCCATCACACACAACATGGGACATCCATCGGTGCTCCACATATTTTCCAATTTGCTCCAAATCCTTGTACTAGGATTATATACTTAGACGCTCTTCTCTAATTGACTCTGAGACTCCGCGGCATACCCGCTTATCACAGTGAATTTTCCATCCATAAAGACTTTGTGGCATTCATCTCGCTCTTAGCTCATTGGGGGAAGAATTTCCCACTTATCTTCTTCCACATCATAAGTCTCTGCACCGCGTAGAGCATTTTTATTGTCATCATGTCCTCTGACAACATAAATAAGCCCATCGGGTGAAACAGAGCAAGCGAAGAAGACAAAACATGTTATAGAAAAACTTCAAATATAGTAGCTTACTATTGTAACAGAGTGAGAGACCTAAAATAAATCCTATGCTCCAAACATTTATATTTCCACCAATTTTTGAAAAACATTCATATTTGACGATTCCCAAGTCTAAGGCTTTCAGTGCGCGATTTCTCGTTTTATTTTTTTGTTGGTGTTCTATGAATGTTTGTTTGGGTTTACAGTTGGTTGTTCCCCATGGGAGCATCCTGAAACTACTACTAAGTATGGCAAGGAATGTTCCAGCTATCCCAACCCCCAAGAGGAGGGTCTCGTAAAACCTAGAAAACAAATAGAAAAATCATAAGAGCCATACACCTAACTGGTAATCCAGAAGGGAAAGAAAAATTTCATAATTTAGCCTTAAGAAAATACTACGTTACAAAGTGATCAAACCCCTCATACCTTTAACTGGTAATAGAAATTTATTGTTCTGCCAACAAAACTAATTTGTAAGGTGAGATCATATTAACATCATATAGCCAAGGCCACAAAAAACGACTTAAATAGTAAACCCTCTACATAGAACCTTGAAGAGTGAACCTCACAGGAGTCAAGACATGGAAGAAATTGCACAAATTGCTTATCAAGAACTCTGTTAAACTCATGGTGTGATAGAAATATAAATTAAACCTGTAATGGGTAACAAACCCTTGTCGAGGTTATTGTGACTTCAAACATAATTAAATTGACCTGCAGCAGAAAACAAAGTGGTAGTAACTAGAAGAACATAATTGTACTATAACCTCGAGCAAAACAAAAAGAGACATGAATATAAATCGAGCTAGTTACTTAGAATGGCACCTTGCACTATATGATCATAATTTGGCTCCTCATGTGTCAGGGCCAAAGTTTCCCCTGTCAATGCCCCTGCAACGGCTGCATTTTTCTATCACAGCCCACATGAAAAAGTCATTCAAAATACAGAAGTGAAATAAACCCTGTGACCATAATGAAAAACTGAAAAGATTCTCTATATTTTTCATTGTGATAAGAATCACACTCATCTTATCACAAGCATGATCTTATGTCATCTGTAAATATAGTTCAGCTGATTGCTTTCATCTTTTAACTCATCATGTTAATTTTTAAATAACAATAGTAATCCCATGGGCTATGGATTAAATAAAAATTCAACAAAACTTGTTGCCTAGGTTATGAACGAACTTAATAGGACTTGATAGAACATTCTCCAAACCGTTTGGATAAAGATGGATAAATTCCTGATACTTACACCGATCCTAGTGTATCGTCCCATATAAATTCAGCACCTTCAGCATCTTATTCAAAACGTTAGCAGTTGTTGAAAGAGCGGCTCCTCGAATGGCACCTTGCACTCATAGGGGCTTCATTGGAGGAGAAATACCATACCACGTGGGTTCATATTAGGGGATATATATTGAGGAAAAAATGACATAATATATCGGGGGATATATAGGGGGTAAAGGGTTTTTATATTGGCGGGCATACAAAATGGATATTAAACTTACTGAAAAAATATAAAGGGGTATAAAAAATGTTAAGGAAAAAATCGATACCTACAATACTTAGTGGAAGTATGGGGTTTTTGAATTAGGAAGGTGTATTGGGTTCGTATTGGTAGGGGGTTAAATAACTTGATTTCTAGGGATATTTTCCAATATGTAGTCAAATAAAAGGTTTTTTTTAATATGCCACGAACGCACATGATAGGTTAGAGGTTCATTGAGTGAAGTCCCTATGCTTGCACTATATGATCATAATTGGGCTCCTCATGTGTCAGGGCCAAAGTTGCCCCTGTCAATGCCCCTGGAACAGCTTCATTTTTCTGTCACAACCCACTGTTAGCCACCTATAAAAATTTTTATATCAAAAGGTGGCTAAATAATTTTTGGAGCCTTCAAGAAACAATTTTTATTGCTAAAAATGTTATCTCTTGAAGACTCATGAAGAAATCATGCCCTTTGTTCAAATCTTCACTGCCATTTCCATTTTAAACTTTGAAATTCCGTTGATTTCATAGAGAAAAGACTGCTGAAAAACACCATTTCTTCCTTCATTGCACTTCAAACTAACCTTCATTTTTACCCCTCCATTCCCTCTGAAATTCCTCTGTTTTCCATTTTTCCCCTTTTTCCCTTCATAAGATCCTCTTTACAAAGTTTAAAACTCATTTTTACACTTTGCCGAAACCCCCAAATCCATCGGAAAATTCTGAAAAAATCATAAAAATACACTTTTTTGTATTAAGGCTTATGCCCCTTTGGGCTAAGTCCTAACCACTTCCCCACCACATGCCCCAACACTAGAACCAAGTGCTAAACCCTTTCGGAGCTTATTGCATTGGAACAATCGGAGTGCTCAAGTCAAATTACTGTGTTAAAAGCCTCTGATGTGATTAGCCCTTTGTTTATAAATCCCCGATATTATTGTTGTTTCATATAACCATAGAGCCCGCATCTCGCGCTTAAATCTTGTGAATAAACCCATCTTCGATGAAAATTTCCTTTGTAAAACATAAAAACCCACTTTTCCTAAGTTTTGGTCTAAACCTGCCAGAACGATGTTTTTTAATGAAAATGGGTAGATTGAAAAGCCCGATCCGAAGTCCTGATCCCGATTGGCCCCTTCTATGTATAAGCCCCGGGCCTTTTGTTTTCCATATAAACCACAGGCCCCACAACCGGGCGCCATTTCATATATATAAACCCGCCCAATGCAATTAAACCTTTGTATTTTCGTTAATTTTGGGTTTTCATATAATATAAAGGGTCTCGCTCATTCATTTGTCAGAACTTTTCTCTGCCGTTGATCATTGGGCCAATCCGATGGTCTACGCAAAATTGCATTGGCATTTTTTCATTGGGCGCATTAATATCATGCCACCCCCAATGAGTTCTCCACTGTCGATCTGATCTGCAGATCGACGGTCCACAATCAATCGCATTGGCGCCATTCAAGTTCTACCCCCGATCGCATACCTCCGATTGTATCTGGGTCGTCCACGTGTCCAGATCGGACGGTCCAGACTGCATTTCCCAACTTTGGTTTAAAATCATATACCCGCTTCATAATGGGTCCTTATTAACCCATTCTCCGCCTTTGTATTATTTCATTTAAATCACAGATCACATTTGAGCCATCGATCTGTTTCATCCAACGGCCCATATTAACCCCGACAGGCCCTACCCCTGTGGGTCCTGCCTCCTTCCAGATCTGATCTCAGCTGTTCAATCCTTGATCTGATGGCCCTTAATAAAACCATTCCCCCTGCTTCCTCTCGTGCATCTAGTTAATATCGCATTCACTCCTCACCATTAGATCTGAGATCCCAGATCCAACGGTTGACGCACATTTTCGCGTAAATTCAAGCGCGAACGTTAATTTCCTGAGGGCTATGCAATATAAGTTGTTTTCAAAAGCCACATGTCATCCTCTGGCACATATCGCATTCCAAAAGTGAAAACTGCCTATCCTCTTTTTCCCCGCGTGATACTGCTGGTTTCTCCACCCGAAACCACTTTCCCTCTTTTCCATTGTGTTTCATCGCGCGCCTCCACAGTCGTTGATCCTTATGAGCCAATCTCATCCAACGGCTCAAGTTCCTCTCGAAACCCATTTGATTTTTAATTCATTTTTTCCTCCGCCAAAGGTTTTTAACCTTAGTTCTTCGCATTTCCTTCTATTTTCAAAATATTGTGACCCCTTCACATTATTATTGCCCCGATTCATCTCGACCGTCGATAAAATCAGATCTATGGTCCGGATTTAATCCTATGCTCCATTCTAACTAACCGCCTCCTTTTGACCTCCACATAAAATCTCTGCCATTGGATGCATTCATCCAACGGTCATGCTCCAAAACAAAGCCTCCAAAGAAGTTTTACCCAATACACAGGATTTCTTAATTGTTTTATGTACTTTTGCAGGTTTTATATGGTTTTTCCATTATATCAAAGGAAAACCAAAGGCTGGGGATGACGATCCCCCATGCCTTTTTGCATACAGAAAGATCATTCCAAAGGGTTCAAAGTCACGTTTCATCAATGCTTCATGGGCATTGATGCCATATGAGCCATTTGCGGCACCTGCACATCAACAAGACACAGACAATTAAATTAAAAAAGGAGTATCATTGTTGAAAATTTAGACACAACAAATAGAGGATTGAAGATTGTTTTCACAGTTTTGGGGGATTACGGCAAAGATTGAAAATCAAAAGCCTAATCCTCCGAATTAAAACACAATTACAGAAAAATCAGAATATTTATCAGTCAGAGAGCCTCCACTGCCACATAAGAGGCAAATTGATTCCTCTCAGCTACCCATTGCCACCTGTAGCCTCAAAGCATTCAACAGAGGCGAAGTTATGATAAAAAAAGAAGATATTTGCCTCAACGCAGCCGAATAGTTAATTCTGCCAAAGAAACTTAATGCAAAAAATATCAGCAGAGTTACTACAACATGAAACAGAGCCTTAAAGTCAACAAAAGCTCCCACCGAGCTTAAATCTTAAATGTAAAACAATTAATGCAGACAAACATCTGTAAACTTCTCCATCGAGCCCCTCAAAGGCCGAGAAGCATCAAGTCTGTATTAATTGACCTTGGAGATATTTTATCAGATCCCACCTCCTCATTCCTTCTATAAATACTTCTCTAGGAGATGAAACAAGGTTGGTGGCAGAACTTTGAAATATACTTGAGCTTGAAACTTCTACTTATAAATAGTGTTCACGGACTCTTGAAGCTCTGCTTGTGATTAAATAAGTTAGGCTGAGAAGTGAAGATGATTGCTGAACTAAAACATTGGACTTAAAGCTGTAACTGGTTTGAAGCATCAATACAAGCTGATTTATGGGATCTTGGTCTATGTCAACGATGATGTTATTTCTTATTGTAAATTGTTATTTTATTTCTATTTTCACTTTTTCCATCTTCTCTGATAAAGAACGGCAAGCATAGAGTTAGGATTTAATGTATATCAGTACCCTTCTCTGACTGATAAGCTTTATCTATATGTTTTCTTCCAAATTGTGTTGTTTAGGAATGATTTAATTCAGTTTTAGCAGTTAGGAATGCTAGTGTTCCCTCGTCCTACTGTCTAAGATAAATATTGTTCTTGAATGTTATTTTCAGTTTATGTTAAGTAGAGATGAACTAAGGAAGTCATGGTGAGCCATGTCCTTTAGTTTTATCACCAAAAAACTAGCTGAAAGTTTCCCTAAGAGTGTGTTGAAAGCAGGCGAGGTTAAAAGTCCTTACCTGATCTTAGACTATTCTTTGTTATCTTATGTGTTTGTCTTGAAAGTAAACAAAGTAAAGCAGAGCTAGGGAAGTCTATGGTGAGCCCTGTCCTCTAGTTTCTTCTCCAACAATTGCTTTTAAAGTTTCCCTTTGTGTTTAAAATGTTTTCTATTGAAACTGCATCAAAAGCTGGCTAGGTTAGAATTACTTACCAGATCTTAGATTACTTTTATGTCTTTCTTAAGTGTATGCCAAAAGCAGGATAGTTTCAAAGTACTTACCTGATCTTAGGTTGCTCTTTGTTATTCATTTGTTTAATTCCCCTTCATGGTGTATCATTTCATTCCATAAAATCAACTTTGAAGAGATCCTTAGACATAGATGATTTGCCCCATGGACCAGTCTTGAACCTTTTTATTTCAATTAAACCCTATTATGACTCCATAGCCCAATGGACTAAAAAGCAGCGTTATATCTATATTTTTAGCCAAATCTTGTTCTGATTGCTTGCAACTTCACACATTTGAAACTCTTTCCATTTAGGTCTTTCCACCCAAATAATAATCATGCTCAACCATCCAAAAAAAAACAAAAACCTTGGCCTTCATAACTAGCCTAATATCATTACCCAAAAGCTTTTAAAGATAAATCCATATTTGCACTTTATTGGAGAGATCCCTCTCCAGATTCAGGAGGGCTAGATCCTATAATCCCAAAGTGGTTGAAATAAGTGTTCTCCCTGTAGTTGGACTTTGCCAATCTTGCTAATTATAGGGAGCTAACATATTCTGGGGACTCCACTAGGGAATTGAGTGTTTTTTCGGCCTAGGTACCTTTAAGACCTCAAGAAATATTTGATTCAAGAACATTATGCAGTAAGTAAAAGCAGATTTTTTCAAGCACTACCAAGTAAACGATAATCATGATGAAACTTTTTTGAATTAGTGACAAACTAGGCAAACCCTAGGATTCTTATAAGAGTTTATCTAACCTTGAAGGATCAGCTAGTTTAGCCATAAGAGTAGACTGTCTTTGTCTCATAACCGTAGCTAAGTTTTGAAACAGATATAGGACACTCTTAAAACCCACGGGACTGAAAAATAAACTCAGAAAACCCAAAAATATTTCAGATTGGTATCCAATAAACATGGTGGTGGACCATAAAACCTTTTACCTCCAAAAGAGCTAAAAACTTCCACTTGGCGACTCCACAATCCTAAACAGACCTTAAGACTCCACTGGGAAGAACCCTTATCATTATAACATCATTTTAACTCAGTTAGAGGATTTTTAGGATTAAAATTTTTTCTTGTTAAAATAGATCAGTTAACCTCTTAAAGATTTTCATATCTGGTTAGACTGTTCTTGTTTTAAGTTGGGTCTCAAAAACACAACATAGTGGCTCCTAGGAAGATTCATACTAGAGCCTACCCTAACCCAAACCCACCTGAGATAGTTGATAACCCGGAAAGTATCCTTAGGAAGTCTCCTAAGATACAATTTTCAATTGTTTTCAGATCACCCTTGAGAGCTAATTCAGTTCCTAAAAATCTTGCAGCTCAACATCAATCACAAGCAGATCTAAGAAATCCATTTAGAACTAGAACTCTTGATGATATATATTAGCTAGAGTCTGAGTCTTCACTTTCATCTCCTGAAACAAGTGAACATCCTGGTATTAGAGAAACAACACCATCTGACTTACATTTCCTTTTCAATTTAGGTGTCTCTCATCCAAGATCAGCTCAGAAATCTATTCTTGGTCCTTCCACATCTGTTCATCCTACATTCACTGTCCAAACCACTCCAATTCAGCCCACTTTTCCTCTTGTTAATCCACCTCTTGTAAATCCACCTCCACCTCATATCATGGTAGTATGGTATGCTCCCTTAGTCCTTCCTATACCCTTGGTCAATCTCCCACAGGACTATCAATCCAAAATACCATTGTATTATGCTAGTAATGCTACAACTGCATCACAACATGTGGATAAAATGAATGAATACTTTGACAGAAATGAAATTGATGATGATTCTATCAAACTTAGACTATTTGCTCATAGTTTGGGGGGAGAAGTAAGAAAATGGTTTAAAGGCTTAACCCCCCATAATATCAATGATCTCCAATCCTTCCATCGGACATTCCTAAACAGATGGGAAGTGAGAAAAAACCCTCTTCAAATACTTTCTGATTACAAGAATCTCCACAGAAACACTGGGGAAAGTGTACAAGATTACTGCACTAGATTTAATAGTGTATATAATGCACTTCCCCCAGATCTAAAAATCCACAAGGCTCAGCTCTAAACAAGTTTCCTGAAGGGTTTGACCCTGAAATGGCTTATCAGGTTAGAGAAAGAGATCCTTTAACCCTTGAAGATATGCAAAAAGGGGCTCTTACTGTGGAAGTTAACTTAATGGAGAAGAGAGCCAGAATGAAGAATGAGAAGAGAGTGTCCTTCAGAGAGGAAACTACACCTTCTACTTCCAGCTCAAAAATGGAAAGAATGATGGAGGAAATGATGAAGAAAATGAGCATTCTTGAGAGAGCACAAGCAAGTCAAAACCAAACTTCTCCTCAAAACAGAAACCAGAACCAGAATCATAATTCTAGAAGAATGCAATCTCCAAAAAAACCTAGGGAAGATGATCAACAGATCACTCCTCCCTTTCATCAAAATTATGTAAGCGAGGTTGAAGAAATAGATGAGAAAATAGAGGAAGATGATGTCAACATGCTGGGAGTAGATAATGATGACTTTGAAGTTCATTATGACAGAAAACAAGGTCTTTACACACCCTATGATGACAAAAGAGATGATGATGAGAGTTATTATGAAGACATGGAGAATGTTATCATAGAGTCTCAAAGGGAATATGACCTTAGAAGTAAAACCAATCAACCAACTCCCAACAACAAAACCTCTGACAAATCTTCACAAAACAACACTGTTAACAAACCCAAAGTTGTCAAACAAAAGGACAAAATATTGGCTGTAAATTCTGATAAAGGTGAAGAGAAAGGCACTCAAAACAATACAAAACAGAGTGTAGACCTTAGTAGAGTTAGCACTTCAACTAATACTCCTGTTAAAACAATTTTTTCAAATGTAAATAGAACAAATCAACAAACAGATTTTGCTGACAGAGTGGTAGTTAATAAGGCTGAGACAAGCACTTCAAAGAGTCAAATTCCTTTCATCCTGGAGCAGGAAATTTCCAAAATTAAAATCTCTATCCCTCTCTCTGAACTAGCTGCCCAAAATGTATATAGAACCCAAATTTTGAAGGCTTTAAACATAGAGGATGATAATGACACAGTCAATCTTAATGATGACCAGCCAGAGCTCATTTTTGGTCCTAAGATTGAAAGTAGATATCAAGAGGGACAGGTTCCTCCCTTTTATGTAAGTTTAAATGTTCATGAAAAAATTTTGCACAATGCTATGCATGATTCTGAGGCCTCCCATAATTTAATGCCCAAAGTTGTAATGGAGAGCCTGGGCCTCGAAATCACTAGACCTTATAAAGACCTTTACTCCTTTTACTCAAGCAGAGTAAAATGTTTAGGTTTAATCAAAGACCTCTGCGTTAACTTAGCCCAGATTCCAGCCAAATGCTTGGTCATGGATATAGTTGTGGCTGATGTGCCCCCAAAGTATGGAATGTTGTTATCAAGGTCTTGGGGGGCTAATTTACAAGGGACTATGCATATGGACATGACCTATGCGACTATCCCTGTGTTTAATCAGACAAGAAAACTTTACAGGGAGTCCCATATGCAGTATATGGTGACTAGTCAAGACAGACCACAAAAATCTCCTCTGTATTCTATAAATACAGGCCTCGATTCTTTTATCTTGTTTAAGGATGAATCATTCAGTGAGCAAGTCACTTTAACAGAGTTAATGTCCGATAGAGAGGAGGAGGTAAACACCACATAAATGTCTAAACAGTTTGCTGAACCCATAAACTACAACAAACCAAACACTGTTCTTCAACTACAGATCATGCGTCCATCGTTTTTTAACCTTGAGAGTCAAGAAAACGTTCCTCAACACATTGAAAAAATTGAGGATTTAAAACAAATTCAACTAAGTGCTGATACTCAAAAACAATCCGAGAGCACGTTAGTTGAAGAGGATGATAGTCAAACTAATGAAACCGAGACTAATCCTCTATGGAGTATGTACTTTGATGGGTCGTGCACTAGAAGCAATGCTACTGTAGGTGTCTTGATTCACAACACTGAGAGCAACCACACAGAAATCCTTTTCTGTAGATTAAACTTTCAGTGTTCTAATAACATAGCGGGATATGAATCCTTGCTTTTAGGCTTGTATTTGTTGAAAAAATTAGGAGCCAAGAGAATTAAAGTGCATGGGGATTCAGAATTAATCATTAGGCAGGTCAATGGGGAATACAACGTGAATCACCCAAGACTTAGGGCCTATCGAAACGATGTCATGGATCTTTTAAAAACTTTTGAGGAGTCCAAATTAATTTTTGTCCCAAGAAAAAAAAATATCATGGCCCATAGCTTAGCTTTCGCAGCTAGAACATGTTTAATGCCATATGAAACCAAAGAATGTACAACTTAGATTAAGTTTAGACCGACTGTCCCTGATAACGATAAATATTGGCAAGTGTTTGACGGAGACAAACAAATAGAAGAATTCATGCAGTTTAGAGATGAATTCGAACTATCCAGTTCGGATTCAGATTATGAAACAGACTGCCCTAGTGAAGAAAATTTTATTGGTGAAGAGGAACCGTCTCCTGAGCTTGCTGAAATAAATCTACTATCTAGCAAACTTGAAAATAAAACAGAGATGATTGCACAGTTAGAAACAGAGGACTTAGAAACTTTGCAGTCTAATGATGAAAGTTTGCCAAGGGGTCTGTCCCCTTTAGAAGAGTTGTTCGATTTCAACGATGTGGCCAAGAAGCCAAAACTGGAGCCTATAGAGACTGAAGTTGAAGAGTGTAATATAGGTAGTGAGCTTAAATCTAAAATGATTAAACTGTCTAAGACTTTACCAGCTCACATTAAACTCAAATACATAGAGATATTTAAAGAATTTTCTGATGTTTTTGCATGGAGTTACGAAGATCTTAAATCCTATGACACTGAAATAACACAGCACCAAGTCCCTCTCAAGGAAAACCAAAAACCATTCAAACAGAAACTGCACAGAATAAACCCTGTTCAGTTACCTTTGGTTGAGAATGAGATCAAGAAAATGTATGAAGCTGGTATTATTCTCCCTATTAGATATTCTGAGTGGGTGTCTAATCTAGTGTCAGTTAGGAAGAAAACAGGAGATATTAGGCTTTGTATAGACTTTAGAGACTTAAGAAAAGCTTCACTCAAGGACAACTACCCTTTACCCAAAATGGACCATATATTACAAAGGGTAGTTGGTTCAAAAATAATTTCTTTGCTGGATGGCTATTCAAGGTACAATTAGATTTTAGTCCACCCTGATGATCAACTAAAGACATTGTTTACTACACCTTGGGGCACTTTCATGTATGTGAAAATGCCCTTCGGTCTAATGAATGTTGGAGAAACTTTTCAGAGAGCCATGGACATAGCATTCTCGGAAGAATTAGGCTACTTCATCATTATTTATCTTGATGATGTCACTGTGTTTTCAAAGACAGATGAAGAGCACTTAGAACATTTGAGAAAATTTTTCGAGAAATGTAGAAAGTTTGGGATATCTTTAAACCCTAAGAAGACACTATTTGGGCTTCAAGAAGGTAAAATCCTTGGGCACATTATTTCAGAAGAGGGTATTAAGATAGATCCAAAGAGGATTGAGGCCATATTGCAAATCTCTCATCCTTGAAACATCAAGGAATTACAATCTTTCATTGGAAAGATCAATTTCTTGAGAAGGTTCATACCCAACTTGGCTGAGCTCCTTAGGAATATAACAAACATGCTGAAAAAGGAGCAAGGGGTAAAATGTACCTTGGAAGCAAAGAAGTCCTTTGAGCTGGTGAAACAAGCATTAACCAAAACACAGGTTCTAATAAGTCCTAATTTTTCAAAAGATTTTTATATTTTTTCAATTGCATCAGAACATACAATAGCTGTTGTCCTTTTACAGAAAAATCCACAAGGACAAGAGAATCCTATTTCATTCTTTAGCAAGGCTTTGAGGGATGCCCCTTTGAATTATAACATTATGGAAAAGCAAGCATTTGCTTTGGTTAAGGCTTTAAAAGACTTCAGAGTATACATCTTGCACTCACACATCATTGCCTTCGTCCCAAATTCAGTTGTGAAAGACATTCTAACACAGGACCCAAATGGTAAGAGAGGTAAGTGGATAACTGTTATTCTTGAATATGATTTAGAGATAAAGCCCACTAAACTTATCAAAGGACAAGGTCTAGCTAGATTAATGGTTGAATCAAACTTTGAAGTTCTTGACATTAATATGATAAATGCTTTGGATGAACAAGAAGAATTCTCATCTCCCATTGTTGAAGACCATTTTATGAATTCCTCTTGGTATGCTGATATTTTATTTGTTTTGCTTAACTTAAATACACCTCCCGGTTTATAAAAAACAAAGGCAAGATTTTTGAAGTTAAAAGCTGTAAACTACTGCATTATAGATAAATGTCTTTATTGGAAAAATGCAAGTGGGATATTGCGTAAATGTTTTCCTGAGTATGATGCAGAGAACATTAAGCACGAGTTCCACAAAGGAGAATGTGGAGGCCACCTATACTGGAAGACAACAGCCAACAAAATTCTAAGGTTTGGTTACTATTGGCCTACTCTCTTTCTTGATGTACACAAGATGATCATCGCCTTTCATAAATGCCAACTTTTTGAAGGAAAAAGAAAGCTGCTACCCTTACCTAGATGCATCCAATCACTATTGACGCTCCATTTCAACAGTGGGGACTTGACTTCATAAGAGAAATCCATCCACCATCCTCTGCCCAGCATAGATGGATTCTCACTGCCACAGATTACTTCACCAAATGGATAGAAGCCATCCCTTGTAGGCAAGCCAAAGATTCTGTTATTAAAAAATTTATAGAGACTAATATTCTCTCTAGATTTGGCTGTCCTACCAAGATCATCACTGATAATGCAACAACATTTGGATCTGAGAAGATGGTTGAGTTTTGTCACAAGTATCAAATCACATTGGGTCATTCCATGGCCTATTACCCTCAACGTAATGGACTTGCAGAATCCTCAAACAAGAGTTTGGTGAACATAATCAAGAAGTTGTTGGAGGACAACAAGAAGTCTTGGCACACAAAGCTTGTTCATGCACTTTGGGCTGAGAGATTGACATTGAAGAAATCTATTGGAATGTCACCCTTCCAGCTTGTGTATGGTACTGATGCAATATTTCCAACCAGCCTTGGTGTACCAGTTATGAAGTTGATTCAGGAGTTCCAAACTGAAGATAATGACATGATCAGAAGAATAAATCAGACTATTCATCTTCATCAAACCAGAGAGGAGGTTTATGAAAAAGCATTACAAAATCAAAACAGCATCAAAAATATTTTTGACAGAAGAACAAAGACCAGCAATTTCAATGTTGGGGACAAAGTTTTAAAGTGGGACTCAAGGAGAGAAGACAAGGGCAAGCATGGAAAATTTGATAACTTATGGCTTGGCCCTTATCTCATTCATTCTGTTGCTGGTAATAATGCCTTTTTCTTGCAGGTGTTGAATGGAGCTGAACTGTTTGGGGGTCCTGTCAATGGCAGGATGCTCAAACATTACTTCTCTTGATCCATGCCATGTTTTTCAGCCTTTTTATCTTTTTTCTCATTATAAATATTTCATCCATCATTGCATTCAAAGTTATAAAAATAAAAAATACAAAAACAATAGAAGAAAGAAAAGAGGGCAGATTGTAAAAACAATAAAGGTACAGCCCCATACCAAAAAAGAGAAACAAATCTGAAAGTGTGCAAGCTCAAATGCCACTCCTGAAAAACACACTTCTAGTTATTCATACAAGCTAATCACGACTAATTAGTTTTTAAATTGACCGCTGATAGGTTAGTGAATTCGATCTTCCAAACAATTTAATCTTGGCTTATCAGTTAGGTAGATTAGGCTAGAAATTAAAGGTTCAAACAAGCTCAAAATCCGAACCTTAGTTTTCAAAAGAGGAATGACTCAAATCTGTTTATTTCTTGAGTAAAAAACAGAGGTAAAATTGGTTCTAATCAGCTCAAAATTTGAACCAGAGGACAAGCAAGGAACAACTCAAACAGAAGCAAAAACAGAGCTGAAAAAGAGATGAGGGAAGTGCTTTGAAATTTCAAATCTTAGGCCTTCCATTTTGATTTAATTTTCTACAAAATAATATCTATTTGCAGCTTTTTTTTTATGCCATAGATCAGCAGCAAGTTAGACTGTTTAATCCTGACTTGTATGCTTTTAAATTTATGTTTTAGAAATTAGAGAATAAAAATCTGTTAGACTGTTTAATCCTAACAGATTGGTAGATTAGGTAGAGAAGCATATGGACTCAACTGTTTAATATGAGTTCATGGAGAAATAAGGAGTAGAATTAGATTATTTTTATGCTTTCAAAAGAATAAAATGTTGTAAAAAGAGTTTTCCAATCCAAGTGCACTCTAAAGAAGAATAAATGTTAGATCAGTAAGATTGGGTAGGTAGAAAGCTTGTATTGACGAAAATCCATTATTTTTCCTGGCTGCTAATATTTTCAAAGCAAAAGAAGATCATCCAAGTAAAAAAAGGCAACCCAATGGATAAGGCACTGATCAGCCTCCAGAGAATGCAAGTCTAAAGTTCTCAATGCTTCAAGAAGGCACCATCCCCAAGTGGAGCCACTGTTAGCCACCTATAAAATTTGTTATATCAAAAGGTGGCTAAATCATTTTTAGAGCCTTCAAGAAACAAGTTTTACTGCTAAAAATTTTATCTCTTGAAGACTAATGAAGACATCATGCCCTTTGTTCAAATCTTCACTGTTGTTTCCATTTTAAACTTTGAAATTCCGCTGATTTCATAGAGAAAAGATTGTTGAAAATGCCATTTCTTCATTCCACTTCAAACTAACCTTCATTTTTACCCCTCCATTCCCTCTAAAATTCCTCTGTTTTCCATTTTTCCCCTTTTTCCCTTCATAAGATCCTCTTTACAAAGTTTAAAACTCATTTTTAAACTTTGCCAAAACCCCCAAATCCATCGGAAAATCCTGAAAAAATCATAAAAATACACTTTTTTGTATTAAGGCTTAAGCCCCTTTGGGCTAAGTCCTAACCACTTCCCCACTGTTAGACTCCTATACCAATAGGTGTCATATTTTATGATTGACTTGATGGGCTATGTAATATGTTCATACCTTTTCTTGTTGCAAAGGTTTTTCATATTCTCAAAAATCAAAAAATTTTAAAAAATGTAAAGAGGGTATACCCTAAAAGAAAAATCAAAGGGTGAAAAGAATAAAATGGCCAAAAAAGTGAAAGAAAATGAACCCCACCAAAAGAAAGGCCAAGGAAAGTGTGCAAGCCTAAATGCCACTACTTTTTTGCTTTTTGTAATAAATAAAATTGTGTGCAACTTGTATTTTATGCCACAATTTATGAAGAGTCACACTGTTTAAACTTGACTCATTCATTTTTTAATTTCATGTTGTAGAATAGAGAATAAATATCTGGCCAAACAGTTTAATCTTGGTAGATAAGTAGATAGGTAGAGTAAATAAAAAGGAGCTCAACAGTTTAATCTAAGCCCTTGGATGTAATAAGTGTAGACTTAGGTAGGGTTGCCATGTAAAAGAAAAAGAAGATTGATAAGGGTTTGCTAGTGTAATTGCACCCAAATAAAGAAGGAAAAAATGCTAGGTTAAAGTAGGGAGGGTAGGTAGATGGTGTTGCAGAATTACTTGTGATGGATAATGTCTTTAGATGTGTTAACTTTTACTTTTATCACAAGTATAAGACAAACATTTCACTTGATGCAGTTCAAGCAAGACAAGGTTAAATAACTAACTTCCATTCACATTTTTCCCTAAAGATTTCACTAATTCCCCCTGAAGTATTAAGGTCTTTGAAAATTAAAGGGGCTCAGAGCATTTCTCTGAATTTTGGAGGGACCGGACCCTCGGCCCAATTATTTAAGAGCCTAAGTACTTAGAATCATCCATAAACCATTCATTTGATTTAATAAACTCATTTCCTAAATGTAAATTCCTACTTTACTTAGGAAAATACATAACAACACCTAGAAAACCCCCCTTTTTTCATCTTTAGCCTAAGTTTGAATATATACGTGAAATGTTTTAACTTGGCGCTTTTCATTTCATGGTCATATTAACTTTAACACATAGTATATAACTCCCAAATAAATTTTTCAGCTTCTCCCGTATTATTTTAATAATTCCAAATTAATATAATATCCCGCTCATTGGTTGAAAAATAACCATATAATTTTAATTAATTGGTTGAATTTCCAATTAAATAAAATTCGCCGTATAAAGGAATTAATTAACTCTCCAGGTTAATTAATAACTTAATCCGCCAATAGAAATGCCCCCGATGCAATTAATTCATAATAAATCACATTGGGCCCGCTAGATTAAATCCCCGCCATCTCGCCTTCTCGATGACCGTTCGATCAATCAATCCAAGATCAATGGTTATAATCCATATCGCTGTCCATCCTCGTTCGAACGATAACGCACGATGGCCAAGCGGTTTTCTGAACAGTGCCGCGCCACGTGTTATTCATCGTTTGGAATCACTTGCCCTCCACCCAAAACCACCTTTCCCAAAAGCAGTGTGATCGCGTACCGCTTACCGCCTCCCACTAACAACAAAAATTCACATCGTCAAGTCAGCGCCATCTGTCCACTGTTCATTCAAAGCTTACCCGCCAATATCAACCGTTTACTCGTTTAAACAAAAACACCCTAATGTTGCTCATTTTCGCCTGATTATGCAGTAAAACCCTTTGTAACCCAGCTGCGCCACCTGAAGCCTCTGTTAACCAATTCAAGCATGGTTTACCTCCCAAAAATCATTGTAGATTCACTCCACAGACCTCTCAACATCAAATGAAACCTTTTCGACCTCCCCTGCAAACCAATGCTTTCTTAACAATTTGTTTTGTTTTACAGGTGATCAGAAGACCACATCCTTGGATAAACAGTCTTAATACTAGTCATAAGACTTGTTTACTCCAAGAGTGTTATCAAATATATTCAAACAGAGATGGAAGATAAAACATACAGTTGAAAGACAAGCAAAGGAAACAAGATATTGAACGATTTACTGTTGAAACAGACAGTAAAAACCTAAACTACACATTGAAGGTAAAAGGACACAGTAAAGAACAGTTAAAGAGTATCAGATTAAATACCAAGTCAAGTAAATCAGCTAGCATGAAGATAAACAGCAGGGAAGACAGTTACAAAACAGAACATACAAGTTCATGACAAAGTGAAGACAGATAAAAAATAGAGCGGTAAAAAGTAAAAAGTAAACAGTAAACAGTGAAAGTAAACATGAAGATATTAAGGGTTAAACAAAGATGAAAACAATTTCACCAGCCACAATTAATTTTATCCAAAGTAAAAGTGAAAAACAGTCAAAAGAAGTTTAAGGTTAAAAGATGAAATTAGAGCAAAAATGGTACATTCTTCAGAAATTTCGTGTTTAAGTCATAGTTTTTCAGAAACTATTGTGATCAATACAAGATGAAATTTGCAAAACTGAAGGAGGTTTATGTTCTTAAGAGGACCATATATGAAAACCTCTCTCACTTTTCTAACAGCTATTATGGTTTTGGAAATATTAAACAATGTTGGAAAGCACTTTTTGCAGAAAATTCCAGTTAAGTCATCATTTTACAGAGAAAATTGTGGCCAATCCGAAATACATCATAAAAAATGGAAGGAGGTTTTTGTTCCTAAGAGACCCATATACAAAAACCTATCTCACGTTTTTCACAGTGATTTCAGAATCAGAGATAAATTTACATCTTTACAGGCTATTTTTCAGACTCTGTAAAACGTTGTTTTAAACATATTTGTACAGAGCCTATTGTGCACATCTGGAGAGGAATTTTAGGAAAATGAAAGAGGTTTATCTCACCAACATATTAATCCACAATAACCTCTTTCACTTTTTACATATCTATTACGGATTGAGAAATAAAAATATATCATTGGACCCCAAGTTTGCAGAATTGTTGGAGCAGAATGCACAAAGAAAGGAAGCAGTTAGTGACTTGGATGCCTCATCATCAACTAAGAGTTGGATCAAATTCAAATTCTCCTCTTTGTCATCACCTATCCATAAGAAATAGTGCCAAATAGATGCATTAGTTTGAGTGTATTTTACTTAAGTTCTATTTATGTAAAATAGTTGGAGAGATTTGTGAACTAATCTTGATATTTTTTCAAGATATTTTAGTTTAGAATTTGTATAAATACTTCACTCTTGGAAGTATTTTAGGTGGATTCTTAGACTTTGCTGTAACATTGACTATTTTGGAATAAAGTGCTATTGGAGATTTTTTTTGTGGCTAAGCTGGATGATGAATTGAAGCGAAAGACTTTTTACAGGATTCATGTGTCAGACTACGGATCAATAAGTCATCTCTCTCTTGTGTTTAAAGTCTTTATATCTGTTTATTATATCATTGTGTTTCATTTCTGAATGACTAATGAAAAGGAATAAATCAAAAGGTACTTAAGTGTAATCTGATTTCAATCATTGTTATTCTAAATGTTTTCTTCTAAACTGGTTTTAAATAGTGAATTATTAATTGCTCCTATATTTCTAGTTTAAACATTTTGGTTATTTAATAAAGAATTCTTTACATCTCTTTGTTAATAATCACTCAATTTTCCCTCTTATGAATGTGTTGAAAGAATCTTAATTTCCTTTCATCCATTTTAAATCCATTCCATTCACTTTAAATCTAAAATTGTTCTTTGTTTGATTATCTTGCCCTGTAAAACCATCTTTTGTCTAGAAACTTAATCCAGTGAAGCCATCTTTTTGACTCCATAGCCCAATGGACTAAACTACTCAATCTTGCCCTCAGCTATTGAATTCCACCACCCAAATTCAAACAAAACCCCTGAACGTTATAACTAGCCTAATATGTTCTAAAAACAAAGCTAAATTATATAGAGAGAGCCCTCACTGGGTACAGATTGGCTAGATTTTGTACCTAAAAGATTGGTTTGTGGTTACCTCAGACCCCTTTCCTCTTCCCAACAACTTCAAGGAAAATCTGAGTGATAACACCCACCACATGTCCCAGCACTATAACCAAGTTCTAAACCCTTTCGGAGCTTATCACATTAGAACAATCAGAGTGCGCACGTCAAATTACTGTGTTAAAAGCCTCCGATGCAATTAGCCCTTTGTTTATAAACCCCCAATCTTATTGTTGTTTCATATAACCATAGAGCCCGCATCCAGTGCTTAAATCTTGTGAATAAACCCATCTCCATTGAAAATTTCCTTTGTAAAACATAAAAACCCACTTTTCCTAAGTTTTGGTCTAAACCCGCCAAAACGATGTTTTTTAATGAAAATGGGTAGATTGAAAAGCCCGATCCGAAGTCCCGATCTTGATTGGCCCTTTCTATGTATAAGCCCTGGGCCTTTTGTTTTCCATATAAACCATAGGCCCTGCAACCGGGCGTCATTTCACATATATAAACCCACCCAATGTAATTAAACCTTTGTATTTTTGTTAATTTTGGGTTTTCATATAATATAAAGGGTCTCGCTCGTTCATTGGTCGGAGCTTTTCTCCGCCGTTGATCATTGGGCCAATCCGATGGTCTGCACAAAATTGCATCGGCATTTTTTCATTGGGCACGTTAATATCATGCCACCCCCAATTGGTCAACCCCTGATGAGTTCTCCACCATCGATCTGATTTGCAGATTGATGACCCACAACCAATCACATCGACGCCATTCAAGTTCTTCCCCTAATCACATGCCTCTGATTGTATCTGGGCTGTCCACGTGTCCAGATCGGACGGTTCAGACTGCATTTTCTGACTTTGGATTAAAATCATATACCTGCTTCATAATGTTTTAGGCCAAATCCTGGCTGTTGATCTCTATAGATCAACGATCCTTAGTAACCCATTATCCGCCTTTGTATTATTTCATTTAAATCACAGATCACATTTGAGTCGTCGATTTGTTTCATCCAACGGCCCATATTAACCCCGACAGGCCCTACCCCTGTGGGTCCTGCCGCCCTCTGGATCTAATCTCAGCTGTCTAATCCTTGATCCGACGACCCTTAATAAAATCGCTCCCCCTGCTTCCACGCGTGCATCTAGTTGATATCGCGTTCACTCCTCACCGTTAGATATGAGACCCCAAATCCAATGGTTGACGCGCATTTTCGCGTAACTTCAAGTGCGAACGTTAATTTCCTGAGGGTTGCACGATATAAGTTGTTTTCAAAAGCCACGTGTCATACTCTGGCACATATCGCGTTCCAAAAGTGAAAACTTCCTATTTGCTTTTTCCCCGCGTGATACTGTCGATTTCTCCACCCGAAACCACTTTCCCTCTTTTCCATTGTGTTTCATCGTGCGCCTCCTCAGCTGTTGATCCTTATGAGCCAATCTCATCCGACGGCTCAAGTTCCTCCCAAAACCCATTTGATTTTTAATTCATTTTTTCCTCCGCCAAAGGTTTTTAACCTTATTTCTTCACATTTCCTT